>OY755251.1:807500-1407500 GCA_963576725.1 Azorinus chamasolen | reverse complement strand
CAATCAATTCACAGGGGAGAGAAACAGGCTTAGGCCATTTCTTCCCCCCTATCTGAAAAGATAAAATCAATTCACAGGGGAGAAAAAAGGGCCTAGGCCATTTCTCCCCCCCCCCCCCCCCATCTAAAAAGATAAAATCAATTCATAGGGGGAAAAAAGGCATATGCCATTTATTTCCTCCTATCTGAAAAGATAAAATCAATTCACAGGGGAGAAAAAAGACCTAGGCCATTTCTTCCACCGCACTCTTTGAACAATATAAACATATTCACAGGGGAGAAAAACTGGCTTAGGCTATTTCTTCTCCCCTATCCGAATAGATAAAATCAATTCAAAAGGAAGAAAAAAGACCTAGGCCATTTCTTCTCCCCCTATCTGAAAGATACAATCAATTCACAGGGGAGAAAAAGGCCTACGCCATTTCTTCCCCACCTCACCTTTAAAAGATAATATCATTTTACAGGGGAGAAAAACTGACTCTTTGAACAATATAAACATATTCACAGGGGAGAAAACTGGTTTAGGCTATTTCTTCTCCCCTATCAGAAAAGATAATATCATTTCAAATGGGAGAGAAAAATAGACCTACGCCATGTCTTGCCCCCTATCTGAAAAGATAAAATCAATTCACAGGGGAGAAAAAAGGCCCATGCACATTCCTCCCCCCAGGCTGGGGAGGGGGGGGGGGATTGGACTAGGGGTGGGGAAGAAACTGACTAGGCCTTTTTCCCCGGGGAAAAAAAGGCGTGGACCTTTTTTTCCCCGGTGAAAAACTGGCTAGGGGGGAAGATAGGACTGTTACACCGGGACTTATCAGTTTTTCATAGGAAAATCTTTAAAAATCTTCTTCTCCAAAACTGTAAAGCCTAAACCTTTGATAGTTGGTATTTAGCGTCATCTAATGATTTTCTACAAAGATTGTTCAAATTGTTACCCCCAGGGCCAAAAGTGGTCCCGCCCCATGGCTTATCAGTTTTTTTATAGGTAAATCTTTAAAAATCTTCTTTTCTGAAACTATAAGGCCTAGACCTTTTTGGTATGTAGTATCATCTAATGGTTTTCTACCAAGATTGTTCAAACTATGACCCCAGGACCAAAATTGCCCCGCCCCTGACATCATCTAAAGTTCTTTTATTAAGATTGTTCAAATTTTAACCTCCAGGCCTAAAATTATGGCCTTTGGTTTCATATTGGCCCCAATCTGAAGCTGACTTATTTTTACGTAGAAATACAGTGTATGCATAAGTTTATAGTAACCAGGTGAGCGATTTAGGGCCATCATGGCCCTCTTGTTTTGTAATGGCATAAGTACACAGGAGTTTTTTTTATAGTAACTGTATAGATCTATTTTAATTTCATAAGTAACCAGAGCAGATCCCGATCAAACGGCTTCTACATGAGACGTCCCAGGTCAGTGTCTAACGTGTTTGCAAAGGCGTGAAGACTCGTTAATATGAAGGAAAGTGTTAAAACATCATGTACAATTTTGAATGTTCATCACCAACCTTGACTCCCAGTAAAAGTTAAAACGGCAACAAAATTCAGAAGACAAAAGGTTACCTGGTAATCCTTAACAAATTTAACCCATTCCCTCATATTGACACCTCTGTAAAAGTCACGTTATGAAACCATTGTGATAAATAGAGCATTTGCTCCATAGAGCAAATGCTCTATTTATCTCAATGGTTTCAAATTACACAATTCTAAAACTTTTCCTTTTCTCAAATAACTGTTTCTTTTCGGTATATTTATTTCAGAGGTTGGGTCTAAAATACCCTATGAGGTAATGGGTTAAGCCAAAGTGAAGAGTGAATTTTCTGAATTATATATTTAATAAGACTGGTACAGAAATAGTTGTTAACCTATACAATTATATATACAGTACTCACCGATGTAAGTTCGCTCAACTTCAGCTGGTTCCATGAAACAAAACAAAACACATATTTTAAAATCAGCTTGGAAAAATAGACAATACAACTAGAGTTGTAACCCATATACTAACGCTTACCCTTCTAATCCAACGCATGTAAAATACAGAGAAATGTTGAAAAAAGGCATTGACTCACAAAATAATTGCAGTGCAATGAAAGCCGCAAAGGTCGCAGCAAAAATCCTTCCTTCACGCACATCTACATGTCGAGGTTTTTCTTTGTTAAAGTGTGCAAACAACAAACCCTTCCATTAGTGTTAGAGGAGTTGCGTGTACAATATTCATTGGCTATGTATCATATAGTGAAATCAACATTAACCCATTCCCTCATATTGACGACTTTTGACGACTCTGTTAAAGTTACTTTGTGAAACCATTATGATAAATAAAGCATTTGCTCCTATAGGAGCAAATGCTCTATTTATCATAATGGTTTCAAACTACAAAACTCTAAAATGTTCCTTTTCTCTAGTTAATACTCTTTTTCGGTAGATTTATTGAAAGTGGTTGTATCTAAAAATAGCCTATGAGGTAATGGGTTAAAGGACCATTACCTGGTAAAACAAGAGTTGTGTGCGGCGCCAACGCTCGTCTGATTTGGTGCTTGACCAGCTGAATTAAACTTTTTGAAAAAATAAAGGGTCATAACTCCAAAAAATTTAAATAAAGAGTTATGGTTCTTATGTAGGGATTACTAGGGACCTTCTCCTCAGTGAGATCTACCCACCTATGAAGTTTTATGTTGATACTTCTTATATTTTTCGAGAAATGAGCTACATTAAAGTTTTTGCACGTGGACGACGACAACTACGCCAACACCTACGACTCGGTGATCACAATAGCTCGACGTTTCTTTGAAACAGACGAGCTAAAAGTGGTCGAAGAAAATGTCCGACTACATGTCAAGGTTGTTCATCTTTAATCTTAGAAAGTTACAAGCGAACCCTCCCATTATTGTTTTGAACACAAGAATGTGACTTTGGATAGGTTGACTGACAGACGGACGGACGGACAGGGCGTTGGGGTAATGATTTTATAATGTTCTGGTTATCGAGGTTTTAATGTAGTTTTACTCACTCGGTTTTTCATCAGGATAATCATGTTCATTTTCTTCACACAAGAGCGTGTTTACGCCCTGACAGGACGCGTACCGCCACTTTCCGGTGAACATGTCAAACGTCGTACAGCTTTCTCCATGTTCTACCTTCGGGGTAGTTTCGTCAAAGCCCTGGTAGGACACTTGTGCACCTGTGACTTTCCAAACGCGTTGGTTTCCATCTCCAGTAATACGATCACCCCACAGAATGTTGCCCACCCAACCACCAGCATAGACAGGTACCCAGCTTCTGTCGAAGGAGCCATTGTAAAAGAGGTGACGCATTGCTGAAATACAAGGACCAAGTGAGAAATGGCTAATAACGATATTATCTAATATTCACTGTATTGTCTGATTAGTAACTGACTTGTCTGGCTTGTTAAATGACTTACTAACTTATACTGAGTCACTGACTTTATGAATACAGTAAAACCTATCTATAACGGCCACTAAATTGTGTTGATTAGTTGGTATTTAGGACAAGTGTCTGCTTAAAGCAAGGTGAAAGTAATACAGAACGCTCCTATAGGAGCGTTCTGTTTTATTTTCACCTTGCTCTAAGCAGTCACCTGTCTTTAACACAAAATACTTGATGTAATTTAGTGGCCGTTATAGAGAGGTTTTACTTTATTCACCAATTTAATACTTACATTATAAACTTTTCAATAGAAGTATTTGCTTTGTCAGATTCATGTAATTCCTTAAGCAAACAGAACAGACTCTGACCAGATGACTCCTACAGGATTACAGGACAAAGGGTTAAGGAAATAGAGCAGACTCTGATAAGATGACTGCTATATGAACCTCTGACCTGGGTCTACTCTGTTTACAAATGTTTTGCTAAACTGTCAGATCTTGATCTACTCTGTTTGCAACTGCTTTCCACACATTAGTAAACAGTCCTTCATCAGAATCTATATATTGTAGTAATTTGTTTCATTATATAAATGGTGTCTGATCTTTGTTTCATCATATAAATGATGTCTGATCTTGGTCTACACTGTTTGTAATTCAATAAGATGCCTTTTTTCTCAGAATATGCCTCATATAACATACAGCTACTGAAATCGGCTAGTTTAGCGGCCTTGTTGTCCGAGTTGACGGCTGGCAGGCGTCCCCCATGTCTGGAGCATTGAGCCTCGGCCTCGGGCACCGTGTAGTTGCCATTGAAGAAGTACCAACAGAAACCTATGGGCTCTGACCGTATTCTACTTATCTGGTAGTACAGCCCACGGCATGACACTGGAAGAAAGCACGAGCTATTTACAATCATAATAATTTGTACAACAGTTAACTCAGTTGCAAGTTTCATGTTTCAAAGTGTGTTCATTTTACAATACAGTAAGAGCTATCTGTAGCAGCTATAAAATGATTTACACATGAGCGTCAATAAGAGCATGCGGTAGCTTTATACATTACATGTATTAAAGTAATGCAGAAAGGTCCTAGAGGAGCTTTCTACATACCTTTCGTCCTATATTAAGCTACCATCTGTCTTTTAAACTGAGTTGTAGACTTACATATGGTATTTTGGATGGTCGCTATAGACAGTCGCATGTGTTTAAAATGTGTAAATGAGGTCAAGCTACATGTATATATATATATATAAAATTTTGTATAGCAACACAATCATAGTTGCTTTTATCCAGGCGAATCAGATTAATTGTTCGGTTTTCTGTCAAACGTGTTCAAACCATGCGTGCTTGCGTGTTCCTTGTGTGCTGTTGTAAAGTATTAAGTCTGCTCAAACAGACTTGGGCGCAATTTATCTTTCAAAACTTTTGAGAAACTAGATCTATCAGTATTGATAGGATTTTAAACAATATAGATCCCATTTTGACGCTGAGCCAGTCAGTGTCTCATCTTAACCCTTCGCTTGCTATTCACGTCAATATACCTACCTGTAAATAGTGAAGACCCAGATTAGACAGCTCCTGCAGGAGCTGTCCCCTCAGGGTCTGCACTATTTGCAAGTTGATTGTACAACCAGTGCACTCCACAGCAGTGATTGCACAGCGAAATACTTGTACACAGTGAAGATATATGTAATTATACAACAGGGCATGGGTAAAGAAGGAGAAATTCAGCAAGAAAAGGGTTAATCCAAATATGTTTGCAAATGCAAGTCAATTCGCACTTGACACTTTGATGTACAATACAATCCCTCTAATACAACCACCAAAATGAGGTCTATACACTAACTGTGGGTCTTAAATGCGGTCTGCAAATGCTTCAAAAGCGTCTATATGAAGGTAAAGGGTTATAAATGGAAATGTATTTACAAACACAGCTAACCCAGATCTGATGGCTCCTATTGGAGCTGGCTGATCAGGGTCTGTTGAATTTGCTAAACCCTTTCCCTGTTTTATATTTAGTCCAAATTTCAATACTATTGTTGTTATATTGAAATATGGAAGGTGAGACATTGTAGCAATTTTAGAAACTAAAGTAGATCTAACAGATCTATCATATTCCACTACCAAACTGAAACAGAATAGACCCTGTTAATAGTAAATTAGTGTGAACATGCAGACTGCAGTGAAAATAAAAACCAAGGATTTGCCTTGACATGTTCTGGACATTTGGAAACGTTACAGTAAGGCTTAGCCGCTAGAATCTACTAAAAATCAGTACTTTATTACTAAATATATATATATAACAGCATTCCAACTAGATCTAGCCTACTAGTAGAAATCGGCATACGCTGAGAGCAAATGATATACAACAAAGTTCTAGCAGTTTCAGGTGAAAGTCATTATTTTGAGTTGATTGATAGTTTAAAGTTAGATAAGAGAACAATACGGTGGCAATTTGGGGGAAATTTTACCAGAGATTCTGAGAGTCTGCACTGTTTGTCATTTAAAATCCTCTTGCAATTTTAACCATTTCACACTTAATGGATTCTGTTGTTAAATATTTAATAGACTATTCCACTTTGAAAAAGTCAGTAGAGCTACTTTGGTTAATCGGGAGGCGGTGGAAAATATGACCAAGTGAACATGGTGAAATGGCGTCTGCTGCAACTGGCGTTTTCATAGTTATTAAAATTTTGTCATAGGCCTAATTGCAATTTTTTTTATTGAAATTAAGGATGGGTATGTAATTGGGAGAAGTGATGTAAATAAAACATAATTTTTGTTTTGTTTTTCTATTCAGTAGATCTAATCTGTTTAACGGTTTATCCGGGATGGGTTGATTCTCATCAATCGAGGGTAAACTGTCAGACCCATATCTATCATTTTACAGTAGTCAGTCAATGTATCAGGTTGACAAAATAATGGATATTCTCCTTCTTTGTATTTGAATATTAATTTTACCTGCATCAATTTCCCGAGTTGAAAGTGCGATCAGCAACAACAGCACAAATAATCTGCCCGCCATCATCTGTTTTTACGATTTTTCTTCTTTCTTAGTAAATATTGCGTAACAAATGACATTTATGACGTCATGAGTTCGAATGCAACAATCTCCCTTTTCAGAGTTATCGTTCTTCACACAGATTATTTTATGTAACATCCGAGGAAAGGTTCAATTGATACAGTTCTAAGCTGAAGACATAAAACCTCTCAAACTACTAAATAAATAACCAAAGTGGTTTTTAAAGGCATGTGAATGCTTAATGCAGCATGAAAGTACTGCAAAACGCCCATATGAGTTTTTTTGCATAACATTGCAAGCCCTGCATTGAATTGAACCACATGTCTTTTAAAAAACAGAATGGTCGACTCGCCAGAAACGGGTGTTTGTGTCACCTGCCAAGAGGCAGTGTGTGACTGTCCCATAGGGATCACTTTTCCGTCGTCTGTCTGTCCGTCTGTCTGTATGTCTGTCTGTCACACTTTCTTTTTTATTCCAGATAACACTTCTCTCAGCAGGTAACATGCTCAGGACTGATCTACATGAATGCGTTCCTTTGAACACTTCAAGACTTGTTGTATGTAACAAACAGTGCAGACTTTTGATAGCTAGACTTTCTACAGTAGCTCTTGACATCGTGCCACATAGATCTATATGTAAATCGCAGAACCCAATCACATGACGAGTATACCGCCTGTTCACATCTTTGCAGAGTAGACTCGGGTTATAAACGTCCACTGTAGGCCTATAGGAGCTGCCTGATCAAGGTCTGCTTTGTTTGCTTATAAATGTAGATATCTAGATATCCGACTCTACAGTTTCTGTCATATATGATAACAATTGCCTTGTCAATAATACCATTAGTAAATTTTACAAGATAGCAAATTAATTCCATGATGTCATTATTTCGCACTTGAATATATTCTTGAGTACTTAAACTGCTCTGATCTAATATTTCGACCACTAAGGGCCTTTGTCAAAGATTATCATGTCAAAATACACGTCACATTTTTGTTACATGCATTCAGCCAAAATGTGACGTGTATTTTGACATGATAATCTTTGACAAAGGCCCTTAGTGGTCGAAATATTAGATCAGAGCAGTTTAAGTATTTATGTATTATATTAATTCCCTATTTTGGAATATTTACTTCATTGTATATTCTTGAGGTCAAGGTTATATGTCTAACCTTAGAGATTTAGCTCAGATATAGGCTTATAGCCTAGCCTACAGTAACACCATTCCTACGTGCTCATGATTTTTTATAATGTAGAAATATTTTTTAAAAAATATGTATATGAAAATCACTGATTCATACATGGATAGATCTACCACAATTATGGTCAGAATATCAAAAGCATACGCGCTTGAAAATGACAAAGCAACTTCTTAAAATGTATAGATGTATCTTTTCGTTGTTCTAGATCTAATAAGTTTGCGAATGTATTTTAATTGACGATGAGAAATGGATGCATTATTTTGAGTAGGCCCTATACGAGAAAACAAATTAAAACCATGTTTAGGTCGCTAAGAATATGAGTCGGTCGAGTAGGCCTAGAAGGCAAAATGTTAGGAATTATAAATTGAATGGCATAGGCTATGTGAACAAGGCATTTTGGCCGTGGCAAAAAATAATAGAATGAGATAGATCTTTCATACGTAGGCCTAGGCTCTAAACAGCAGGAGCTTTCAGCATTACTTTAGACCTACATTAAGCTGTCACGTTTTAGAAAATATCCTGTATCATAATTTTCGGAAGGACTGAACTTTTAGTTCGAGTTATACCGAGGTTCGAGTTATCCGAGTTCGAGATATCGAAGTTCAACTGTAGTTACACTAATATTCATCAGGCCCGTCAACTAATAGGGTCGTATACGCCACACGTATAAACGATATAGTTTGCATCACTTTCGCTGTATCACGTGTTGTCTGCTAAATTTATCGTCAGCATCAATGATCCAATGAGTTTTCGTCACTTAGATTCAAACTAAATAATCACAGTATTCAACAAGTGGGCCCATTTGAGACAGCGGGCTAACTGACGCCTCGTCCGGATTTTCAAAAGTAATCACGGATCCGCCACTTTGTCGTCTGCAAGTCGTCTGCTACAGTTTTAGGTTTTATTTTTCTTCCTTTTTTTGGTTGCAAAAGACATTGTCACAGTAACACACAATTTGGATCCTGATGAGACGCAGATTTATAAGGCGTCTCATCTGGATCCAAACTGTTTGCATAGAAAATCACAGATGCGACATTGGCAGCGAAATAGTTTAGAACACATATCAGTATTGGAATACAATAGAACGAACTAGATTTTTCAAATATGATGATTTATTTAACAATTCATTTCATCCATTTATGTTCAAGCATAACCATATTTAATCATTCGATATTTTCTAAATGTACATCAAGCCCTAATGTGCGGGAGCTGAGTATATAAGACAGTTACAAACAGTGTAGACCCGGATCAAAGGGATCCTAAAGGAGCCCTTTAATCAAGGTCTGCGCTGTTTGTGACAAAATTATTTTCGTCAGTGATAAAGTTTGGTATACACTTTTTGTTGAATTGATATTCAGACAGAGAAAAGCCAGTTTCAATTATTCCGCACATTACGGGTTGAATATGCCGCGACACTTCGCTGCAAATCAGAAGGCCAAATGCACGTGTATATATATTATTAACAAAACTTTTGAGAACAAAAAGTAACAAACAAACTCATGAAATATCTTTAAGTAGCACACTGTAAAGTATTTTAACACAAACTTTAAATTATTCAAACATTATCGTAAACTATAAGAAACAGTTATAAACCAATTACATTAATACCACTATAAAGCGATCGATCTTGGAATGAACACGTGGGGTGTGGGTGGGTGTGGGTGTGTGTGGATGGGTGGTTGGATGGGTGGGTGGGTGGGCGAGTCCAATCTAATAATTTAGGTCGACAGTTAGACATCGAGTAAACCCTTTGGAAATATTTTATTGTGCAACAGCTACCGGGAGTAATCATTTGAATGCTGATCTTCACTATGCTGATACCAGGGAAAATTTGACTGCAGATATGTTGACAATTTTGCCGATATGACTTTTGATTTATTGCAAGCTATAGCAGTCAGTTTGTGTTAACCTGTGCAAATAGTTTGGATCCAGATGAGACACCGAGTAACTCGGCGTCTCATCTGGATCTAAACTATTTGACATCGTGACTAATGTTGTACAGAAATGGAAGATGATAGAACGGACGGCAATACAGTAAAACCTCGATTATCCGAATTTTCGGTATAGAAGAATTTAGACCCTTTTAGGCAGGTGGCTGCTTAATGCATGGTGAAAGTCATGCAGAAAGCTCCTAGAGGAGCTTTCTGCATGACTTTCACCATGCATTAAGCTGCCATCTGTCTTAAAGATCGATAATAATAACGTATTTTAGTGTCCGAATAATCGAAGTTTTACTGTATATGCAGACAATTACTTAGTATGGAAAGGTGTTAGTCATAGTAATTATACAAGTCGCTGTCCTCGACGTAGGCATAGTAGTCTTGATCGTTGGCCTGACAGAAGGCTCGAGCATTGCACTTGTGACGGAGACACAACTCGAGCTTGGCGTCCTGGTTGAATATGATCAATGAATCGTACAATATGGCCTGGTTTGGAACCATGTTGAACTTCTGAGCCACATAGGCGGCGCTCTGGCCAGTGCTTTCCCAGACAAACTCGCCATCTTCGTACACGATTGGTGACAGAAATGAGCCCCATTTGCGGTGACGGTGATCTGCAAGTTGTATAGTATATAACTATACATGTGTATATACATGTAGAAAGAACTGATTGCATAACGAGACAAGAGTGCCAATGGGCACAATATACGCCCGTTTAGGTCTTGTTCAACATAAACCGAAGTTAACATATTTGCTAAACGCAAATGCTAAACGCAAATTCTAAGTCCAATTATGCAACCAAGTTTCAAGGCTTTATCTCAAAGGGTTGTAAATAGGCATACTTTAACAAAAACCTTTACCAAAAAGTCTAAGTTAAAAAGGGCCATAATCCTGTCTAAATACTCTTGCCTACAGATGAAGCTATCTGATGGTGAACAAGTATTCCAAGTTTCAAAGCTTTATCTCAAAGGGTACATGTAAATAAATGGACTTTAACAAAAACCTTAACCAAAAAATATACGTTAAAAAGGGTCATAATTATGTTATAATGCTGGACAGAGTTATATACTTTTGCATACAGGTGAAGGTTGTAATGGTGAACAAGTGTTTCAAGTTTCAAAGCTTTATCTCAAATGGTTATGTAAGTAAGTGGACTTTAACAAAAACCTTAACAAACAATTCCAAGTTAAAAAGGGTCATACGTATGTCAAAATGTTAGACAGAGTTATGTACCCTTGCCTACAGATGAAGCTTGTGATGGTGAACAAGTGTTCCAAGTTTCAAAGCTTTATCCCAAAGAGTTCTGTAAATAAGTGGACTTTAACAATAACCCTAACCAAACACTCTAAGTTAAAAAGGGATATATTTATGTCAAAATGCTTGATAATGTTATATGTACTCATGCCTACAGTTGAAGCTTGTAATGGTGAACACATGTTTCAAAGCTTTATCACAAAGGGTTAAGTAAATATGTGGACTTAAAAATATGTGTTCCACATAAATTGAAGTTAACATTTTTGCTTAACGTAAATGCTAAGCGAAAATTCTAAGTCCAATTGTGCGACCTTGACCTTTGATAAACGTACCAGGAAACATCCATGCTACTGTATCATGTCCAGATAAACATTGTGGTGAAATTTGAGAAAGATCCACCAAGCAGAACTTGAATTAGAGATGTGTATAAACTGACAGACATGTTAACATTTTTGCTAAATGCAAATTCTAAGTCCAATTGCGTGACCTTGATCTTGGATAAACGTACTGGGACTTGGCATGCTACTGTAGATAAATATTGTGTTTAAACTTGGGAAGGATCCACCAAGCGGAACTTGAGTTAGAGATGTTACAGACAGACGGATAGACAGACGGACAGACAGTGCAATTCGATAATTTACGTCCCGTGTTTCTAACGGGCGTATAAAAATGGTATTCAATAATTTGTATATAGCGTACACCCTGACCAACTGCATGTTCAGCGTTAAACCCTGTTTTGTTACATATTAATGTAAGAAATGATGATGTCACGAATACTAATATTTACTTTTATAATGGTACATGAACACGGGACAGTTTGGCTCGACTCTCAGAAATTACAGAATCGGATCTATATTATTCCATACCGAAACGAGCAGGCCCTGGGGTAAAATCATTTCATAACCAAACAGAGCAGACCCTGGTCAGATGGATCCTACAGGAGTCATCTGACCTGGGCTTACTCTGTTTGCAAATGCGATAAAAAGCGTAACTATGTAGGACGACGGAATTTAGTTATACATGTAGAAGAAAAATATTGACTTCATGAATTCGAGGACTATAGGAACTATGGAATTAGGAAGGTTTGACCATGAATTAAACTGCAGAATCAGATTTTTATAATTTCTTAAGCAAACAGGAAAGATCCTGATCAGACAATTCCTACAGGAACAGTCTGATCTGGGTCTAGTATTTTTGCAACGGTGTACTGGCATTTGTAAGCAGTGTAGACCCAGATCAGACAGTTCCCAGCGGAGCCCTCTGATCAGAATCTCTACTGTTTATCATTCGAGATATGCTTGTAAAACGTTTGATACAGAACCGACTACATGTATGTTAATTAAACACCAAAGGCCATTCCACTTTGAATGTTCATTGCTCATGTAAAACTAATTTCTAACCCGTCTGACTGACCACTACAGTAAAACTTGTTTCAAGCGACCATGAAATTGTTAAATTAAGGAGTCTTAAATACAGGGACTGTCTAATACAAGGCAAAACCAATGCAGAAGCTTATTTTTGGAAGCTTTGTGCATTACTTTTATCTTGCATTAAGATACCGTTTGCCTTAAATATCAAGAATTGAGACTTTCTTTGTATACTGTTCGTTTAAGACGGGCTTTACTGTATGCCTACTGTCTGGTTATTATAGTTTACCCGAAATAAAGTTCCTAAGAGCCTTTTCGTCATTCTCGGAGGTTATAACAGCCAGATGACCTCCACGATGGGTACACAGAAGGTTGGCCGCAAAGATGCCGGACACTCGTCCGAGTTGAAGACAACGCCCATTATCGAGCGTAAAGTAAATAGGACAACTCTCAGCTGGAAAAACAAACAAATGTTTCAAATTTCTCTTTTTTTCTATAAGCTCGATAAAACAAGCCAGTGTATTAACCCTTCGCTTGCTGAATTTTAAAATACATTTCTCCTTCTTTACCCATGTCCTGTTGTATATTTACATATGTCTTCACTGTGTACAAGTATTTCGCTGTGCAATCACTGCTGTGGAGTGCACTGGTTGCACAATCAACTTGTAAATAGTGCAGACCCTGATGAGACAGCTCCTGCAGGAGCTGTCTCATCTGGGTCTTCACTATTTACAGGTAGGTATATTGACGTGAATAGCAAGCGAAGGGTTAACATAAATAAACAGGCAAGTTTGTTTCCATCGCATGTTCAAGAAGTGACAAGGATTGAGTAACCTCGCCTGAGTTACTAAACATTTCTTCCTCATGAATATTCATTTAGAAATAATGCCACCGGTATATGTATTAGCTGACTCCCACAGCAGACCCTCATGAGACGATCCCTATCGGGGCCATTTGATCTTGGTCTATCCTGTTTTCAAATCCATGAAAGGGCGACTACAGTAAAACCCCTATAAACCGAAATTCTAGTAGAGAAGAATTTAGATACTTTAAGGCAGATGGTGGCTTAATGCAGTGTGAAAGTCATGCAGAAAGCTCCTAGGGGAGCTTTCAGCATTACTTTCATCCTATATTAAGCTGCCACATGTTTCCAAGACCGATATTTAAACCAAATGTTCCGTCCGGTTTAGATAGGTTTTACTGTATATCAGATAAAGGTGCAGCTCGTTTAATGTGAATGCCAACAAAGCTTCCCGTAACAGTTTACCTAAGACACACACAGAGGTCCAGAAAAGATGCGTAAATTACAACATTTTCAAGAATAACTTCTTATTTCTCCACCAAACCCTTTGTTGTGACTTTGTTGTGGTCACAATATAGGGTTTGTTGCAGAAATGACGATTGTAGTAATCGAGTACGCACCTTTATCGATTGCTCTGGACAAACAGCAGCTCGCCACAGTTCTTAGAATTACAGTAAAAGCTCGATTATTCAAACACTCAAATACGTTTCATTATTTATCTTTAACCCTTCGCTCGCTGAATTTTAAAATACATTTCTCCTTCTTTATCCATGCCCTATTGTATAATTACATATATCTTCACTGTGTACAAGTATTTCGCTGTGCAATCACTGCTGCGGAGTGCATTGGTTGCACAATCAACTTGTAAATAGTGCAGACCCTGATGAGACAGCTCCTGCAGGAGCTGTCTCATCTGGGTCTTCACTATTTACAGACGTGAATAGCACGCGAAGGATTAACACAGGTGGTAGCTTAGTGCAGAGTGAAAGTCATGTAGAAAGCGCTCCTATACAGGCACTTTCTGCTTTACTTTTGTCCTGCCTTTTAACACTATGTTACATAAATTAATGACCGCTTAGGAGTTGGGACAGGTTCTATTGTACTACAGTATAACCTCTCTTAACCGGAATTCTAGTAGATAAGAATTTAGATACTTTTAGGCAGGTGGCTGCTTAATGCAGAGAGAAAGTCATGCAGAAAGCTCCTAGAGGAATTCTAGTAGATAAGAATTTAGATACTTTTAGGCAGGTGGCTGCTTAATGCAGAGTGAAAGTCATGCAGAAAGCTCCTAGAGGAATTCTAGTAGATAAGAATTTAGATACTTTTAGGCAGGTGGCTGCTTAATGCAGAGTGAAAGTCATGCAGAAAGCTCCTAGAAGAGCTTTCTGCATGACTTTCACGCTGCATTAAGCTGCCACCTGTATCCAAGACCGATATTCATACTAAATTTAACGGCCGGTTAAGAGAGGGTTTACTGTAGTACATTGTATTATTGTTTTATAAAAAAAGTATATTACAAAATCCAGCTCCCTCCATTTATGACCATAATAAGTGGTGTATGTCCGAATTGCGTTCCACGTAGCCTTCAACCCCTTTATAAAGTTTATATGCGGGCAACAAGTATACTGACATTTGCAGACGGTGTAGACTCTGATCAGGTCTTTGATCAGGGTCTGCACTATCATTCAAAATTCCTCTTGAAAAGCAAACGCTTTGAATATAATGACTGATCTCTACTGTTGGACGAGGCTGGCCTTCAGCATTCAAAAGCTAAGATCAAACATTTACCTCAAAATAATTACATGTATAATGTATATCCATTATAATACCTGGCCCCGTCTCATGGAATATGATACGATTATCGTACGTCCTATTCTACGACAACCCGTATTTCTAACATAGCAAACATTATCGTACATTCTAGCATGCAGCAATCAAAGTTTAGCTGATGAATATTCATGTAAGAGATATTGACAACATGAATATTCATGTAAGAGATATTGACCACATGAATATTCATGTAAGAGATATTGACAACATGAATATTCATGTAAGAGATATTGACCACATGAATATTCATGTAAGAGATATTGACAACATGAATAAGAGATATTGACAACATGAATATTCATGTAAGAGATATTGACCACATGAATATTCATGTAAGAGATATTGACAACATGAATATTCATGTAAGAGATATTGACCACATGAATATTCATGTAAGAAATATTGACAACATGAATATTTATCAGCTGAACATTCATAATGGACTATGAATACAGTAAACCCTCTCTATAACGGACACTAATTTGTGTTGATTATTTGGTATTTAGGGCAGGTGGCCGCTTAAAGCAAGGTGAAAGTAAAACAGAACGCTCCTATAGGAGCGTTCTGTTTTACTTTCACCTTGCGTTAAGCAGCCACCTGCCTTTAACACAAAATAATTTATGTAATTTAGTGGCCGTTATAGAGAGGTTTTACTGTACAGACGTGTTTGACAATGGCAGAAACTGTAGAATCACGCCTTTATAAGTCCGTAAGCAAACAGAACAGACTCTGATCAGACAGCTCAAAGAGGAGTCGTGTGATCTGGGTCTGCTCTGTTTGCAAAGGCGTAAAAAGGCATCTCTATCAGATATAGGATTAACCCAATACTTCATAGGCTATGTTTAGATCAATACTCTTTGAATAAATCTACTTAAAAAGAGCATCAACTAGAAAAAAGGAAATGTTAAGAATTTTGTAGTTTGAATAGGAGCAAATGCTCTATTTATCACAATGGTTTCAACAGGTGACTTTTGCAGGGGCGTCAAAAGGCGTCAATATGATGTAATAGATTAAGGCTAACATCATACGACATACATTGCAAGTCCCAACATATACGACGACCACAACAGTCAACTAGAAGTTGCGATGGCCGTATGTTAACTCTTTTGGCGCGCCAAATTTAAAAGTGTCGTCTGCAATAATAATTTCATATGAAATATAATTCTAAACTAAATAATAAAGATATATTAGTAAAACATTTGTTTTTAAAAACCTGTATGCTTGGGCTAAAATAATACAGAAAACAGTGAAGTCCCAGGTCAGACGCCGCCTTGAAAAGGCGGCATCTGACCTGGGACTGCACTGTTTTCAATGGTGCCAACAGGCGACATTGGCGCCGAAAGAGTTAAAACTTAAGACAATGTCAGTCGTGTTACCATTAGTATCACGAGCTCTGAAGTATAGAAAAATGTTGCTCGTTAAGTGTGTGTCGCAAGGAAACAGAACTAATTATTGACGCCACTTTCTCTACTTCATTTTACTTACCTACATATGTGCGCTCCACATCAGCTGTAAACAAAAATATAAAGATGAATTTTGAATATATCTTCATTAATTTTGCTACAGATTTTGGATTGACCAACAGTACATACAGTGCTCCAGAACTTTTTCCATCGTATTTTCTTTATGCCTCTATCAAACCCTATGTTGTGACCACTCTTTAGAATCGTCACTTTGTGATTCTAAAGAGTGGTCACAACATAGGGTTTGATTGAGGCATAACGGTTTTAGTTCTCGAAATACATCTGATCTGGGGATCTGCAAACAAGCTAATTATGTTTGATTTTCCCTCCCTATAACAACTCCCTCTGAACAACACATACCATCTTCGTATCCCAAAGGGTGTCGTTGTAGAGAGGGAGCACTGTACTCCAAATCAGATGTCGCTGATAGTGTCCTCTGATCCACGCCTATATGCTGTTTGCAAATACCAGTTAGTAGTACAGTGAACTCTCGTTATACCGGCATTCGTTACAATGGCACCCTCGTTATACCGGCATTCGTTACAATGGCACCCTCGTTATACCGGCAATATGCATTGAAACAAAATTACCGTTACCTCTTTGAAACAGCCACTGAATAAATAGGTGTAATGCCAACATTACAGGTGATTGCTTAATGCAGAACACAAGTGCAAAGAGCTCCCTCAGGGAGCTTTTTGCACTTATTGTGTTCTGCATTAAGCGATCACCTGTTGGTACTAGTTTAAAATGGTTTCTTTCATATTTAAACTCGTTATAACGGCAACCTCGTTATACCAGCACAATGTCTGGAAACAAACATCTCCGTTGTAATGAGGGTTCACTGTAACTCGTGCATACAAATCTCCGAACATCTTCTGTCATAAGCATTACCCTTTTTATACAAGTTTATTCATGTCCATGCTTCTGATTGCACACAACTGACAAGCAGGCTAAAAGTTAATGCAGAGAGGGTACTTTATTTTTTGGCTCCTTTAGGGATATTGACCATTGATGTCATTTTGCTCAACTGACTTAAAGGTTTAAAAAATACTTGTTTAGTCCAAATGTTTTAAACGTGCAATTCTGTCTTAACCCTTCGCTTGCTATTCACGTCATTATACCTACCTGTAAATAGTGAAGACCCAGATGAGACAGCTCCTGCAGGAGCTGTCTCATCAGGGTCTGCACTATTTACAAGTTGATTGTGCAACCAGTGCACTCCACAGCAGTGATTGCATAGCGAAATACTTGTACACAGTGAAGATATATGTAATTATACAACAGGGCATTGGTAAATAAGGAGAAGTGTATTTTAAAATTCAGCAAGCGAAAGGTTAAAGGTTTAGAAATACTTGTTTAGTCCAAATCTTTTTAAAATGCAGCTCTGTATTAAAAGGACAAACTTCACTTACTTGGTGCCTCATCGGGATATTCATGGTCAATCTCTTCACACAAGAGCGTGTGCATCCCCTGACAAGACGCATATCTCCACATTCCCGTGAACATATCAAACGTAGTACACCTGTCTCCCTGTTCCACTTTCGGAGTACTTTGGTCAAAGCCCTGGTACGACACATGTGCGCCGGTGACTTTCCATTCGCGTTGGTTCCCGTTGTCTGTGATGCGATCACCCCACACAATATTACCATCCCATCCACCGGCATATACTGGTAACCAGCTTTTATCGAAGGAGCCATTTTGATAGAGGTGACGCATTGCTGCAAAGCATACTATGACAATACAAAGCGGAATATATGAAGACACGTACATTAAAACATGTATAAGAATAGATCTTTGCACGATAAGTAATTTTTCGTGTGCAACAATTGTCTCTTCAATTCTTAAAATAAAATTATCTCATTTCTTTGCAAAAGATTAAGTTCAGTCAAAATGTCGAAAAGTTTGCATCCTAATAAATCGCAGTTTCGCCGCTAGCGTGCAAAGAGTGAAGACAGCTCTTCTATTTCTACACCTATAGCACTATGTTGTGACCACTCTTTAGAGTTCTGAAAGTGAAATTTCTTGGATTTTTTAACCCTTTACTTTAAATCTTTTATTTGATAAAACGTCATGTGAGAAAGAACTCCTTTACGAATATTGATGAGCTGGTGTATAATGGCATGTGAACGATGGAATGACTGACAATGACAATCTGTAGAATCAGGACTTATTCAATAAGTACAGAACAGACCTTTCCTATTGTACTTTTATTTTATCTAGGTGTACTTTGCTTCTAAAAGCGTGGATATGCGTATACAGTAAAACCTCTCTAAACCAGATGTTAAAATTAGCATAAATATCGGTCGTGGAACAAAGACTTTTTGTGGCAGCTTAATGCAGTGTGAAAGTCATGGAGAAAGTTCCTCTAGGAGCGTTCTGCATGACTTTCACTCTGCATTAAGGAGCCATATGCCTAACGTATCTAAATTCTTCTCTATTAGAATTCCGTTATAGAGGGTTTTACTTTATATATAAAGTAAATAGTCAGTGTCAACCAGATTAATTTATTACGCAATGCTACGTACCACTTGTGAAGTTGGCTAGCTTGGCGGCCTTGTTGTCCGAGTTGATAGCTGGTAGACGTCCACCATATCTGGCACAGTGAGCCTCGGCATCGGGCATCGTATAGTTACCGTTGAAGAAGTACCAGCAGAAACCCATAGGTTGAGACTGGATTCTGCTGGCCAGATAGTACACGCCTCGGCATGTCACTGGAAGAAAGTATAGATCTTACAATAACGGTACTACAATAAATACTGATAACTCGAACTCTCAAACAAGTATTATTAATGGTATTTTAGACCAATGGAAAGTCAGTGAAAACCATTGTGATAAATACAGCATTTGCTCCATATGAGCAAATGCTCTATATAACACAAGTGTTTAACAAGAGTTGTCAGCGGACAGCGCGCTCCACTTGTTTTAGTGCTGGATAGTGTAGTAGAAGTCCAAGTCGGAAAGGGGAGATAACTAAAACAAAATTAATTTTAGGGTTATCTGTCCTTGTGAAATGGGTTCCCCTTGTAATACTCAATAGTCAACATGCATACCAAATTTGAACCAAATATCGTGGACTGTTTCTTAGACATGGACCTTGACATAAAACTTAACCAACAATGAAAATTCTAAGTCGAAAAAGTGGCATAATTACGGTAAAATTAATTTTGGGGTTACCTACACTTGCGGTATTGGTTCCCCTTCTGATAGTAAACATTAATACCAACTTTTAAGCAAATGTCTTTGACGGTTTTTGAGAAATGGACCTTAAAAAGGTTAACTGACGCCGACGCCGACACGAGGGTCATGACAATAGCTCCACTTTTCGAAAAAGTGGAGCTAAAAACTACACAGTTCTAAAAATATCTATGGTTGGGTCAAAAATAGCATGAGGGTTGGGTCCAAAAATAGCACATCAGGGAATGGGATAAACATATGCATACGTGTAGGGTAATGTAACAAGCCGTTGTACAGATAAGAGGCGTATTTAAGATATCTTAGAGAAACTATTGGAAACGCAATTCTAATCAGTAGCAGCAATATATGGTTTGGCTGAGAAATAAGAGAATCTGATATACCAGAACGCGACACAACAACCCTATATACCAGAACGCGACTCAACAATCCCATCACCTTCGTTATAGTACCTGAGTCGACTGAGAAATAAGAGAATCTGGTATACCAGAACGCGGCTCAACAACCCTATATACCAGAACGCGACTCCACAACCCCATCACCTCCGTAATAGTACCTGAGTCGACTGAGAAATAAGAGAATCTGATATACCAGAAGTTCAGAACGCGACTCAACAACCCTATATACCAGAACGCGACTCAACAACCCCATCACATCCGTTATATTACCTGAGTCGACTTTCCGGGTGGCTAATGTCAGCAATATGATCACGAGCAGTTTCATAACCATTGTCTCGCTGTATCTGAAACCAAGTTTGGCGATACTAGCTGTATTCATGGCATGGTCAAGTAATGAGTCATTTGATAATGATATTATGGTAACCCATTCCCTCATATTGACGACTTTTGACGACTCTGTAAAAGTCTCTAAATGTGAAACCATTGTGATAAATATCCTATAGGAGCAAATGCTCTATTTATCACAATGGTTTCAAACTACAAAATTCTAAAAATTCTCTAGTTAATGCTCCTTTTCAGTAGATTTATTCAAGGAGGTTGTATCTAAAAATAGCTTATGAGGTAATGGTTGAAGAATGCTAACAGTTGCGAGCATACCACGATGGACTCAATGTTTATAAACATATAGAATAGTATGCACAGGGAAGAAAATAGAAAAATAGAAAGTCTAAAACAGGTTACGAATGCTCAAATAAGTCTCCGTATCTATTTTCAAGACAGGCAACATGGTGAACGTTCATTTGAATAAAACGATCGTAAGTGTTGTCATAGCTCCGGCGTCCGCGTTGTGCTCGTCATCGTCGTTGTCGTCGCCGTTGTCGTGTGGAAACTTTAACGTTGGTTATTACTTCTTTACTATTAATGTAAATCTTATGAACTTTATTATACTTGTTCACCGTCACAAAGGTTACAGCCGAACAGATGATCGTTGGTACCCACACACAGTGCACTTATTAACCATGTGCTGTACTTCATGGGGTCATATTTTAGAAGTTAATGAGTAATCGCAACATTTCGGCCTTAAAATTTGCGAACTGTTTCATAAAACACTTAATCTAATTATGGACACAACCAATTCCTGAAACCAACTTTCTCTAGATAGTTGAAAGTTGATACAGTATATAGTCTCGGGGTTCAAATCCCGGTCCCTCCCGGAAATTTCAGAGACGCTTTTCTGTGTCTCCCTCCCGCACATCCTCTCCACCCAGGGGTTAAAACGGGTACCTGTGAGGGTCACTCGCCGGTACTGCGGCTGCATGATTGTGCCATATGTTAGCAGTACTCAATACTGTAGGCGAATGACTCAATGACCAGGAGAGTAAATGTACAGTCGGCTGAGCGGTCCTTCGGACTGAAAGTAGTCTATAACTATGTACTTGTTTTTACTTTTAATTAGCTAATTACTTGGTGAATATTCATGAAAGAAATAATGGCATCCTGAATATTTATCACGTGAAGTTGAATGTTTACAATTATATAAACATAGAATAGTTAAGCAATGGCAGAAAATGAAGAATCAGATCTATAAAGTTCCATAGGCATAACGAGAGCAGAGAGCTGCTAAACCATATCTAGCGACCACCTGCTACAGTAAAACCTCTCTATAACGGCCACTAAATAACATCCAGTAGTTTGTGTTAAAGACAGGCGGCTGCTTAAAGCAATGGGGAAGTAAATAAGAACGCTCCTATAGGAGCGTTCTCTTTTACTTTCACGTTGCTCTTAACCCTTCGCTTGCTGAATTTTAAAATACATTTCTCATTCTTTACCCATACCCTGTTGTATAATTACATATATCTTCACTGTGTACAAGTGTATCGCTGTGCAATCACTGCTGTGGAGTGCACAGGTTGCACAATCAACTTGTAAATAGTGCAGACCCTGATGAGACAGCTCCTGCAGGAGCTGTCTCATCTGGGTCTTCACTATTTACAGGTAGGTATATTGACGTGAATAGCAAGCGAAGGGTTAAAAGTTCCTATAGGAGCATTCTGTTTTACTTTCACATTGCTTTAAGCAGCCACCTGCCCGAAATACCAACTAATTAACACACTTTAGTGGCCGTTATAGAGAGGTTTTACTGTATAGTAGATATCCATGTTGATTAGCCATTAACCTCATATAAAGTTATAAACGCCCTTTCGCGCATTTGCAAACAGAGTAGACCCAGATCAGACAGTTCCTATAGGAGCTGTCTGATCTAGGCCTGTTCTGTTTGCTTATGATGCACTATAGATATGATTCTGCAGTTTCTACCAAGGCCAAACTTTCCTCTACTCATGTGCTATTATGACAATTAAATTAGTATTAATGATGTCATTTTTTCTTACATGAATATTCATGGAGTAAAGGGTTAAGTAATTGCTCCAGAGAGATAAGAATCTGCTGTAATTGACCACTAATGATATGCCATTGTTGTTACGTTTTCAGTAAAAAAAATCTAAAAGTGCATGGCATAACCAACAACACAGTATACATTTGAACTAACACTAATACAGAAAGAGTCACCGATTGAATGATTTGATTACCCCCTCTGCCAAGAACTGAAAGGAAGGCAGGTCGGTGGTTTTGGTCCCATGCGGTGATTTGCAATGAGATTAGCCGAAATAATCTTCCTGATATCACCCGTCATTATCATTCATCGGCGCTATATGACCTATTCAGTGTAGCAGTGCCGTAAAACCCAACTCACTCACTCACTCACATTTGAACTAACACTGATATAGAAAGAATCACTGATTGAATGAGTATAAGAGATAGAGAAACATATGGAGAGAGAGAGAGAGAGAGAGAGAGAGAGAGAGGAGAGAGAGAGAGAGAGAGAGAGAGAGAGAGAGTATCTGTTGAAATTACCTTAATTTGTAATGAAGAACAACACTGTTCACGTCTTCAGTTCAGTCGAATATTCTCTGTGTATTTGTCAAGTCTCGCTGCTGGTGTGTTCACTTCTACGCAGTTGTGCTGTGTATGTTAGATGGCACGTGATATTTAACAAAACATGATAAACACGTGCATTTTGGCTTAGTGTATGTATATATTAAAAACAAATACTCTGGGTGTTCTATATAGGTAAACAACGAGCAGTAAACCGTGAATGTACTTTACATTTTGGCACGTTCCACGATTTAGGGGTGTCGGCATTGCTGCAGTCCACCTAATTAAGGGGAATATCACGACTTTTTTCAAGCAGGTTTTAATATATAAAACAGACAGAATGCTGAATTTTATGGTTCACTGCTCGTTGTCTATTTATAGCATATTATGGATAAGATGTTTGGAAACAGGTTGAATCAAATTGAAACTGTTTGATTTTGTATAGAGGAAGAAATCGTGTACAGTAGAACCCCTCTAATGCGACCACTTAAAAAATAACCATAGCTGCCTTTATTAGCAGGTGGTTGCTTAATGCAGGACAAAAGTAATACAGAAAGCTCCTCTAGGAGCTTTATGCATTACTTTTGTCCTGCATTAAGCTACCACCTGCATCTAGCATCCATAATTATACATTTTTCAGGTGGTCGCATTAGCGGGGTTTTACTGTAGTTTGCATTTCAAAAAAGGCACAGCAGATTATAAAATTAGATGCATTTTTATAATAGCATATGAACATAGAAAGTTTTGGCCATGGCAGAAATTAAGGAATCGTATCAATATTATTTCTTAAGCAAACAGAGTAGATCCTGATCCGATTACCCGTAAACGAACTGTCTGATCTGTGTCTACACTGAATGTGTATTGCAATGTGTATCTTTTGGAAATACAGTTGAACTCCGATATCTCGAACTTCAAGGGACCATACAAATTACTTCCAGATAAAAAAAAACAGTTCGAGTTATCCGTTATCTAGTGAGATTGTCTAAATTTGATTTTACCATATATTTTTATTTACACTATATATTCGGCTCTAAATGACCATCAGTGGCGATGGCCGTAAGACACCATTCATTCATTCATTCATTCATTCATTCATTCATTCATTCATTCATTCATTCATTCGAGTTATCCGATTTCTGATCTGGACAAGTTCTTAACCCATTTTCTCCCACGATCCCATATATGGGGCGTAAGCAAACAGTGTACACTCTGATCAGACGCCGCATAATGCCGCGTCTGGTCAGAGTCTACATTGTTTTCATATAGGAATTTCAATATAAAACAAAACGAAATTGAAAATTTAGGCCAGGCACACCTTGTATAAAAATGGACTAATCCAATATATAAACATGGAATAATCCACTGGGCGCAAATGGGTTAAGTTCACAGCTTAATACAGGTCTAACGCAATGCTGAAAGCTCCTGTAGCAGCTTTCATCATTTCTTTAGACCTACATTAAGTTGTCACACGTGTTTCTAGATATACATTTTAGAGCAATTCTGTATTGTAAATTGTGGAAGGACTGAACGTTTAGTTTGAGTTATCCTTTGAAAATGGCGGAAACTGAAAAACATATCAATATTATTTCTTAAGGAAGTAGTGCAGACCCAGGTCAGACGGCTGCTACACGAGTCGTCTAATCTAGGTCTACTCCTTTTGCAAATTGGTGCAAATGCGTCTCTATCACATATATAGATGTGGTTAAGAAATAAACTATGTCAAATACGAAAAACAGTATGTGAACCTTGAAATGTCTGAGTCTGAATTTCCTAGTGAATTGGTCCATACTTTTTAACCCTTTCCCTCATATAAACGTGTTTTCACGCATTTGCAAACAGAGGAGACCCAGATCAGGCGGCTCCTAGAGGAGCCGTCTGATCAGGGTCTGCTCTGTTTGCTAAAATAATTTGATATATATGTTCCTTTACTGTCTAAAATGTCTAGACAATATTCCACCTTCCATATTTCGTTCTAACTATTTTGTTAATGAATATTCAGTAGGTATTGAAATTTGGCCTAAATACAGAACGTGGAAAGGGTTAACTGTAGAGTCCATTTAGTACGAAACATTATGCTTGAATGACAAACAGTTAACACCCTGAATACGGGGCTACTGCTCTATGCGTCTCTGATGTCGGTCTATAGTGTTTGAAAAGCCAACATGCATATTTCCCGCATTTTAACCCATTACCTCATAGGCTATTTTTTATATACAACCTCTTTGAACAAATCTACCGAAAAGGAGCATTAACTAGAGAAAAGGAAAATTTTACAATTTTGTAGTTTGAAACTATTGTGATAAATAGAGCATTTACTCCTATAGGAGCAAATGCTCTATTTATCACAATGGTTTCACAAAGTGACTTTTACAGAGTCGTCAAAAGTCGTCAATATCAGAGAAAGGGAACTGGGACAGGGAACTGTAAATATTGTAAATTCAAGTTTAAATCGTACTGAGTGTTGAAGAGAGGGTGCCTAAGGAGAACTGTAGATTAAAATAAATGAAACCCATGCTTGCATTTTCAGCCATGTGCTGCACCATGATGCTTTCCTATACGTATAAACGTGTACAGTGAAACCTCTATATAGACACCACTTAGTGAATAAATATGGGTTTCTTAACCCTTTAATCCATTAATATTCATATTAGAAATAATGACATCATGAATTAGAATGTATATTAATTGTGACAACGGCATATGAACATAGGAATATTTGACCATAGCAGAAACTGTAGAATTTTATCGATATTAATTCATAAGCAAACAGAGCAGATCCTGATCAGACGGCTCCTATAGGAACCGTCTGATCTGGGTCTACTCCGTTTGCAAAAGCGTACAAATGTGTATTTAAAGTAAATGGTCAAAAACAAAAACAGATCTATGTCTTCCTGATGCAGCTTTCTACGTAACTTTACAAAGCTCCTAGAGGAACTTTTTGTATAATCCGCGCATTGCATTAACCCTTCGCTTGCTATTCACGTCAACATACCTACCTGTAAATAGTGAAGACCCAGATGAGACAGCTCCTGCAGGAGCTGTCTCATCAGGGTCTGCACTATTTACAAGTTGATTGTGCAACCAGTGCACTCCACAGCAGTGATTGCACAGCGAAATACTTGTATTGTACACAGTGAAGATATATCGTGCGACCAAGAAAGATAACTACCAGAGTGCAGTGGCCAATATGCTAGCAATTACCTCCCTTAGTTGAATGTTTACATACCAAAAATAGATCCTCCGCTTTCTGACCTTAACAACGGGAGATTAACGTTGGTTTAACATTGTCAGTTTGTTTCAAAGTGACAGACACATGCTTGTTATGGATTTCTCAGGAACATAAACAAATCTGGACACGTGACATTTAAAAAGTAAGTCAACTTTTCATAAAACTTGTTTATACTGACAATCAAAATATAAAAAAATAATTTATTTCGATCCGAATTTTATCTGTTTACATGTTCACACCTGTATCGAGAGAGTACAAACACCGCCGGTGTGTAGTGTAATTGAAAACCGTACACTTGTCATTCATCTACAAATATCTATATTCGGGGTTCGACTACATCTCATGTTGGAACGCACTGGGAGAGTTCTATCCTTACTAATGCTTTATTTATTTATTTTCATCTGTCGTGTTAAGTCAGTGTCATCTGCAAACATTGCCGTCAGTTCCAATTCTCAAGATCTACATTAGTTTCGTTTCCCTTTAAAACACAGCGGAACCTGCCTACAGTGACTGTGCATTATTAATAATGAGACCCATAAGGTCAGGTGGCAGCTTTAGTCCTGCATCTAACCATTTCCCTGTTCAATATCCATGTAAGAAACAATAACATAATGAATATTTTTATAATGTAAACTTCAAGGGGTATTTATGATGTCAAAAGCAAAAAAAAAGCAAATCCTAATTTGGTCTGCTCTATTTGCAAATGCATGAATTGACGTTAACCCTTCGCTTGCTATTCGCGTCAATATACCTACCTGTAAATAGTGAAGACCCAGATGAGACAGCTCCTACAGGAGCTGTCTCATCAGGGTCTGCACTATTTAAAAATTGATTGTGCAATCAGTGCACTCCACAGCAGTGATCGCACAGCGAAATACTTGTACACAGTGAAGATATATGTAATTATACAACAGGGCATGGGTAAAGAAGGAGAAATGTATTTTAAAATTCAGCAAGAGAAGGGTTAATATACCACTTGTCTTAACTCTTTCCCTCATATTTATAAACGTGTTTTCACGCATTTGCAAACAGAGTAGACCCAGATTGGACGGTTCCTACAGGAGTCGTCTGACCAGGCCCTGCTCTGTTTGTAAACAGAATTTGATAGATCTGTTTCTTTAGTTTCTAAAATGTGTAGCATTTGTATGGTCTGGTTACAAATGGCTACAATGTTCAACCTTCCAAATTTCATTACAAGTACATATGTCGTCCATAAATAGTCAGTAGGTATTTAAATTTGGACTAAATATAGATCAGGGAAATGGTTCAAACCAACAATTATGCTTATTATGAGGGGTCTCTTTAGGTATGTTTTACTGTGTAATAAGTGGGTCCATCAGTGTGGGCCCTGATGAGACGTCGAATTATGCGGCTGGACGCAAACCGTTTGCGTAGGTCATCACGCATTCGCCCCTATCTAGCATGGAACGAAAGGGTTAACCCTTTCCCTGTTGATTATTTATGTAGGAAATTATTGCATCATGCGTGTTTATTAGCTGAAGTTTTATTATAATCTCATATGTACACAGTATGTTTTGGTATTGTTAGACGCTGTTCATAGTGTCGGACGAATTATAATTTTATAAACAAACAGAACAGACCCTGATCAGATCCTATAGGAGCCGTCTGATCAGGGTCTACCCTGTTTGCAGAGGCGTTTGAGTTCAAGACACCACGGGTCGAACGATATTTTTTTTAATCCTAATCAGATATTAAAACATTAAGTATCTGATATCATCCAGCAGATGCATTGATGAGCGTTTTGTTTTCAAGACTAGGCGCTTGTATAAGTCAGTGTAAAAAGCTCAGTAGAGCTTAATGTTATTTGTTATGTTCATCCGACTATGTAAAATAAAATTTACTTGACTTGACTTTATTTCTCCACTAAACCACATGCTGTAGTTCGTTCGAATCCCAGCCGGGGCATTTGGGTTGTTCATATGAGGAAGCCATCCATGTACAGTATAACCTCTCTTAACCGGAAATCTATAGTAGATAAGAATTTGGATACTTTTAGGCAGGTGGCTGCTTAATGCAGAGTGAAAGTCACACAGAAAGCTCCTAGATGAGCTTTCTGTATGACTTTCACCCTGCATTACGCTGCCACCTGTCTCCAAGACCGATTTTCATACTAAATTAAACGGCCGGTTAAGAGAGGTTTTACTGTAGCTGGCTTGTGGTAGATCGCTGATTCTACCTTGGCGTTCTTCAGTACGTGAATCCATACACTGACACCCTCCATTAGTTATTATCTCGACGCCGTGATATGACTGAAATACTGTAAAAACAATGTACAGCCTATATAAACAAACAAAAATAAAAACAAACAAACTATTTAAAATCTTCAACAAAGGGTTTGGTGGGAGAAATAAGGAGTTTAAAGGATTTGAAGCCTTTATATGACATTGTGACTCTGATCCAATCAGATAGTAAATGCCAGGCAATTCTTAATTAGCAGAATAAAGGTTAAGGAATCGACAAAAACACTACAGTAAAACCTTTCTATAACGGCCACTAAATTATGTTAATTAGTTGGTATTTAGGGCAGGTGGTTGCTTAAAGCAAGGTGAAAGTAAAACAAAACGCTCCTATAGGAGCGTTCTGTTTTACTTTCACCTTGCTTTAAGCAACCACCTGCTTTTAATACAAAATAATTGATGTAATTTAGTGGTCGTTATAGAGAGGTTTTACTGTACATTTCAATTGTAGAACACCATTGCCCTGCTGAACGTATATGTCTGCTAAATCGCCTGATCCTCTGTTCTCTTTGCTTCCTATTCATTCAAGGTTTGGAGCAACTATTATCCGAGTGTCAAAAAGTTTGGACCCTGAAGAGATGTCAAGTTACTCGGCATCGCATCAAGACCCAAACTTCATCATATGACTGTTTTGGGTCACGACTGGCAGTATAAAGGTTAAGCACTGAAGTATTATCTATCCTTATAATCGGATAGATACTAATTACCGGATAAAATGCAATTTAATCCCAAGTCTTAAGCAGATTATATCTTGGCCTGACACATATATCTACTTCCTCAAGCATACGCAAAGACTATGAATGGATATGTATTGTAAAAATGCATGCACCATACCATTGCAGATCCGCTTTACTGTACTGAACTGGGTTGATTAAAATTGATTTTCGTTGATTCGAAATATTTAACATCTTTGGACATTTTCGTCGGGTGAAATACTGACATCAAATCTCGATTAATTAGCCTGCTGTTGGAAGAAGAATTTGACATCGACTTCAGTTGTCGCAGTTGATTTTTTGTTATTTCTTTTCAAAAACACGGCCAGGGTATCAAAAAGTGTGAATCCTGATGAGACGCCGAGTAACTCTGCGCCTCATCTGTACCCAGACTGTTTGCATAGGTATTTATTCACCCACCCATAGCAGGCTAAATGTTAAATCTGGATACACGCAAACTGTATATTCTGCGTACCACCTGACTGGGGCCTCACCGTTTTCAGAAGAATCCCTCAATAATGAAATTTAGATTCATTTAATTTGCATATTTGGACGAGTTCACTTTGAAAATGATATAAACGCCTTTGCAAATAGAATAGATCCTGCAGGAGCCGTCTGATCATGGTCTGCTCTGTTTGTTTATAAAATAATACATGTGATTCTACAGTTTCTACAAGGCCAAATATCCTTTGTTCATGACGTCATTCCAAGACTTAAGCTGATTGATATTCATACACGAATCTTCGTGAGAGAATGGGTTATATAGGTTAGTTTGAGTTCATGAATTTTAAGTTCGTATGATGCCAAATGCCAGTATGTGTTTACAACTGAATTAACACTTTCGCTGCCAATGCCGGATCTGTGATTACCTATGCAAACAGTTTAGATCCAGATGAGACGCCGAGTAACTCGGCGTCTCATCAGGACCCAAACTGTTTGTCACTGTTACTATGTTTTTGAAACAAAAATGAAGAAAATCAAAAGAACGAAAATGTATAGCAGACGACAAAGTTAGCAGACGACAGAGTTTGGCAGCGAAAGGGTTAACACTTTACTCCACGAATCTTCATGTTAGAAATAATGACATGGTGAATATCAATTAGAATATCTTTTATAATGGCAAATACATTGTATATACAAAAATATGGCCATGGCAAAAACTATAGTCTTGTATCTATATTATTCCTTAAGCAAAGATAGCAGACCCAGGTTAGGCGGCCCCTGCTCTGTTTGCAGGCGTATTTATGGTGTAAATGGTCACTTATCTTGCCAAAAGAACGGTATGCTTACCTCCGATTCCTTAACCCTTTCTCTGTTGCTTATTCTTGTAAGAAATATTGACATCATGAATATTAATTACAAGAGAACTTCGATATCTCGACCTCGGATAACTCGAATGTCGGGGTAACGCGAACTAAAAGTTCAGTCCTTCTAATACAATACTGCTATTAAATCTATCACTACGCATATCTAGAAACACATGTGACAGTTTAATGCAGGTCTATCTATTGTAATACTGAAAGCCCCTTGAGGAGTTTTCAGCATTACTTGAGACCAGAATTAAGCTGTGAACTTGTGAAATTGTCCAGATAAGAAATCGGATAACTCGAACTTATGTTATCTCGAACTGATTTGAGTAGTCCCATGAACTTCGAGATATCGAGTTCAACTGTAGATTATTTTTATAACGGCACATGAACTACGGATATTTGTTCCAGGCAGAAATGCAGAGTGAGATCTATGTTATACCGAAAGCAAACAGCAGACCCAGATCTGACGGCCTCTATAGGAGCCGTCTGATATTGGTCTACTCTGTTTACAAATTGCGTGTAAATGCGTTGCATTTATGACGTGAATGTTTGAGTGACTAACCGCTTCGATCCAGGTTAGACGCCGAGTCACTCGGCTTCTCATCTGGATCCATATCGTTTGCAATTGTGACTGGTCGCGTTTGACAGGGTAACATTTATCATTACAAAATCAACTAATCAAATGAAAACAGTTGTGATAACTGCTAAATCTACTGACATCCTCAGTCGAGAGCCACCGATCTTAGAGTGAGTGTTTCTACCCTTTAATCTCGTTACACTCTCCTGTCTATGGACCTACAGTGAATAATCAGCCCACTACGTATCAGTAGCTGGCTTCCATCTCTCCTCTCTCCTCAGCAATAACCAGAATGATAATACTTCGGCTGCATTACTAGTTCATTCTATCTCTCCCTGTCACATCGAGGGCAGTGAACAGTCTCCACAGAGACTTTGCCAGAAAGCACACGACCCGACCATCACAGGGAAGTATCACGTGTACTAACCTATCTTTCTGCATTGTCTCAGCAAGTCAGAGTACATGTTCCCATCTCTGTGTTTGTAGCATCATCTCATTTGCCAAGGCACTGTATGGGACTGTCCATGATAGATGGTATGTCATTGCCTTGCACTATCAGATTGAACTTCTTGGTTGGGTGGCATTTCCTGATAACAAGGGAGCTGGATTTCTTGGTTTTTAACTTCATTATTGCCCATATCGCCGCTTAGTCTAGGGCGAAGACCATCCACCTAGTTTGAATGTGGGTCTAAATAGTGAGAGTCAGATCGACCATGACACTATTTACAACAGAAGGCAGATAGACCTCAGTATCTGCCTTTGGCCCTCTCGTCTCTCTCTTCGCCGCATTGATGATTAGATTGACCCTCATCACAAACAAGACTGCAGAATTTGTGTACCCTGGCCCAATGCCTTTCTCCAAGCTCTGTCGTGCTAAACTCTTGATAACTTGTTCTGATTGATCCATATTATTAAATTCATATTACTCAGAAATAATTTTGTTTTGTTTTTTACCTGGACATCTTGGTGTAATCACTATGTCTTCATCAGCTGGTGAAGGTCTAGCGATTAGACCGAAATACGCTGGTAAAATATTGTTCTGAGTAATGGAAATTAAACCATACTACAACATCAGTTTGGTATTGTTACCTTTGCACACAGCCCAGATTCAAACCCACAAAGTCTATGTGAGACGGTCTGGTCTGTCTTACAACATGTGAACACCATTGGGGCTCTAATCCTTTACTGCATGAATAGATTGTTTATGTAAGAAATAGTGATATCATGAATATTTATCATCTGACCTTTTTATATTAACGTATGAAAACATTAATGCTGTAAAACCTCTCTATAACGGCCACTAAATTGTTTTAATTAGTTGGTATTTAGGACAGGTGGCTGCTTAATGCAAGGTGAAAGTAAAACAGAACGCTCCCATGGGAGCGTTCTGTTTTACTTTCACCTTGCTTTAAGCCGCCACCTGCCTTTAACACAAAATATTTGATTTAATTAAGTGGCCGTTATAGAGAGGTTTTACTGTGTTTAACATAATTGGCAAATATTGTAGAAACAAGTCTGCATTCTACAGGGGTCATCTGGTCAGGGTCTGGTTTGTTTGCAAAGGAGTTAGATTTCGTATCTATGAAGTAGGCTAAAGGGTTTAAGGCCAGCAAGGACTTTTAGTGCGAATTGAAATCATTGTCATTTACAATGTCAATGTTTGGTGAGAGGTTTGTTTGTTAGCTGTTATAAATCAATCATTTAACAGAGAAAATATTTGTCCAATCCTTTCAGTTTAACTCTAAACACCGTATAGCTGAATTCGTGACAACCATTGCAAATAGTTTGTACCCATATGAGACGTCGCGTAAACTATTTGACACTAATAACGTGTATTAAAAAAAGGAACGAACAAAACATTATTTGCAGACTGAAGCCGACTGCAGTTTTGGACAGACAACATGTGTATGGGTACTGAAGTTTAATTTTTGCAATGGGGCTAATGGGTTTTCCTTGTGATCGACAAGCAATAAATGGTCCAAACGTCAATATGTTCTTGTTAAAGAGAACTCTGACCATTTTAGTGCTTGTTTAACCCCCTTAAATACTGGATTCTCAAGTGGACTGGTCCATCGTTGTTTAACGACAGAGTCCATTCAATAAGAAATGGTATACTATGGGAGAGAGAAATTGAATGACAAACAATGCAGACCCTGATAAGAGGGTTCCAATAATCCCTCTGATCAGGGTCTACAATGTTTGCAAATGCCAGTATACTCGTTTCCACCATTGAGAGGGTTAAGACTTGTCCACCTGGGTATTCCTTTGTTGTTTGTTTTCTTAACATTTCATCTCTTGTATGTAAAACCTAAACTGATCTTAACACATGACACATGGGTAAACATTGTAGACCCAAAGCAGAGGGCTCCTGATAAATGAGTATTCAGAACAGGGTCAGCACTGTTTGCTATACCAACCAATGTCAAATAATGTCACCGGGATATATTGCTTTTGTATTTGCCATTAAAAATGGATGAGTTGAACGAGTTTACTTAATATGATAGTTAAAAGGGATAAACAGAATCCTTGTGTTTTCTTATAACAAGAGATTGAAATTAATAATATTTAACATTCACACTGACGTCAATGGCATACACTAGTTGTTGATGTACAATGAAGATACTTAAGGATAAAAGTTCAAATCCTTTAAAAGTATTTTACTCAAATTTAAATTGACGTAGAATGAACTAAATGATGTTGATATTTTGTTTGGTAGACAAAGCAAGGCACATTTAGTGACCCTTAAAAATAAGATGCGTAATTTAAAACATATTCAAGAATAGCGTCATTATGTCTCCCCCAAACCCTATGGTGTGACCACTCCAAATCGTCTCGAACCCCAGAGTGGTCACAACATAGGGTTTGGTTGAGAAATGACGATTGTAGTATTTGGGTATGTAACGTTATCAGTAGCTCTGTGAACATTAACCCTTCGCTTGCTATTCACGTCAATATACCTACCTGTAAATAGTGAAGACCCAGATGAGACAGCTCCTGCAGGAGCTGTCTCATCAGGGTCTGCACTATTTATACGTTGATTGTGCAACCAGTGCACTCCACAGCAGTGATTGTACAGCGAAATACTTGTACACAGTGAAGATATATGTAATTATACAACAGGGCATGGGTAAAGAAGGAGAAATGTATTTTAAAATTCAGCAAGCGAAGGGTTAACAAGATACAAACTGAAGTTTGAGCAGGCAGACAACATTTCATAGCAGAACGAAGACTTTATCTAATAAGATGTTAAAATCATTTCGACGAAAGCCTTTTATACTCACGAGGGGAAATACCGTGTTAGTAAGGGTGAACATTTGATTATTTGTGTAACCCTATCATTTCTTAAGACAGAAAATACAAACACACAAAGAAGAAAACATAAAAACAAACAACATATTAGATGTATAAAACAATTCGGTGTCTAATGACACCCTGATCTACTGTTTGAAAATGTACATTGACTGTACATAGCATGCAAAAGTTAGGCAACAACAAGAAATGATAAATGCGAGAAAATCTCGCCAGAATATCCTGGGTATTAAGGGCTGTTCAAATGATTATTTAGATTTCAGCCTTTCTGGTCTCGGCATTGATTTGCTTTCATTTTGTTTGTAAAACTCTCAAAGCGAAAATGGAATTTTACGAGTTTATTGATTCCTGACCAGACAGTAAGCTTTTTGCACCCACCAACATGGGCTAGAGTAAAAATGACGTAATGAATAATTATTAGCTGATGTTTTATAATGGAACATGTACACAGTATTGTTTGGTTTTGATAGAAACTGTAGATTCAGGTCTATATAAATTGTAATTTCATAAACAAACAGAACAGACCCTGATCGGAGGTCCGTATAGGAAACGTGTCTGAGTCGGGTCTTCTCTGTTTGCAAAGGCGTGGAAAGCGGTTACAATATGCTTGGTGAATAATCATGTAAGTGAATCTGCAACATATAAGCAAATAGAACAGACCCTGATCTGGGAGTTCCTATAGGGATTGTCTGGTCTGGATCTACACTGTTTACAAAGGCGTCAAAATACGTCTCCATCTGGTAAAGCTTTGAAGTGCATATTGGCTATCTATATAATTTTATAAGAAAAAACAGCAGAGCCTGACCAGGCGGCTCCTAAAGAAGCCGTCTGGTCTTGGTCTACTTTTTTTCCAAAGGCGTGAAAAGGCGTTTATATGAAGTAAAGGGTTAAGCCAGGCACTCATCTTTTCAATGATCGTACGATCAACAGTATCGTAAGTTCTAATTTACGATAATCACTAGGTCACATGTACTTCGATACCCAAATTATCGTACTCTCAATTATCGCAAATAAGGTCAACTTCGTTCGACATAATTATCGGAATAGTAGATGACGTCACACCAAGTTCAACCTGTTCAATCTTAATTCAGCAGATGTATTATAATTTCTACGCTTGCTTAGTCCCGATGGTGATTGGATGTGTTCGAAGAACTAATGGATTAACCCTTCCCTCCATAAATACGCCTTTATACGCCTCTGTAAAAGTCACTTTCTGAAACCATTGTGATAAATAGAGCATTTGCTCCTTTAGGAGCAAATGCTCTATTTATCACAATGGTTTCAAATTACAAAATTCTAAAAAATCTTTTTCTCTAGTTAATGCTCCGTTTCGGTAGATTTATTCAAAAAGGATGTGTCTAAAATAGCCTATGATGGAAAGGGTTAATGTGCACAAGGAAATCGCAGCTGGCAGTTGCGATCTCTGTGTGTTAGAATTTACGATACTTTCAGTGGTTCACAGCTATCACAACTGACAACTGCGATCGTCGTATGTTGGAAATTATGATAATCTCAGTTGTATAATCTTTAGTATGATCGGCCCAAGGTATTGAAACCTATATCATCATTTGAAAAAGATGACACAAACAGCATTTGAAAGATTAATGGCACCGTCTTCCAATCACCCTTAATCTGTCGGATAATTAAATATAACTGCTCCGTTCCTGAATATCAATTAAACAATATATTGTATTAACTCATTCTCTCCTAGGCTATTTTTTGGCCGAACCTCTTTGAATGTATCTACCGAAAAGGAGCATTAACTAGAGGAAAGGAAACATTTATAATTTTGTAGTTTGAAACCATTATAGGAGCAAATGTTCTATTTATCACAATGGTTTCATAAAGTGACTTATATAGATGCGGAAAAATGCGTCACTGTGTTAAAAGTATCGCTGAAGAAAGTGATTATTATGACAAACCGTGCAGACCCTGATCAAAGGGCTTGAGAGCCATTTTGTCTGGGTCTATACTGTTTGCAAAGGTCGTATATACTCGGTTCCCGCACATTGAGGGTTAACACTTGAAACAAAATTCGGTAGGTACATTTACATGTATAACAGACGGCAAACCCAGTAGTTTTTACATAAGTTTATTTTGTCATATAGTTCCTTTTTATTTTTCAAGTACCTTGTTTTCTGTCTCAATATAGACACTTATGTCTACAGACACAGGTTTAACCCCAATCATGCTGAGCGCGACAAGATTAGCATTTGCAAACAGCTAGATGAGAAGACCATTAACTCTGCGTCTCACCAGGATCCAAACTGTTTGACACTCGGGCAATGGTTTCTTAAAAGTTTGAACGAATTGGGTGTAAGTAGAAGCTGTAACAGGTCAGGGGTTAACAAACGTTATTTCTTTTTCATCATGAGAAGGCTTAACTGTTTCAAGTGTCTGAATTTACTGTCACTTAAGTCTTGTTGAAGAAATGAATTGTGAAATATAAATATTTTGCATGTCATTTTGGCTGTCAAACGCAACCAGTGATTGGAGTGATCGTAGATCGTAGCTGAATCAGAGGTCCAAATAAAATTCCTAAATTAAAACATTTTCAATAGTAACTTCTTTATTTCTCCACCAAATCCTATGTTGTGACCACTCTTTAGAATCGTCTCAAAGAGACGATTCTAAAGAGTGGTCACAACATAGGGTTTGGTGGAGGAATTGCGATTTTAGTATTTGTGTACGCACCTCTGTTGCTCTGTCAGAAGTGTCTTGAATGTTTGAGGACAGCGACGTCGTCTGGACGTATACATATACAGAGTATTCACATTTCATTGAATAATTGTTTCAAACTGTCATTCAGGTAAATACAGTTTGTAATTATTATTTTTAAAAGTACTTAATTTACTTATAACTCAGATACATGTACTTATTTTATTTTATGTAACTTAAAGGTCATTATTGTGTATATACACTATCTGTACAGCACTGTCAACAGATTCGATTAGATTTTATGCTCAATTTATACTTGATTATTGTTTAATTTATGCTTAATTTATGCACATGTAGATCATTTCTATAACGATCAGATTATGAATAAACATTTATGTTTATAAGAGCAGGTGGTTGCTTACTGTAGTGCGAAAGTAATACAGAATGCTCCTAGAAGAGCTTTCTGCATAGCTTTCGTCCTGCATTAAGCTACCACCTGTCTTATAATCCCAGGGGTATGCTTAATTCGGAGTGTCGCTGTAGGGTGGTGTTACAGTACGTCACTGGCCCACAATCCCCTTTCTGTCATATTACTCTTTCAAAACCATTTAGAATTTGACCTATTAAAATGGCATTCTAACTTTAATTTAAATTTGTAATTAACCTTTAGCCTGTCGCTACCAAGGTCTGTGATCACATATGCAAACAGTTTGGATCCTGATGCGACGCCGAGTAATTCGGTATCTCATCAGGATCCAGACTGTTTGATACTCTGACAATGTTGTTGAAAAGAAACGCAATATGAAACAGCTGATGAGGAAGACATTTTCTACCAACTAACGTTTTGCTCAGCATTTTAAAGGGTAACTATTACCCATATAAACAATTATGTGAGAAATAATGGCATCATAAATATTACTTAGCTGAATCTTTATAATGGCAATAGGAACATGGAAATTTGCGCCCATCGCAGAAACTGTAGAATTAATTATATCTAGATTCCATGTACAGTAAAACCTCTCTATAACGGTCACTAAATTGTGTTAATTAGTTGGTATTAAGGACAGGTGGCTGCCTAAAGCAAGGTGAAAGTAAAACAGAACGCTCCTATAGGAGCGTTCTGTTTTACTTTCACTTTGCTTTAAGCAGCCACCTGCCTTTAACACGAAATACTTGATGTAATTTAGTGTCCGTTATAGAGAGGTTTTACTGTATTTCATAAACAACCACAGCAGGCCCTGGCCAGACGGGTCCAAGAGCAGTCGTCGGATCTAGGTCTACTCTTTTTGCACAGACGTAAAAGGCATTTCTATGAAGTAAAGGATGAATGCATATTCAAATCAATAATTCATTTTCATTTGCAAATATTGAAATACACATGAAAAGAAATTACGCACCTATAACGTACACTGTAATTGCTTTTTAATATTCCAAGTAATTATATTCATACTTTGGACGCATTGTTTACAAAGGATTATTTTGATAGCAGCATGTACAGCATGCAATTAACACACCTCAGTTGGTTTTGAGTTTAACTTGTTTACCCGTTCCCTGTTCAACGTGTAAGAAATAATGACATCATGAATATCTATTAGCGGAATTCATATAAGGTAAAGTTTTTAAAGGATTTTTTTGCTTTGATAAAAACTGTAGAATCAGATTTTTTCATGTCAAAGGCGAACTGAGCAGATCCTGATCAGATGGCTCCTATAGGAACCGTCTGATCTTGGTCTACTCTGTTTTCAAATGCTTGAAAAGTGTGAAAATGCGTTTATATGATGGAAAGGGTTAAGAATGTATAGCACGAAATTACATGTATCATTGTATGGCTTGTGGCGATAATGAAATAAAAGAATCAAGATTTATTATGGTACAGTATTGTTCAGAGAAAAATCTCCTTCGCAATGACTTGTAATTTGCTTGTTTCTGAGTTTATTTTTATCGTGTTTTACGTCAAAAGTATTATCATATCGCGATGTCCAGCTAATTACAAATGGAGAAAGGTTCCACTCGGCGGCTCATCTGGATCTAATATGTGTACATACAGTAGAACCTGTCCTAAGCGGTCATTCATTTATTGCATTGAACACAGTAGTCTTAAAAACCAGGTGATTGTTTAATGCAAGGCAAACGCAAAGGTCTGCATTTAGCTACAACCTGCCTTATAAACGCATAATTAGACATTGTTGATGACCGCTTAACCCATTCCCTGATAGGCTATTTTTAGATCCAACCTCTTTGAATAAATCTACCGAAAAGAGCATTAACTAGAGAAAATATTTGTTTTAGAATTTTTAGTTCAGAAACCATTGTGATAAATAGAGCATTTGCTCCTTAGGAGCAAATGCTCTATTTATCACAATGGTTTCAAAAAGTGGCATTTACAGAAGCGTCAAAAGGTGTCAATATGAGGGAATGGGTTAAGACAGGCTCTACTGTTATCACGAAATCTCGACCAGCGAGCAAAGAGTCAAATTAACTCATTCTGTCCTAGAATTTTTTAGACCCAACCTCCTTGAATAAATCTACCGAAAAGAAGCATTTACTAGAGAAAGGGAAAGTGTTAGAATAACGTATAGTTTTGAAACCATTGCGATAAATAGAGCATTTGCTCCGTAGAGCATTTGCTCCGTAGAGCATTTGCTCCGATGGACCGATTGCTCTTTTTACCACAATCGTTTCAAAAATGACTTCAACAGGGGCATCAAAAATGTGTCAATTAAGGGGGTCTGGGGTTAGGGGGCGGTTGAGTTAACCATTTCAACCCTGAGTAAAGCCGTCTGCTGAAACTGTGGTCTGCTGTAGTTCTCAAGGTAGTTTTCTTCAGTTCTTTTCAAAACCATAATCAGATAGCCACACCGTTTTGGTCGTAATGAGATATTGAGTGACTCTTATCTGTATCCAAACTATTTGAAAATACATCATGGCATGCGTTTGATCGGACGGAACAAACGAATTGGTGCGTCCTATGGCAGTCATGCGGTACTCTAAAACGCCAATATTAATTAGATATTGTTTTATGGCATTTTGTTGTTGTTGTCTGGTAACTTTTCTTCGGAGCACTCCTTTTCGGGATATTAGGTTGTTTCCTATGCTATATCACACAGTCATTATATACATTATGTCAATATGATGTAAACACAGGGACTGTTGGCCATAGCAGAAATTCTAGAAACAGATTCAATACATCATTCATTAAGCAAATAGAGCAGTTCCTGGTCAGACGACTCATACGGGAGCTATCTAATTTTGCTGAACTCTATTTACAAAGATATTAACCCATTCCCTCCTAGTGACGCCTTTTGGCGCCTCTATAAAAGTCTCTTTTTTGAACCATTGTGATAAATAGAGCATTTGCTCCATAGGAGCAAATGCTCTATTTATCACAGTGGTTTTAAAACTACAAGTATACAATTCTAACGTTTTCCTTTCCTCAATTAGTTACCCATTTTCGGTAGATTTATTCAAAGATATTGGGTCTAAAAATAGTCTTGGAGGGAATGGGTTAAAAGGCGTCGATATGAAGTAAAGGTTTAAAATCTAAAATTGATTGACCCTGACATTATATCAGGTAATAAATCCTAAAAACAAACAATCCGGCCTATTGATCTGTGGCCTCTAACCTTTAACTGCTGTACTGTTGTCTATTGCAATGCTGTCTTCTGCATGTATGTAAGCTCTTTAACACCCGTCTGACTTACATACAAGACGCTATATAAGATATATATTTTGATTTTGATTTAGATAGTTTGTTCTACTCAGATTTGCTTGTTGTCTAGACTTGGTTTTTTGTTGTCAGCTAGATCAAATTGGCGAGCTACAGGCTAAGGGTTTCAGATAATTGGCCAAATGAAGCATTGAACATTTGATACCTTAGGTCTAAGATCTGGACTGTTCCGTTGCCCACTTTGATAAACTCAAAGCTAGGGGTTGAATCGAATTAACTCTTTGTACACTTGTAGCGAATTTGTGATTACCATGCAAACAGTTTGCGTCCCGATGATACGCCGAGTAACTCGGCGTCTCATCAGGATCCAAACTGTTTGACACTATAACTTGGTATTGGAATAGAAATAGAAGATAATTAACCTTTAGGAATAGCACATGTAGCAGAAAACAGTTGTCTTTGTAGACGACGATGATTTTAGCGTGCAAAGCGTTAGAAAGTAATCTGAAAATGTTTGACGCAATGTGAATAGATTGGAATGTCGGGGGTATACTGTTAATGATTTCCAATATTGACAAGACCTTGAACCGATTAAGAAATGCAGTCGCTCATAGGTATTTGATTCTTTCAAACATTGTCACTCCCTTTGATGCTTATCAGTATCTTATTATAATAATGTATTACCACCCAAAAAATTGTGAATAGCTTTTTTTTATACCTTATCCCGCTATTCGCGACCCAACTCGCATTTGCAAACAACTACAGTAGAACCTCTCTATAACGACCACTAAATTGTGTAAATTAGTTGGCATTTAGGGCAGGTGGCTGCTTAAAGCAAGGTGAAAGTAAAACAGAACGCTCCTATAGGAGCGTTCTGTTTTAATTTCACCTTGCTTTAAGCAGCCACCTGCCTGTAACACAAAATACTTGATGTACTTTAGTGGCCGTTGTAGAGAGGTTTTACTGTACATTTTTTTAAGGGAACGTGTGTGTCTGAAGGGGGGGGCATACATTTCGGTACACGGAACGAATTGTTCATGTATTTGTATTCGAAAGGAGATAGCTAAGCCGCAGATATGACTTTTTCAAACACTACAAAAAGGCCCAGTTTAGTTACAAATGTTTTCTTGCCCTTATTCTGCTACCCACGATATGACTCGCACGTGCAAATATATTCAGTCAACATGTAGATGAGACGCCCAGTAACTCGTCGTCGACTCGTCGTCTCATCAGGATCCACGATCTATGACACGCAGTCAATACTTTCCTAAACACTTTATCGGAAGAAGTCAAAATTGCACAAGATCCACATTTAAAGAGAGATGTTTTACAGCTCGATAAAGTTTAAGATAAAGTGAAGAGTCTTAACCCTTCGCTTGCTATTCACGTCAATATACCTACCTGTAACTAGTGAAGACCCAGATGAGACAGCTCCTGCAGGATCTGTCTCATCTGGGTCTGCACTATTTATAAATAGATTGTGCAAACAGTGCACTCCACAACATTGATTGCATAGAGAAATAATTGTAGACAGTGAAGTTATATGTAATTATACAACAGGGCATGGGTAAAGAAGAAGACATGTATTAAAAATTCAGCAAGCGAAGGGTTAAAATCCTTTTTCAAATAAAGCTGTTATCGTTGTATCTGCGAGTTGCGTGTTTGTTTTCGGTGGATAATGACACGTATGTGGAGTGTACTGTCAATATAAATGACATGTCTTATGTTTTATCACTTAAGTCAAGTATATCCTGATTTGCATTGCAAGCAGTTGGGACCCAGATGAGACAACGAATCGGATTTTCAGAAGACCTGTTTTTATAAGGATAATTGATATGGGTTAACTCTAAGTACACAGTATATAAATTGGAGATAACGAGAGAGCCAGGCAGACAGACAGACAGAGACAGACAGGCAGACGGACAGACTGAGGCAGAGACAGACAGGGGCAGTGAGAGGCGGAGGCAGAGAGAAAGAGAGGGATGGAGAGTGAGAGAGATTATGACAGACACCACCACCGCAGGTAATTCTATATCTAGCTTAGGCATATGTATGCATGTTGCATGTTTTGCAATTGTCATGATTATTAGGGCCCTGCATTGAAATTGCAGGAGTCCTATAGGAATCACATTTTCTGTCCGTCTGTCTATCCGTCCGTCCGTCCGTCAAAACATTGGATGTGACGCGATAACTCAAACAGTACTTCACATATTGGTTTCATATTAAGGGCATATGCTAAGTATCATCAGAGGAAGACACCTATAGTCTTTGAGCTGAATCAGATCACTATGTCTAGAGTTATCTGCCCATGATTCATCAAAAATGCCATAAACTTTTGTCAACACTTTTGATGTGACGTGATAACTGCACATATTTGGTTCATATTAATGGCATATGCTTAGTATTGTGAAAGGAAGACACCTATAGTTTTTGGGTTGATTGAGATCACCATGTCCAGAGTTATCTGTCCTTGATTTGTCAAAAATGCCATATTCAACAAAGAATCGTCTTCAGGGCCCTCTCTGACTTGGACAGTTTTCTAGTTTCGCCCATTTATCCAACTCATTAAGCAGCCAGCTGCCTAACAATATTTACCAACTGTCCGGTGTAACCCATTTCCTCATATTGACGACTTTTGACCACTCTGTAGAAGTTACTTTATGAAACCATTGTGATAAATAGAGCATTTGCTCCTATAGGAGCAAATGCTCTATTTATCACAATGGTTTCAAACTACACAATTCTAAAATTTTCCTTTTCTTTAGTTAATGCTCCTTTTCGGTAGATTTATTCAAAGAGGTTGTATCTAAAACTAGCCTATGAGGTAATGGTTTACATGGGGTTTACTGTACATATGATTGGTTAATTAGCGTTCAACGCCCCTCTAAAATGTCAATGCAGTTCGATGTCAACCCTATCCCGCTCTCCGCCTCCTCACTCGCATTTGAGAGCTTGCTTATGGGTCCAGATGAGAATCCGAATAAATCAGTTATTCAACACTCGGTCAATAGTTTCTCAAAACATTGATCGAATCGGAAGTAGTCAAAATTTGCATAAAATCCCGATTTGAGCAGACATTATTTTTTCACAGATGGTTAAGGGTTAAAACTAATGTTTATTTAACCGTCAACGCACTGTCGTTAACCTTTTGAATGTGGGACTTGCATCCGTTGTCATTTGTAAACAGTGTAGACCCAGATCAATAGGCTCCTAGAGGAGCCCTCTGTTCAGGGTCTGCACTTTTTGTCATTCAAAATGCTTTTCAAGTTTACACCTTTCATACCGAGTGGACTATAATTCAGCATTGATGTGCTATTCCACTCTGCAAACTCAGGTTTAATGGTTAAACATTTGAAAAAAGATCCAGTTGTACTGGCGTGTCCGTCTATAATATTGTCTCTATTATTCCATAATATGACACTTTTATATAAGTGTGTTGACCTAACTGTTGTGACAGAAAAAGACTCGATACGTTGTAAGTGTATGTAAATAATTCAGAAATTGATGTCATTTAAAAGCTGTACAAATTAAAGCAAGTAGCGCTTTTGTGTAGTACATTTGGAAGTTTTTATTGAGCTACAAATTGGAGCAAATGTTAAACTTTCCCCTGCTAAGCGCGTCCTGGCTGTCATTTGCAAACATCTTGGATCCAAATGAAACGCCGAGTAACACGGCATATTATCAGGAATCCAGCTGTGTGACACTCGGTACATAGATTCTCTAAAGCTTCAACGAATCGGAAGTAAGTGAAACCTGTGACAGACTGGAATTTAGGCAGACAATATTTCTTACAGCTGGTCTAAGTGTTAACAATTCGTTCTATGATGTTTCTAGCTGTGATTATGTACTCTGTAAATAGTGGACTAAACGATCCATTTAGGTCATATATTGGCCATAGTGCGGACGAAAGCCTTTGATTATAAGCTTTCTATCATCAAATACAGTAGAACCTCTCTTAAGCAGCCATAAAAAGAACTCTAATTATGGCTATGTAAGGCAGATGGTAGCTTAATACAGGTCGAAAATAATGCAGAAAGTTCCTGTACATTAAGCAGTCACCTGTTTTTTAAGACTTCTATGTTCAATAAATGAATTACCGATTAGGACAGGTTCTATACTATCCGCGCGGCATCGTGAACAACTGTTTAGATTCAAGATAAAATGTTAAATAAATCGGAGTCGCATGTATAAGCATTTAACCCTTTCGCTGCCAATGCCGGATCTGTGATTACCTATGCAAACAGTTTGGATCCATATGTGACGCCGAGTAACTCGGCGTCTCATCAGGATCCAAACTGTTTGTTACTGTTACTATACTTTTGAAACAAAACTGAAGAAAATCAATAAAATGAAAATTTGTAGCAGACGACAAAGTTAGCAGACGACAGAGTTTGGCTGCGAAATGGTTAAGGATCCGCACTATACACACATGTCGTAATGAAAGAAATATTAAGTTGCATAAGAGATAACTAAGATCACTTTCTGTCGACGACAATTGCTCTTCAAGGTAAATGTTACGACAGTACTACTTTTTATCTGATCCGATCTTGATCGACATTGTGTGCAAGTCTGAATTTCGTCTTGAGAATGCAATGAGGTTGAACTATACAGTAGAACATGTCTTAAGCGGCCATCAAAAAGTGGTCTAATAATGGGTCTCCAAGGCAGGTGGTAGCTTAATGCTTAGGAGCTTTCTGAATTACGTTTGTCCTGCATTAAGCAGCCACCTGCTTTTAAGACTCCTTTGTTCAGTAAATGAATGACCGCTTAAAAGAGGTTCTGTTATATCTAGGGGTTAAATCAATTATGTCAATAAAGTTTTACGTAGTTATCCAAAGACGTGCTCATTAAGATGAATCTGTGATAAAATGATTTTCTTATATAAAATTAGCCATTATACCGATGTGAAAAAAGAATGTCTGCTCAAATTTGAACCTGGTGTAATTTGGACTACTTCCGAGTCGATCAAGTTTCTTCAGAAACTATTGACCGACTTCTGCGAGTGTCAAACAACTTCGATATTGACGAGACGCCAATTTACTTGGCGTCTCACCTGGATCCAGTCTGTTTGCAGATGTGACTTAGGTCGCGGATAGCGGGATAAATGTTAAGTTACTGTAGCCCGAAGCCAAATTCAAACTACTGTCTATTTCAATTTATTTTGTCACTGAATTTTAGTCGATATTTTTTTTTTATTTCGAGTCAGACTGACCTTAAATATACTTCATTTGATCGTATCGTTTTTCAGGAACTCCCATGCTAAATATCCCTCAATATCATGCAGTAACAAGGAATAAAATGCCGAAAATGCATTTTCTACATGCTAATTCGATCGGCTGTATTTTGCAAATGGCCGCCGTATGTATGGATCGTGGAGCGTGTCATTTTTCAACAGGGGTGAATTGCATACTGATATGAAATAATTGACGTAATTTCGTGTATGACGTCAACTTTTAAGAGCTATAATTACCCTTAGTTAAATTCGAACGCTCCACTCGACGTCAATTGTCCGCCATTTGCAATTTGAAATGAACGTGTTTACAATGGGAAAACATTGTTTTTATGCATGAAATCTTTACTTAAAGATTAGTAGGCAGATTTTTAAAGCTACTTTCGCGATAGATAAAAATCTACAGTACAGGTAGATATTGGTATATAGATACGAGTAAATCTCTCTGGAGGTATCGGCCGGTTAGCTCAGTCGGTTAGAGCGTCGTGCTAATAACGCGAATGTCGTGGGTTCGACCCCCACACTGGCCAAGTAATATTTTTGCCCCCATTGACGATAGTCAGGGGGCATTATGTTTTGCACATGTCCGTCCGTCTGTCTGTGTCTCACGCTTGTGCTTGTAGTTGGTTGTCAGTTTTTTCATTGTCAAGCACCACCACGGAGGCATCGCTCTGTCTTACAGGCATAATTTTCTTTCTTTTTTTCTCTCTCTCTTTTCAATGTATGTAAGCAGACAGAAATTTGCAACAATGAAAAATGTAAATAATTATTTTTATGTAGTTATAATGTAATATTATATAGTAAAGTCTCGCTAATACGACCAAACAAAGGAAGTCTAATATTGGATTTTTAAAATAGGTGGTAGCTTAATGCAGTACAGAATTATGCAGAAAGCTCCTATAAGACTTTTCTGGTACATAGATACGAGTATAGATCTATGTGAAGAGCTCAGTCGGTTAGAGCGTCGTGCTAATAACGCGTTAGATTATGCAGCACAAACGCTATGCAAGAGCTCCTATAAGAGTTTTCTGCATTACTTTTGCGATGCATTTAGCTACCATCTGCTTAACCCATTCCCTCATGGGCTATTTTTAGATATAACCTCTTTGAATAAATATACCGAAGGGAGCATTAACTAGAGAAAAGGAAACTTTTAAAAGTTTTTAGTTTGAAACCATTGTGATAAATAGAGAATTTGCTCCTATAGGAGCAAATGCTCTATTTATCACAATGGTTTCACAAAGAGAATTTTACAGAGTCGTCAAAAGTCGTCAATATTAGTGAATGGGTTAAGCAATAACCTTCAGATAATATGAATCTGTGATAAAAGTGATTTTCTTCTAAAAATTATAAAATTAACCATTATCCCGACGTGAAAAAAAGAATGCTCAAATTTGGATCTGGAGCAATTTGGACTAGGCCCTACTTCCTATTCGAACAAGTGTTTGTGAGAAACTATGACCGAATGTCAAATAGATTGGATCCAATCTGTTTGCAGAAGTGGCTTGGGTAGCTGATAGCGGGATAAATGTTAAGTCACTGTAGCCCGAAGCCAAATTTAAACTATGGAGAGTTTTAAAGCAGACGCTATTTTCGCGGTAGATAAAACTCTACAGGTAGATATTGGTATATAGATACGAGTAAATCTCTCTGGAGGTATCGGCCGGTTAGCTCAGTCGGTTAGAGCGTCGTGCTAATAACGCGAATGTCGTGGGTTCGACCCCCACACTGGCCAGGTAAATGTTTTGCCCCCGTTGACGATAGTCAGGGGCATCTTTTGCACATGTCCGTCCGTCTGTCTGTGTCTCACGTTTGTACGTGTATATGGTTGTCATTTGTTTCATTGCCAAGCACCACCACGGGGTCATCGCTCTGTCTTACAGGCACACTTTTCTAGTGTTTTTTCTCTCTTTTTTTCTATGTATGTAAGCAGACAGAAATTTGCAACAATGAAAAGTGTAAATAATTATTTTTATGTAGTTATAATGTAATATTATATAGTAAAGTCTCGCTAATACGACCACACAAAGGAAGTCTAATACTGGACTTTTAAAATAGGTGGTAGCCCAATGCAGTGCAGAATTATGCAGAAAGCTCCTATAAGACTTTTCTGCGATACTTTTGTCATGCATTAAGCAAGCAACTGCATAAGCTATAACCTACAAAGTTGCGCAAGTATTTTCAGTTTACACATTATTATTATAATATAGTAAAATTTGTCTACAGCGACCACCCAAAATACATCTAATTATGGGGGTTTTACGAGAGGTGGTAGACCTCTCCGATGTGGTAAGCAACCGCCTGCTATCATAGACCCCAATGTGTATTGTTGATATGGTCGCTATAGACAGATTCTGCTGTATTGCTAGCAGTGTCCGGAACGTGGACATATTGCATTGGTATTTTATTATACAGTTTACTTAGCAAGTCGTCATACCTAGATGTTTTAGCAGACAGCGTTTCCGCGGCAATTAAAAACATAAAACCGACTGACACATATGTATAGCTAGACAAATGTACTTATGTGGGGTTTTAATGCAGACAATTATCGCGGTAGACAAAATCGACAAGTAGGTATTTGTACAAATATACGAGTCGATCCACGTAGAATTATCGGCCGGTTAGCTCAGTCGGTTAGAGCGTCGTGCTAATAACGCGAATGTCGTGGGTTCGACCCCCACACTGGCCAGGCATTATTTTTTCTCTTTAGTAAATTATTTGGTCGCATTAGCGAGACTTATGCATAAGCTTCAATGTTGCGCAACTCATCCATTTATGTCTACAGAGACCACACAAAACTAAGTCTAATTCTGGAAGTTTAATCCCTTCATGTAAGAAATTAGGATATCATGAATAAGCAAGCTTTATTTTTACTATGTAAACATTTCAATGAATGTTTCTTGTTTTGACAAAAACTGTAGAATCAGATCTATATTATGTCAAATGCAAACAGAGCTATATAGGAGTCGTCTGATCCGTGTCTACTCTGTTTGCAAATGTGTTAAAATGAGTTCATATGAAGGGAAAGGTTAAGGAAAGTGTCCGGAACTTTGACATATTTCATTGGTATTACGTCATGCATTATACAGTTTACTTCGCCAGGACTCGTACCTAGATTTTTTAGCAGACAACGTTTCCGCGACAGTTTAACCCTTTCCCTATGCTATATTAAGTATAATAATAATAATAATAATAATAAAGACTTTATTTAACGAGAGTACTCATTTGGTTAAAACCAATCTTCCATGAGGCCCTCAACAGAGAGAAAACATATATACAATTTGTAATAAAGTAGCAATGCTATCATAACAATTTTGCATAAGCACCAACCTTGCACCGGATGATAGACAGATCTGATTTTTTTTTTTTTTTTTTTTTTGGTTGGGTTTTTTGTTGTTGTTTTTTTGTTGTCGTTTTTTCACACAATGTAAACCCAGATGAGTGAGCTCCTGTAGGAACCCTCTTATCAGGGTCTGCACTGCTTGCAATGGGAAAAAAAACCGTTGGCTCTGGTGCAACAGGGCTGTATGTGGAATTCATAGGTACATGCAGCCCCATTTCACCGAGTTAGATCGATTAAAACTAACGATATTAGTATTAAGTCCATGTCCAATACCTACTGAATATTCATAGACAAATTAGTTGTAATGAAGTAGGAAGGTAGACTATTGTAGCCATTTTAGAACTTAAAGAAATAGATCTATCAAATTCCATAAGCAAACAGAGTAGACCCTGATCAGACGACTCCTCTAGGATCCGTCTGATCTGGGTCTGCTCTGATTGCAGATGCGTGAAAAGACGAATACACGGAGGAAAGGGTTATTACAAATTAGTACAGATACAAACGTGTACATTATAATAAGATTGCGTTAATATCGGCCGGTTAGCTCAGTCGGTTAGAGCGTCGTGGGTTCGACCCCCACACTGGCCAGGTAATATTTTTTTGTTCTTATAATTCAATAATAATTATTGTTTAATATTTGTTATTACACACATTTATATCTATAGGCGCCGTCTGTTCAGAGTCTGCATGCTCTGTTCGCTTTTGGTATAATAATCTCTCTCTCTCTCAGTGCCAAATTGTCATGTGTTCATATGCCATTAAAAAAGAATAATTAAATGAATATTCACTATGTCATTAGTTCATATATGAATAAAAGGTTTTGAGTGTTACGAATGTCTACTAAAAATTGGGAAATGGAAATGTATTTTCTGAAACGAGTTGTTTAGTATGATGTATTTTCACCAACGTAACTGAAAAAACAACAACAGAAAATGCGAGAAAACATAAGGGTGTCTTTAATAAAAAAGTATTTGTCAGAAGTGGGATTCGAACCCACGCCTGGAGAACCAGACTGCGACCTGAACGCAGCGCCTTAGACCACTCGGCCATCCTGACTTGCATGTGAGGGCGCTCAATATTCTATTTATACCCAATCTATAAATAGAAGCGGCTATCAGATAAGTGACTGTCTTGTAAGATTTACACTTACTCACATGGTACAGTACCCGTACAATGAATGCGGTGAGGTACATATTAATTGCATGACCTTTAGCTGACTGATCTGGGTCTATTCTGTTTGCAAAGGCGTAGATCGAAAAAAGAAGCATATATCTATTTATAAATGGAGGAAAGGGGTTAAACCAGTTACTCTGTGAAAAAAACTCCTTTTAAAAATGTGACGCCCGAGGCCTTTATTTAATTAAAGATAGTAGCCTAGGGCCTAAACTAATATCGAGTTTCACCGGTGAAATGTGATCTGAAACCTCTCCTTTGTTCCGAAGCCTGGAAGTTCAAGAAGCTCCTTTTGAGCTCTTAATCCGATACTTTAAGTATCCTTTCATTTGCTAAAGACACCTGACGACGACTTTGCTAACATAATTATAAATTGACCCAGACAAGAGTACTGTGTTCCACCGTTGCCATGGAAATAAATCTTTATATTTTCTAGTTAGGCCTATATTTGATATTGGAATTCAAGTATTTAATATTCACAATGTGTACGTGAGACTCATGTATTCACAAGGTGAAGCGTTAAATCACCATGAGAAACGCCGGAGAAACAAATCTGGAAAACATATATCGAGGGTTTGGTGCAAAACTATTCTAACTCCTTCACTTTGTGAAGGAGTTAGAATAGTTTTGCACCAAGCCCTCGATATGTAATTTATAAATATGTCTGCAAACAGAGTAGATCCTGGTCAGACAACTTAGTTACGAGCTGTCTAGTCTGGTCTGGGTCTAGTATGTTTGAAAAGGCATTATATAGGCTAAGCGATGGGATATTATCAAGTAGAATTGTTATAGAAATTCAAATACCGTGTCACTGTGCTAGCTTCCAGGTGCTATAAAACCCACCTAAAGTGACCACCAATAAGAGGTTTAATTCGTGGTCTTAAAAGCAGATGGTAGTATAAATGGGTCACTCTTGGCATATAGATGTGATCAATATTTTCGTTGTCGAACAATATTTTCGAGTTCAGGTCAGGTCAGCAACCAAAACCTTCACCTTTTTAATCCTTTCCGTGTTCTATGTGTATTCCAAATTTCAATACCTACTAAATATTATGGGGAAATAGTAATAATAAAACATGGAAGGTAGAATATTATAGCCATTTTAGAAAGTAAAGAAACATATCTTTCAAATTTCATTAGTAAACAGAGCAGACCCTGATCAGACGGCTCCTATATGAGCCGTCTGATCGTGATCTATTATGTTTGCAAATGCATGGAAAGGCATTTATATATAACGTAAGGGTTAAATACTTCACCTTATCCCTTATCCTAATACTCAAGATCAGTGTTTTCTTTTTTGCATTGTTCTTGCGGCTTAGCCCAACATGTGAAACATTTTCTAAAGATTAATGTCAGGTTATTGGTGAGATTATATCCTTGAATTTATAGAGCGGAAAACAGACTATATATCAATACTTTAACCTGTAGCCCATATCGTAACGTGACTGATGTTTACAAACTGTCTGGATCTACAACGAGTAGTTTGACATCTGATTAGGATTCAGACTGTTTGACACCTGCAGCCAACGTATTCGCAAAATATTGGCGAATTGGATGATGTTATGAAATGCGGAAGACGAGGGTTAAACCTTTACTCTATGAATATTCATGTAAGAAGTAATGACACCATGAGCATTAAGTATGTACATAAATGTTTATAATGGCACACGGGAACAAATGATTTTTTTGCCGTTGTGGAACCTGTAGAATCATATCTGTATTATAACATACACAGACAGAACAACCCCTAAAGAGCCGTCTGATCTGTGTCTACTCTGTTTGCAAAAGCGTAGAACGGCGTATTTATGGAGTAGGCCTAAATGGTTAAACCAGACACTACATATGCCAGCAGGATAACGGTTAACAAAAGACAATGCAGGGGAGGTCTTACTGCTAGTTAAACCCTTACCAAGCTGTAAAAAAATAATGTCTAATCAATTTTGTGTCTGATCAATTCTAACTGCGTCTGATTCGATCAAGCTTTCGAGAAACTATTGATTGAGTGTCAAACAGCTTGGATCTTGATGAGACGCCGAGTTCCTCGGCGTCTCATCTGGATCCAAGCTGTTTGTAAATGCGTGTCAGGTCGCGGATAGCGAGATAGGGATTAATGTCAAATACGCGGTTAAGTGATTTCAAAGATAATAATACCCATTTAATTTTCTTGTCATTTATGATTAACAAACTATTTTATTCATGCCAAATAATTATTTTCAAAGTGATTTCAGGGTTGACTGACACGCCATTTCGCCGAGATCTACATATCTGATCGGATCTGGGCTTCGAAATAGTGTCATTACAGTATATGCCACAGACGTTGGACTCATATCAATGCGTATAAATACATGTATATAATATGTATACAATGTGTATACGGAAGAACCTGTCAAAAGCGACCATTCGTTTATTGAACAAAGGAGTCTTAAAAAGAAGGTCGTTGCTTAATGCAGGGTAAAAGTAATGCAGAAAGCTCCTAGGAGCTACCACCTGCCTTACAAACCTGTAATTAGGCTTCTTTTTGTTGACCGTTTAAAGCTGGTTTTACTGTAGATATAAGTTGATGTTGAGTCCAACACCTGTGGTATATGTATGCCGTGTTATTAAAAGTTTTCTGTGGATTTTACGAAACTATAAATGTGGACAATTTTAATTACAGGCGGATGCCACAGAGCTGCTGAAATAATGTGAGGAAGTGGGGAGGTTCGATTCTTTAGCCAGCCACTCTACGCAACTAGAAGTGTTATATTCATGTCAGCCTCCCGCCGGAAGCGGCCAGGGTCACGTGGTGCATCATCCATAAACAGCGGCCCCGTCATGGCGCACATAGGGTTTGAAGGGGCCAGACATATGCACCCCGAAAGGATCCCAAGTGCCAAGAAAGAGCGGACAGTGTCCGTGAGACTATTTGATGTCGAAAATGTAAGTAATGATATACTCTAATTCGCTACTGTACCAATAGCGAACCGTTGAAAACATTTTGGATCACGGGTGTTCGGCACGTGTCCTGGTTTTCAACCCCCCATCCCATCTACTGCTGCTAACCCCCCCCCCCCCCCCTTTGAAATGACATGCATTAGAAATTAAATTAAATGTCTTTTTGACATGTTGACAACAAAGGCGTTCGGCTCATGAAATATGTCTAAAATAAGTTAAAATGTTCCTAAATTGACGTTTTGTAACATTTGGGACCGAAAAAATAATGCCTGGGGCGTTTTGAGACAAAGCTGAAATTTCGTATATTCTCTCTTATATAGAATATACGAAATTTCAGCTTTGTCTCAAAACGCCCCAAGCATTATTTTTTTCGGCCCCAAATGTTACAAAACGTCAATTTAGGGACATTTTAACTTATTTTAGACATATTTCATGAGCCGAAGGCCTGTGGTTTTGGCTTCTTCAGGTCAAAGCTAGGGGTAGCTGGGGAAATATACATGGGCTGGGGATGAAAACCAGAACACCAATGAGCTGCTAAGACAGCATACTGATTCTGTGGGTTGCTGTCTCGGGGGGGGGGGGGGGGGGGGTTCGTCCCAAGTTAGTTTGATATCACCATTTAGAGTATACATTATGTGGGCTACTCTGTTTACAAACGTCTGGGCTACTCTGTTTTAATTTCAAACTTTACAAACGTCAGTAAGTTACACCATTTCAGTCTCGTGGACAAGTTCTATTTTTTACAAAAGAAAGTGTGTATTAGCCTATCTCTCAATGATCCAAAAAAAGTTGGTTATTGTGAATAATTATTACACAGGTACGGATCCAGTATTTTGAAGGCGGGGAGGGGGGGGGGGGAGAGAGGGGGGGGGGGGGGGAGGCGTGGATTTTTAAAAGTTGTCTTTGTAATGTTTGTTGAGAAAGGTAATTGAGTGAGGTTGTTTAAATTGAATTTTATTAGATCTAGATCTAATAATATTACTCAAAAAAGTTTGTTTGGGGAACTTATTTCGGGGGGGGGGGGGGTGGGGGGGGGAGATGACCCGTATTGATTTTGAGGTCAGTAGGTCAAGGTCAATGTGACTTTCAACTCAAAAATCTTGTCTGCTCAATAACTTTATATGTATTAGGTGTGCTGTCTTCATACATAGTAGGAAGGTTGGTCATTGCAAGTGGATGACCCCTATTGATTTTGAGGTCAGTTGGTCAAAGGTCAAGGTCACAGTGACTATCAACTAAAAAATTGTGTCCTCTCAATAACTTTATAAGTATTAGGTGTGCTGTCTTTATACTTAGTAGGAAGGTTGGTCATTGCAAGTAGATGATCCCTATTGATTTTGAGGTCAGTTGGTCAATGGTCAAGGTCACTGTGACCTTCAACTAAAAAATCTTGTCCGCTCAATAACTTGATAAGTATGTGCTGTCAGCCTGTCATCATACTTAGTATGAAGGTTGGTCATTGCAAGTAGATGACCCCTATTGATTTTGAGGTCAGTTGGTCAAAGGTCAAGGTCACTGTGACCTTCAACTCAAAAATCGTTTTATCATTTCTCTGTTGAATATACCAGGTATTCATGTGACAAATATTGACATCATGAATATTTATTACCTGGTTATATTTGTAATGGCATATGTACACATGAAGATTTGGTATTGGTAGAAACTGTGAAGTCAGATATCTATTATGATTTCATAATTCATAATTTAAGCAAACAGAGGAGACCCTGATCAGACAGCTCCTGTAGGAGTCATCTGATCTTGATCTGCTCTGTTTGCAAAGACTTGAAAAAGTGTTTATAATATGAGGGAAAGGGTTATACAAATTCTTGTTAGAAACTATCCTTGTCTAAAAACTGATAGAGATGAGATCTGATTTTTAGCTCATCTGTTTCGAAGAAATCACGAGCTATTGTCGTAACATTGACCATAACTTCTTCAATTTTTCATTTACAACCTTCATTTTTGGTATGCATGTTCATCTTGACAATGACGACAGACGAGCTTTGGCACCCGCTTGCGGTGCTCTTGTTCTAATCAAGATCTGCTCTGTTTGCATATGATATAATATTATATGCAAACAGAGCAGACCCTGATCAGATGGCATCTCGAGATCTATTATAATATAGATATAATAATACAGTTTCTGCCATGGCTGAAAATATCTGGTCCATGCACTGTTATAATAATTAATCTAATAAATTATTAGTATTGATTATGTAATTCTTACATTAATATTCATGGATTAACCCATTCCTGCATATTCTATTTTTAAACCCAACCTCTTTGAATTAATCCTCAGAAAAGGGGCATTTACTTGAAAAAAAAGTAAAATTTTAGAATTGTGTAGTTTTGGAACCATTGTGATAAATAGAGCATTTGCTCCATAGGAGCAAATGCTCTATTTATCACAATGGTTTCAGAAAGTAATGTTTACAGAGGCATCAAAAGACGTCGACACAGTATGAGGGAATGGGTAAATGGTAAATGCTTTTTCTGAACTTCTGTAACTTCTTTTAGGACACCATTGAGAGCGTTGAGGGACAGTCCATATCAGTAAAGAGACTCATGTTGAATGGTCTCAAAATGACCACCCTGTCAGAGAACCTCATCGACAAAATGCTGTTACTGGAGAAACTAGATCTCGGTGAAAACCAACTGAACGACGCAAGTCTACCAGAATCCTTCAAGCTGCTGGACAACCTGGTGGAACTGAACCTGAACAATAACAAATTCACAAAGATACCCTCTGGTGTTCGCAAACTGCGCAGCCTTTCGCGCCTAAGCCTAAGTTTCAATAGTATTGACAGTTTGAAAGGCGCCGACAAGCTGAAAAAGATACAAGTGTTAATGCTGGATCATAACAAGTTCACAAACGTTTTCAAAGATATCAGTCACATGAAAAAGCTCGAAATTCTCGATTGCAGCCACAATAATATACGAGAAGTGGGCATAGATGTGCGGAATTTGAAAAACCTCAAGGAACTTAGTATGTCAAACAATAGAATATCTGTTCTTCCTATTGATGTCTTCCAATTAATAAAACTTCAGTCTTTGAAGGCAAGCCACAACCAAATTTCGAAAATCCCTGTGTTTAACCTAAACCCACAACACTGTCATTGCCTGTCGGAAATAGACTTATCAGCAAATTTAATCAGCAAGTTTCCAGGGCACCTGCTTGTGATGACAAAGAAGCTCGATCTTTCCACGAACCGTCTAAAGACTCTTGACTGGAACAAAATGAAAAAGATTGAGATGAAAAGTTCTCAGGAACTGTTTGTGGATGGTAACCCATTGACCTTTCCGCCGGCTGAAGTGTGTGAGTGTGGACTTAGATCCATGATGCAGTTCTTCCAAGAAACCCAGTTAAACGTCAAAGTGTACCAGGGTATTAAAGTAAGTAATATGTTTTGCAACCCTTTCCCTCATAAACTTGCTTTCTCAGGCCTTTGGAAACATAGTCGACCCAAATCAGACGGCTCCTATAGGAGCTGTCTGCTGAGGGTCTGTTCTGTTTGCTTATGAAGCTATGATGCAGTTTTTACCAATACTAAAACATCATCATAAAAAATCAGCTAATTAGTATTCATGATGTCATTATTTCTTACATGAATATTAAAAACAGGGAAAGGGTTAAATTTAGCTAATTGATTTTTAATGAAGCTGTTATGAGTACATAAAATGATTTTGGGGATCATGATAGTTGCTCATGCAGTCCTATTTTAGAACACAACTTGTTCATTAATTGTTTAAGTAAATAAGCAAGTATTTTAAGTGCTATGCTGAAGTCATTCAGTGGATTTGCAAACAGGTATAAAGACCCAGATCAGCTTTGTCTTAGACCCAGTGTCTAAGGAAACTTCAAGGGACCATAGGAATTACTTAGAGATAACAGGGGTTCGAGTTATCCTATTTCTGACCTGAACAATTTCTCCAGTTCACAGATTAATGCAGATCTAAAGAAATGCTGAAAGCTCCTGTAAGAGCTTTCAGCATTACCTTAGACCTGTATTAGGCTGTCACATGTGTTGCGTATTGATATACTCCAGAACAATAGTCTGTATGGTAAGTTTTGAAAGGACTCTATAACTTTTACCTCGTTACCCCGTAGTTCAAGTTATCTGAGTTTGAGATATTGAAGTTCAACTGTACTCTGATAAAATACCTTATACAGCAACTGTTCAAAATGCATTTAAGGCTGATGGTAGCTTAATGCAGGGCAAACATTTCTTATTCTGCATAAACTCTTTGTTTGCTAAACTTGACATGACTGGTATAATATACCAGGGATGATCTAATTCTACAGTTTCCACCTGAGCCAAATTATTCTGTATATGCCATATTAAAAATTAATTTAATTAATATTATTAGTTATATACGCTGCTGAGAAAAATCATGTTGCCTGAGCCGTTAGGCGAGGGCTACATGTAGTTTCCTCAGCAGGGAATAAAAAGTCAGATACTCCGCCAATGATCTGTATAATGATTTTATTATACTGCAAAGTTTAATATTTGTTGCAGTTAATAAGACGTGCTAATTAACTGCAACAAATATTAAACTTTGCAGTTTATTTAGCACTGTTAATGTAGGCGTCATTTTGCTTCCCCTCAGGGGCCTCATACTGTAAGGTAAGGGCTTGTATCACTCTGCAACTCTAGTTCACTGTGTAATAACCAGCTTATTACATTTGTGGATAGAAAGGGATCTTCCAAGTGCATTAGTTTCTCAAAGGATTGAGAGAATCAGACGTTAGTAAAACTTTCAGCAGATCAGAGATTAAGCAAACACTATTTTTCAGCATGAGATCGGTTAAATTTAATTGAGGGAATGGTGCAATTCCGACGTCATTTAGATGACGTCAAAATGACGGTTTTATAATATTCAAAAAATGGGCATTGGAAGGAGCGGCTATACTGCAATTTCCAGGTATGTGTACTGTGCATGTGCATAAATAAAATCTGAATCAAATTGGGCATGGATTGTCTTTGTAAAAGTGGAGGTTTGGGGGCTATAATCAGTATGTGCACAAGTACTTGGACAACATTTGCAGCATCAGAGCAGAATAAGACCTTCGTCACGTATCAGGTTCTGTTGCGATAGATTTAGAAAAATTTACATTGTTATACAACAACTATAACAGAAATGTTTCTCAATGGATAACTTTTTTACGCCCCAAACTCTTGTTATTTCATTTGGGAGCGATTGTTTGGATGGAATCGACGAAGTGAAGCCGGTTGGCCATTTTTTGTTGTAGCAACGCAGTGAGGCCCTCGACGGGAGAAATTCTATTCCTACTGATGACTCCATATATACATCAGAATTTTGAGGGATACACAACTCTTTATACATGGCTAATTGACCAATCAAAATTGAGGATTTTACTTTGCAGTATAATAATTAATTCATTATATCTGACATGAATATTCAACAGGTAAAAGGTTAAGGGGTTGCAATTGAGAGGTCCTAGGCATATATATAGTATATACTATTTTCAGTCTAGATGGCATTTTACCTTGGAATCAACTCATAGCTGAAGCACAATCTGTATCTTCTATCATTATGTGATTTATTAATTACAGGTCCTTGTTCTTGGCGCTCATGACAGTGGCAAAACCAGCTTTGTGCAGACCCTAGTTGATGGTCAAGCAAGACTCTCACAGGAGATGTACGAAAAATCCGCTGGTATTGAGGTGAGCGACATGGCCTTTGACAAAAACCACGTAGAGGACCACACTGACAATGATCAAGTTCTTCCTGCTAAAACACCATCTGCTAGATCTAGACATTCGAAAAAGTCGGACACTCATGGACATGGTCATTCTTCATCAGTTTCGGATGTTTCAAGTGTCAAATCAGACAACCAGTCAGTAGAGACAAACGGGCAACCACCAGCAAAGACACTGAACCTGTGTATTTGGGACTTCTGTGGACACACATTCTATCTGTTTCCACATTATTTATTTTTCGAGCAACCGGCAATAGCAATTTTGACATTTAACATGTACAAATACAAAAGTGAGCTTTTTGAGGAGATGGTAAGCTCATGGTTCGACTGGATGATCTCCAAGACCAACAAGCTTTGTGTTCTGTTAGTTGGGACCCATGCGGACAAAATGAAAAAGGATACAATACAGAGTGTGTGTAATGAGGTCAAGGCCAAACTGCAGGCCCATGCGGAGCGTCAACGTCATCTAGTGCAGAAGCGAATAGATGTTATCACTGAGAAGCCGCATATCTCTCAAACAATGTCAGCTCAACTGAACGCCTACTCAAGTCTCCTACAAGAGAAATTTGTGGTTCAAAGTGAGGTGATAGTAACTAGTGCGGCCAAAAATATAGGTGGGTCTTTAGTGGCAGAAACTACATATTTAGCCCTTTTCTCCATAGATATGCCTTTCTATGCCTTTGCAAACAGAGTAGACCCAGATCAGACAGCTCCTGTAGAAGCCGTCTATAATCAGGGCCTGCTCTGTAATATAGATATGGTTCTTCAGTCTCTACTTTAGCAACAATTTCATGTGTTAGTTAATATTTCATTTTACAAATTAATCAAATTACATTGTAATATGGATGATGTCATCATTTCTTACATGAGTATTCATGAAGTAAAGGGTTAAACATTGATAAATTTACTATGGAATATCTAAACATGAGAATTGTCCTGCCTTTACAAGTTGGTGAAACTGATGAGATTCCAAAAAGTATTCAGTGGTAAATACAAAATACATGTACAGTACAAATATTCCTCTACAGCAACCACCAATAAGGTCTAATTTAATTGGGTGGGGGGGGGGGGTGTCAATAATCATGTAAGAAATAATTACTTCAGAAATATTAATTAGATTAATTATTATAATAGCACATGGTTACAGGAATTGCTGACCATGGCAGAAACTGTAAAATCATCTCTATCTACATGTATTATATCATAAGTAACGAGAGCAGACCCTGCGTCACAGATTTAATGTCTTTGTTGCTTGTCTTACATTAGGCTATGAGACAGTAAGGGCTTCCATTGAGTTGTTGTGCAATGATTCCAAGCAGTTTCCCAATGTTTTACGGACCATTCCTACATTCTGGCTGGACGTGGAGACTTACACGGAGGAGAAGGGCAACTCCATGGTGGTGCCGGTGGTGAAATATGAGGAGTACAAGGAAGAGGTGGCCGCAAAGTTTGGAATGAAGCACTTGCTCAACAAGATACTACAGTACCTACATGAGACTGGAAAGGTAAATCGTGATAATACAGGGGCACACATAAGATGTGTAAATTAAAGCATTTTTAAGAATAGACCTATTATTTCTGCACGAAACTCTTTGTTGTGACCACTCCTTAGTATCTTAACCCTTTTCTCCATAAATATGCCTTTCTACGCCTCTGTAAAAATCACCTATTGAAACCATTGTGATAAATAGAGCATTTGCTCCTATAGGAACAAATGCTCTATTTATCACAATGGTGTCATACTACAAAATTCTAAAAACAAAATCTGTTCTCTAGTAAATGCTCCTTATGGGTAGATTCATTCAAAGAGGTTGGGTCTAAAAATAGCCTATGGAGGAAAGGGTTAAGATAATATCTAAAGAGTGGGTTAGGTTATCTTTAACTACCAAGTATTGTCATCAGCATAAAGTGTGGTCTTCTTCAATTTTTAGATTTGATTTGACCTCAATTTTCTTTCAAAATACATACATGTAATTAAAGCATCAAAATGTTTGGATGCTAATTAGATGCTGAACTACAGTTTGTATAGATTCACCATTGGCAATTAACCCTTTCCTCCATGAATACGCCTTTCTACGCCTCTGTAAAAGTCACCTATTGAAACCATTGTGATGAACAGAGCATTTGCTTTCAAACAAAAACAATCTAAAATTTTCCTTTTCTCTAGTTAATGCTCCTTTTCGGTACATTTATTCAAAGAGTTTGGATCTAAAAATAGCCTATGAGGGAATGGGTTAAAGTATTAACCCTTTCCCTCATATAAACGCCTTTTCATGCCTTTGTATATAGGATGGACCCAGATCAGACCGCTCCAGTAGGAGCCCTCTGATCAGAGTCCGCTCCATTTGCTTGTGAAATTATAATAGAGCTGACTCTTCAGTTTCTACTATGACAAACTTTCTATATTCATGAACCATTATAGAATTTAGCTTGTAAATATTCATGATGTCATTATTTCTAGGTACTAGGTGTTAATCTTTAACCTGATATAAACACTTTTCATGCCTTTTAAAACTGGACCCAGATCAAATGGGTCAAGTAAAATATTCATTAGGGAAAATGTAAATACAGAGTTCCTACGGTCAGGGAAAAGTCCGGGGAAAATAAAAAAATTCAAGGTTTGCAAACAGAGTAGACCCAGATCAGATGGCTCCTGCAGGAGCCATCTGATCAGGGTCTGCCCTGTTTCCTTATAATTGACATAGATCAGATTCTATAATTTCTTCCAAACTCAGTAATTCCTGTATTCATAAACGATACCATTATAAAAATTCAGCTAATAAATATTCATGATGTCATTAGTTCTTACATTTTTATACGCCCACCTAATAAAGGTGGTCGTATATTGCCGTGGCCCTGTCCGTTCGTTCGTCCGTTCGTTCGTTCGTTCATCCGTTCGTTCGTTCGTTCGTTCGTTCGTTCGTCCGTCAACATTTTGTTTGTCCGCTGTTTTCTGGGAAAACTATTTGACAGATATTAATGAAACTTCACACAAATGTTTAATGCATCAAGATCTGAAGCTGAGTTGATTCTGAGGTTCATTTGATTTTTCATTTCAGAGGTATGGCCCTTGTCCTAAAAAATATGCAAATAGTTTGTCCGCTGTTTTCTGGGAAAACTATTTAAGAGGTATTAATGAAACTTCACACAAATGTTTAATGCATCAAGATCTGAAGCTGAGTCGATTCTGAGGTTCATTTGATTTGTCGTTTCGGAGTTATGGCCCTTTTACTTAAAAAATAGTGCAAATACATGCAAATAGTTTGTCCGCTGTTTTCTGGGAAAACTATTTGAGAGATAATAATGAAACTTCACAAAAATGTTTAATGCATCAAGATCTGAAGCTGAGTTGATTCTGAGGTTCATTTGATTTTTCATTTCAGAGTTATGGCCCTTGTCCTTAAAAAATATACAAATAGCTTGTCCGCTGTTTTCTGGAAAAACTATTTGACAGATATTAATGAAACTTCACACAAATGTTTAATGCATCAAGATCTGAAGCTGAGTCAATTCTGAGGTTCATTTGATTTGTCGTTTCAGAGTTATGGCCCTTGTATTTAAAAAATAATGCAAATACATGCAAATAGTTTGTCTGCCGTTTTCTGAGAAAACTATTTGAGAGATATTAATGAAACTTCACACAAATGTTTAATGCATCAAGATCTGAAACTGAATTGATTCTGAGGACCATTTGATTTTCTTTTCAGAGTTATGGCCCTTGTCCTTAAAAAATACATGCAAATAGTTTGTCCACTGTTTTCTGGGAAACCTATTTGAGAGATATTAATGAAACTTCACAAAAATGTTTAATGCATCAAGATCTGAAACTGAATTGATTCTGAGGATCATTTGATTTTTCTTTTCAGAGTTATGGTCCTTGTCCTTAAAAAATAATGCAAATACATGCAAATAGTTTGTCCGCTGTTTTCTGGGAAAACTATTTGAGAGATATTAATGAAACTTCACACAAATGTTTAATGCATCAAGATCTGATGCTGAGTCGATTTTGAGGTTTATTTGATTTGTCGTTTCGGAGTTATGGCCCTTTTACTTAAAAAATAATGCAAATATATGCATATAGTTTGTCCGCTGTTTCTGGCAAAACTGTTTGACAGATATTAATGAAACTTCACAAAAATGTTTAATGCATCATGACCTGAAGCTAAGTCGATTCTGAGGATCATTTGATTTGTTGTTTCGGAGTTATGGCCCTTGCACTAAAAAAAAATGCAAATCTATGCAAATTTGAGGATGGCCATAACTTTTTCATTTGAAATGATATTTACTTCAATTTTTTTATATGGTTAAACCTTAATGTGAATTTTCACATATATTGCGGGGGTTTTGATATGTCATTTTATTCTAAAGTTATGGTCCTTGAACTTTGTGTGTTCGTTGCTTTGTTTGTCGGTCAACTTTTAGTTTGTCTGTTGTTTTCTGGGAAAACTATTAAAATGATATAAATGAAACGCTACTTTAACACAAATGTTTTAAGCAACAAAATTTGAAGCTGAGTTTATTTTGAGGTTCATTCAGTTTGTCTTTACAGAGTTATAATAAGATATTCACTTCATTTTTTTAAAAAATAGTATCACCTAAATATGGAAATCAAGATCTGAAGCACAGATTAGAAAATGTCAACACTTATAAGGCATGTTGAATCAGAGAAAGTTTGCAAGTGGGCGTATTATGTACCGTATGCGGTACTCTTGTTACAATATTTATGAGGTAACGGGTTCAATATTGATGGTTATCTGGTTCCATGCTTATAAAGCTTTTTAGTTGAGTCTGAGTTCGTTCTCAAGCTTTTGATTGGTCAGATTTGAGTTCTCAAGCTTTTGATTGGTTAGATTTGAGCCAAAGGCTCAAATCTGACCAATCAAAAACTTGAGAACTAACTCAGACTCAACTAAAAGTTTTATAAGCATGGACCCTGGTTATCTAAGTTTTTACAGTCTTAATCATGCTTGCTTTTTAACATGAATGAAGTACAATTAATTTCTTCATATATTTCTACATTCTTTTTTTCTCCAGATAATGTGGTTTGCTAATCATTCGGTCTTGAAGAGTTATGTGATATTGCGACCAGCATGGTTTTTCGACGTCTTCCGAGCAATTTTTCGACATGATTTGAAAGAGAAACTCGACATTGAGGTGGAGGACAGCTTCAGAACAATCGGTAATAAGCCCTGCCACTTGTCCCGTCCTTTTGCCCTGCCCATTCCACAGCATAGAATATACTTAATCACAGCCTACATATCATGCTTGTGTATCATAGGCAATTAGTGTCAAATTAAAACATTGGCTCTTACTCACTCTGCTAACTGAGGTATCAAAATACATTTGACATGTAAACCCTATGTAGGTGCTTCAACAAAATGCTTTTCTCAGCACCCTGCAGTAAATGTTTGTAAAATAAAATGCACTATTCTATTTATTGTTCCACAAACATCTCTTTTACAGATGTTCGTCTTAAATGTGATGCACCCAACAGTAAGCATTCTAGTTATTGTACAGAAACATCGTGATATAAATTTAACCCTTTTCTCCATAAATACCCCTTTCTATACCTTTGCAAACAGAGTAGACCCAGATCAGATGGCTTCTATAGGAGCCGTCTGATCAGGGTCTGCTCTGTTTGCTCATGATATATGATTCTTCAGTTTCTGCCATTGACAAAAACTGCTTGTGTCCACCATGTGCGATTATAACAATTTATCTAATGATTATTCATGACATCATTGTTTCTTACATGAATATTCATGGAGGAAAGGTTAAACCATTTTATGTATTAACCCTTCCCCTGAAATATAGATCTTTTCACACCTTTGCAAACAGATTAGACCCAGATCAAAAGGCTCCTGTAGAAGCAGTCTGATCAGGATCCACTCTGTTTGCTTAAGAACTAATATAGATCTGATTCTGTAGTGTCTGTCGTGGAAAAACAAGCATGTGTTCATATTGAGGGCTTGGTACAAAACTATTCTAACTCCTTCACTTTGTGAAGGAGTTAGAATAGTTTTGCACCAAGCCCTCGATATGCCATGACAGGAATCAGCCAATAAATATTCATGATGCCAATATTTCTTATATAAATATTCATCAGGGAAAGGGTTAATAGAAATTTTGCAATATTTATTCTACAGTTAATTCCTTTTTTTTTTAATTATATCATATCTAATTGTTGAATAATGGTGCATGACTTCAAGTACTCCCAACTTTGTCATTGACACATATTGCTGTTAAACCCTTTCCATCATATAAACATGTTTTCACATTTGCAAACAGAGAAGACCCAGATAGATGGCTCCTATGGGAGCCGTCTGATCAGGGCGTGCTCTGTTTGCTAGTAGAATTTGAAAGACCTGTTTCTATACTTTCTAAAATGGCTACAATGTTCTATCTTCCATATTTCATTATAACTTTTTTTGTCTATATGAATATTCAGTAGGTATTGAAATTTGTAAAAACATAGAACAGGGAAAGGGTTAATTACAAGTCCCTGTGATATCGTACTCCCTAAAATGATCATTTGATTCATTTCTCTATCATATGCTGACACTGAGGGAGAATGACACTTGAACCTTTACAAACAATATGGATCTAGATCACATTGTGACATCAGAATCTGCACTGTTTAGACACATGTTTGTTGATTGCTATTATCCCTTCTCTTGCTGAATTTTAAAATACATTTCTCCTTCTTTACCCATGCCCTGTTGTATAATTACATATATCTTCACTGTTTACAAGTATTTCGCTGTGCAATCACTGCTGTGGATTGCACTGGTTGTACAATCAATGTGGAAATAGTGCAGACAATGATGAGACAGCTCCTGCAGGAGCTGTCTCATCTGGGTCTTCACTATTTACAGGTAGGTATATTGACGTGAATAGCAAGCGAAGGGTTATTAGTGACAAGCATTGTGAATCATGATCAGACATGTGCAGTGAATGATCAGGGTCTACACTATCTATAGATGTCTGTGTACTGTACGTACTGAGCTGCTGACAGTCAAACCCACTTTATTAATGTTGTTGGGTTAATCTAATTCTTTTAGGTGTGTTTCTGCCAAAAATCTTTCACCAATAAGATATTTGGAAAATATTTTTTCAGCAAATAGTGCAGACCCTGATCAGAGATCTGGCTTATTCAGGGACCTTCTAATCTTGGTCAGCGTGGTTTGCTTGTACAGTAAAACCCGCTAATGCGACCACTTAACTAATAAACATGGCTGTTTTTATAACCAGGTGGTTGCTTAATGCAGGACGAAAGTTATGCAGAAAGCTCCTATAGGAGCTTTCTGCATAACTTTCGTCCTGCATTAAGCTTCCACCTGCCTTTGCCACTGTGAATTATGCCCCTTTTTTGCTGATCGCATTAGAGGGGTTTTTCTGTACTCTCATTTAGACAAACATTATAAGCCAACTCTTACTGGGTTCATATGTTACATCATAAGATTGTATGTTGTGAATATATTTTACTTAATTTTTGACCAATTTGACTGTATTTTTTCACAACAGGTTTCGCATTATTTATTTTTTATATTTCTCATCTCGTTAGTGGCCAATATATTCGTCTGCATGCGTATTTTCTTGTTTATAATCATAATGTATACAGACTACCTTTTCGTGTCCATTCAGAAGCTATGCATGAGTAATTAGCACGGTTAACCCTTTCCCTCATGCAAACCTTGTTTTCATGCCTTTGCAAACAGATTAGACTCTGAACCGACAGCTCCTGTAGGAGCCATCGGACCAGGTTCTGCTCTGTTTGCCTATAAAATTATAATAGATCTGAGTCTACAGTTTCTATCAGTGCCAAACATCCGGTGTTCAGAAGCCATTATAAAGATTTAGCTAAATGAATATTCATGATGTTATTTTTTCTTATATGAATATTCAACAGGGAAAGGGTTGAAGAAAGGGTATGGAAGTGCTGACATGTAGTGGAGTGTATATCCTTGCCTTGGAGAAAGAGACTTTTATATATATTTTGCATATACAGTAAAACCAATTTAATACAACCACCAAAATGAGATCTAATTCTGGGTCTTAAAGTCAGGTGTTAACTTAACCCAAAATTTTGCGCCCAGTGGATTCTTCCATGTTTATAAATTAGATTAGTCCATTTTTCATCTGAGGGGTGCCTGGCCTAAAGTTTCAATTTAGTATTGTTTTATATTGAAATTCCTATCAGCAAACAGTGTAGACCCTGATCAGACGCTGCATGATGCGATGCGGCGTCTGATTAGAGTCTACACTGTTTGCCTACGTCCCATATGGGGTGGTGGGAGCAAATGGGTTAATGTAGAGCGACACAACATAGGGTTTAGTTGAGAAATAAAGAAGTTATGCTTGAATATGTTTTACTTTACACATCTTATTTGGACCTCTGTCAGACATTTTGAATGCTTACTAGTATACATGTAATACTAGTACATGTATGTTAGAGTTCAAAATAAGACAAATACTTTAGATAAAAAAGTCATTCTTTCTCCACCAAAGTCATACATGTAGCTATGACAACTCTTTCAGTCCATCTCTTTGAGATGATTCTGTAGGAAAGTCTCTCTTATAGATTTGGTGGAGAAATGAAGAAACTATCAGGAACTATATCATAAGCAGTTGAAAGTCAATATCTCTAACTTCAAGGTTCCATATAAATTACTTTGAGATAACAGAAGTTTGAGTCATTAAGCTGAGTCATTCGATTTCTAATCTGCACAATTTCTCAAGTTCACGCTTAATGCAGGTCTAAAGAAGTGCAGAAAGATCCTGAATAGGAGCTTTCAGCATTACTTTAGAGCTGCATTAAACTGTGACATGTGTTTTTAGATATGCATAGTGATACATTTTAGAACAATTCTGTTTTGTAAATTTCGGAAGAACAGAATCTGTACTTTGAGTTTTTCCGAAGTTCAAGTTATCTGAGTTTGCGATATCGATGTTCAACTGTACCGATATAAGATAATTTTAACCCTTTCATTGCTCTGTTTGTTGTTGTATGTTTTAGCCATTAAGCTTAAGACAGTGGTTGTGCTATTTTCTTTCAGCATTCGAAGATGGCGCAACAGGTACATTAATTGCACGCTCTAACATTGAGCTTACCTGCACGAGAATGAGTTTAATCTAAGGTTTTGCTGGTTTTTATATTAGATTTGATGATTGGGTTTTGATTTATTCACAGTCAGAGTACCTTGTAGATAGCATCCAAATTTTGTCCATTGTTAGTCTGGTAGAACACTACGGAGTCCGTATTTTCAGTTCTTTCACAGGAAAAATCAAGGTATTGATCTGGAATATAGATTTGAATCCATGTTGACTTTTAGAATCATTAAATGTGCTTGTCAGTCCGTCTGTCTATTATCTGCAGTCCATTTGTTTATATTTAGTTTGTGTACACCCAAATTATTCAAACAACATAATTAACCCTTTATTCCATAAATACACCTTTCTATACCTTTTCAATCAGGGTAGTCCCAGGGCAGCATGAAAGCAATGCAGAAAGCTCCCACAGGAGCTTTCTTCATTGCTTTCAGTCTGCATTTTGAAGAACCTATATTCTTATATTTAATGGTTACCTTTATTCTTATATTTAATGGTTATTATCCCATTCCCTCATATTGACGCCTTTTGATACCTCTGTAAATGGCACTTTTTGAAACCATTGTGATAAATAGAGCATTAATTTTTGCTCCACAGGAGCAAATGCTCTGTTTATCACAATGGTTTCAATAATACACAATTCTAAATTTTTCCTCTTCTCTAGTAAATGCTCCTTTTCTGTAGATTTATTGAAAGAGGTTGAGTCTAAAAATAGCCTATGAGGTCATGGGTTATACAGGGTTTTAGTTGTTTTATTCATCGTTAGTTTCTATCCGGAAGTAAAGAGGCTTTATTAGAGTGGAGTATTTATTAGTGAGTTTTAATGGTAATTTAAATCAGCTAACTATGCTAGCGAGAAAATCTTCACTGTAGCAGTGAATAGACATGTGAAGAAACATGTAATTCAGATGCAGTAAAACTTCTCTGTAAGGGCCACTTAAAAGATGACTTTTTTTTCTGTCCAGATAGTTGGTAGCAGAAACTAAGCTTCCTAAAGAATTTTCTGCATTCCTTTTCTTTTCTGCATTAATCCTTTCCCTAATTAATATTTGTGTAATACAAAACGAAATCATGAATATTGATTAGCTGAATTTTTATAGTGGTGAATGAAAACAGGATATTTTTGCTCCTGCAGAAACTGTAGAATCAGCTCTAAATAATTCCATAAGCAAACAGAGCAGAACCTGATCAGACAGTTCCTACATGAGTCATCTGATCTTGATCTACTCTATTTGCAAAGGCAGGTTAAAGCATGGAAAAAGTGAAACAACCACCTGTCCTTATAGATCCGCATATTTATTCAATAAGTGGTCACTATAGACTGTTTACTATATATTTTACTTATTTTATTTTACTTAAATCGTCTTTCTTTGGAGAATGTTTGTTTCAATTGTTTCTATTTTGACTTATATATAGATTTATTAGTATTGCTTATCTAAATTGTTTTAATTTATTGATAGGTACGCTACGGCCATTTTCATTTCTACTGTGTAATCAGATCATCCTTCAATTATAATTTTAACCTTCAGCAGACAATATTTGCAGATGACAATTGCTTAGAAAGTTAAGCATATATGCATTTCTAACCCATCCCCTCATATTGGTGCATTTTGATGCCTCTGTAAAGGTTACATTTTGAAAACATTGTGATAAATAGAGCAGCTGCTCCATAAGAGCAAATGCTCTAGTTATCATAGTGGTTTCCTTTTCCTTTTCTCTAGAAAATAGTCATTTTCGGTAGATTTATTCAAAGAGGTTGGGTCTGAAAATAGCCTATGAGGGAATGAGTGTACCCTCTCCTTAATATATATCCATGTAAAAATAATATTTTTAAAATGTACTACCTGAATTTTTATAATGGCATATAAGTTTTTGCTATTGTAGATTTAGATCTATTTTTAATATAAGAATATAAGCAAACAGTGCAGCCCCTGATCAGATGGCTCTTACAGGAACCACCTGATCTGGTTCTACTCTGTATGAAGGAAAGGGTTAATACAGAATATTTATGAAGCAAATTGATTAATTTCAGTCTTCCAGAAATGTAAACTGCATTTTGGTCATCAAACCTAAACATTGGACTTTTTCTCTTATCAGAGGTCCAGATGAGATGCGTAATTTAAAACATTTTCAAGAATAACTTGTTTATTTCTTCACCAATCCCTACTATGCTGTGACCACTCTTTAGAATTGTCTTTTCGAGGCGATTCTAACGAGTGGTCACAACACAGACTAAACCCTAAGTTGTAACCACTCTTTAGAACCTTTTCTATGAAACGATTCAAGAATAACTTTATTTCTCCACCAAACCCTATGTTGTGACCACTCTTTAGAATCGTCTCGAAGAGACGATTCTAAAGAGTGGTCACAACATAGGGTTTTGATGGAGAAATGACGATTTTAGTATTTGAGTATGCACCTTTATCTGTTGCTCTGCCTTTATTTATCCTCTAGCTGGCAACGCTGAAGGGGACTATAGGTTTGCATCTGTCCATCTGTCAGTCTGTCAGTCACACTTTGGTTTTCTGGACATTTTGTCTAAACCCTTGTATATTTTGAAGCGATATTTGGTATGCACCTTTATTATAATGAGTTACGAATTTTGTTGTGCTGTGTTGATTTTTCAAGGATTTACAACTGTTGGACTTAGAAATTTTCCAGAAATTTTAGGTTTTCAGGAGTTCTTTTCTAAACCCTATCAGATATTGAAGTGACATTTCGTAATTAGCTTTACTATACAAATGTAATGAGTTACAGATCATGTTTGAATTTTATTACCCTACATTGATTTTTCATGGAATTACAGCAGTTGGACTAAGAAATTTTACGGAAACTTTAGGTTTTCTGGATTTTTTTCTCTAAACCCTAACAGGTATTGAAGTGATATTTGGTTTGTAGCTTTATCATCATTAGTTACATATCAAGTTTGAATTTTATTAAGCTACATTAATTTGTCACGCAATTACAGCAGTTGGAATTAAAATTGAGTCCCATAATTCAGCCCGTATGGGACTACGGCATTGCTTTCAATGCTCCCAGTACTTGTTAGGTACAATTCCTCAGGCACAGGCATTCCTTTATGAGAAATAAACCTTAATTGAGATCCAACCTTAGCTATCTGTTTTTATTCTCCACTAGATACCCTAAATTATAGGTAAATTACAGTTTTGTAATTTGGTGCTAGAATGGAAGGGTAGTTCTTTTGTCTAACAGTGCTTGAGATACATATATTCATATACTTTGCTAGACATCAGGTTGTTGAAAGCAGGGTGGTGATTATTTAACTTGATATAATGATAAAAATGCTGACACAGTTGTTTGCTTACATTGTTAACCCTTTACTCCATAAATACACCTTTCTACGCCTCTGTAAAAGTCACTTCTTGAAACAATTGTGATAAATAGAGCCTTTGCTCCATAGGAGCAAATGCTCTATTTATCACAATGGTTTCATACAACACAATTCTTAACTTTTCCTTTTCTGTAGTAAATGCTCCATTTCGGTAGATTTATTTAAAGAGGTAGGATCTAAAAATAGCCTATGAGGTAATGGGTTAATATATTAACAGTGATCATTAACTTTAATAGTATTTATTTTTTTCGATTAAAATAACTAAGCTAATAAGTATAATTTCAAATTTTAACTCTACAACAGTAATCAACATGTTGAATATTACAAGTGTTAATTGATATTTCATGCAAGTTCTCTGCTACAGGTAGAGTTATGTATAAGTTTCGAATATATTTAGCGATTTACACAGTTGAAATACCGGTAATTCATTAATTCCCATATTATTGAATGGAAAACCTGTCCCAATCTTATTTTTGAACCTGTCCATTTGTCATGTTGATGGGACACAGCAAACAAAACATTTACTGGTATAAGTCATTGACATTGATGGGTCCAGCAAACAGTGCAGACCCTGATCAGAGAGCTCCTGCAGGAGCCCTCAGATCTGAGTCTACACTGTTTGTCTATGTCCTTTTTAAGAGCCACATGGCACCAATGAGTTAATTGAACATTTTAAGTACAGTAAAACCCCGCTAATGCGACCACCTAAAAGAGGTATATTTCTGGGTGCTAGATGCAGGTGGTAGCTTAATGCAGCACACAAGTAATGCAGAAAGCTCCTAGAGGAGCTTTCTGCATTACTTTTGTCCTGCATTAAGCAACCACCTGCTTATAAAGACACCAATTTTTATTTATTAAGTGGTAGTATTAGAAGGGTTCTACTGTATATGTCAACAATTTCCAGCCACATGCACATTACACTTGGTACTTGGTGATTCATTTAACCTTTTTCTCCATGGCTATTTATGTAAGAAATAATGACATATTAAATATTGATTAGATTAATTTATTAAAAGGCCATAGTAGAAACTGCAGAATAATATCTATATTATATCATAAGCAAACAGAGCAGACCCAGAGCAGATGGCTCTTGAAGGAACCATCTGGTCTGGGTCTACCCTGTGTGCAAAGGCGTAGAAAGGAATACTTTTGGTGAAAGGGTTAACCCTTTACCTGTTTAATATTCATGTAAGAAGAAAATACATCATGAATATTTATTAGCTGATTTTTATAATATCATAATTATGTAAACTGCATATTTTGGTATTGATAGAAATTGAAGAGTCCTGCCTATTATAATTCCATAAGCTAACAGAGCATACCCTGATCAAATTATTCATACAGGAACCCTCTGATCTGGGACTACTCTTTTGGCAAAGGCATTAAAAGATGTTTATATGCAGGAAAAGGGTTAATTCTTAGCTAAGAGTAGAATTACAGAAGTGTTGGATATAAGTGATTCCTGCAGAAGAAATTATTGTTAAACTTGTGCATCATTTGTAACTTGCATGTTATGTGTCTAAAGAGTAAGAAACCTCACAGAAAGGCATACTTTTGTTGCAGAAACATTCATCGATGTAGCAGAGGCAAATGGTGAGGGTACATGCAGTAAATTGCATGTTACGTGCGTGATTTTCCCGTGCACTTTTCCGCTATTTTTTTAAATGTTTCCATGTCGTATTGTGTCTGAGCAAGAAAATGTGTACAAGTGTGTGATTCACATAAAATGATCACTTGTAGCTTCTGTATTGTTGTCACAGTTTGATTTAAAGTCTTTTATTGTGAGTCACAGTGTTTTAAGAAAATGTCCCATGGTTGATTTTTAATTACTCAATTCACCCTTTACCTGTTCAATGTTCATGTAAGAATATACTGAAATAAGGCATTCATGAATATTTATTAGCTGAATGTTTATAACGGTATATGAACATGGACCTTTTCATAACTCCATAAGTCAACAGAGCAGACCCTGATCAGATATCTGATTTGGGTCTATGCTGTTTGCAAAGGAGTGAAAAAGCATTTTTATACCCCATATACAGTAAAACCTCTCTATAACGACAACTGAATTGTGTTAATTAGTTGGTAATTTGTGCAGGTGGTTGCTTAAAGCAAGGTGAAAGTAAAACAGAACGCTCCTATAGGAGCGTTCTGTTTTACTTTCACCTTGCTTTAAGCATCCACCTGCCTTTAACACGAAATACTTGATGCCATTTAGTGGTTGTTATAGAGAGGTTTTACTGTAGTTCTTCAACATCGGGCTGATATATATTTTTATTTTATTGGTTCTTGTATTCAAGAGTAACTCCTTACTCTCTTACTGCGATGAAAGCTATATATATCTGTATGTAATTTTAGATTCATGTTGCTTCAAAGTGTTGATGAGTGACAGATAAAGAGAATTGTGTTCTGTGTGCTATTTACACATCTTAATCACTTTTGCAATGCTTGCCTGATAAGATTTGTACACTTTTTATTTGTGCTGATCTAACCAATTTATGTGACATGTACATGGGTGCCAAAATGCGAAGTATTTGATGTAATATGCCGAGAAATTTGATCAGGATGTAACAGTACTTTTTTTCTCTACTTTGCAAAGAATGATTAACCCTTCCAATACTGAATGTTCAGAGTAGAATAGCCCATCTGTGTTTAATTCTTTCCCTGTTCTATGTTTATTCCAAATTTTAATATAGACAAAATGGTTATAATGAAAAGGTGGAACATTGTAGACATTTTAGAAAGTAAAGAAACCGATCTAAATTCCATTAGCAAACAGAGCAGATGCTGATCAGAGGGCTCATACAGGATCCATCTGATCTGGGTCTACTCTGTTTGCAAATGCGTGAAAATGCATTTGTATAAGGGAAAGGGTTAATTCCTGAGTCCACGGCACTCAGTATGTAAGGCTTAAAATTTCTAGATCAGAGGTCTCCTCTAGAGGGCATCCCAAGGACCATATTGACTTTATGTATTTCATACCAGATTTATTCAAACATAATGTATCACTCCAAGACAATATGATCAAAATAATTTATTTCTTACTAACTGCACAGGGAAATATTGATTAAGGAGCAGCAAATCTCATGAGTTGTATGCCAGCTTTATTCATACCGCCGGTATTGCTGAGGACATATTATCAGAATGTAGAAAAGGGAAAGACGTACACAATAAAAAATATGTAAATACATTTCAGCAATACAGAAAATGGCGACACCATAATATGTAAATGCATTTCAGAGATACAGAAGAAGGAAACACAATATCAAAGTATGTAACTGCATTTTAGCAATACAGAAAGAGGAAAAGCACAATTAAAATATATTAATGCATTCCAGTAATACAATGAATGCTTTGTACTTACACAGGCATTACACAGGCAAAATACGACCAGCTGCGAGAGGAGTTTCTTGCAGAAGGAGTCGTGGACAGAGACCTGCTCAAGTGTATGTTGTGTCACCTACTACCTCTGGAGACAAATGGACCCTTCTACCAGACCATTGACATGCTTCTCGACTGTCTAGACCTAGGCTATCTTGTATCTAAAAGGTAATTCTTACATACTTATAGAGTTATGGAAAATTGTAGTTTTCCACAATAATTTCGAAATTATAATACCCCAGTTAACCCATTACCTCATAGGCTATTTTTAGATATAACCTCTTTGAATAAATCTACCGAAAAGGAGCATTAACTAGAGAAAAGGATTGTTTTTTAGAATTTTGTAGTTTGAAACCATTGTGATAAACTATTTATGACAATGGTTTCACAAAGTGAGCACTGCCGTCAAAGCCGTCAATATGAGGGAATGGGATAAAGTGATAGTCTCTACTTGGATCCAGATGAGATAATGAGTAATTCCGCCCGCATCTCATCAGGATCCAAACTGTTTGACAAATCACTTATGTTTTGAGAAAAACAACAAGGGAAAGTCCATTCTGATTCTTAAAACAGACAACAATGTATGCCGATAAAAAAGTTCACACTCATTGAATTAACTCTTTCACTGCCAATGGCGACCCTGTGATTACCTATCCAAACAGTTTGGATTCAGATGACGCATCAAGTAATCAGCATGCCATCGAGATCCAAACTGTTCATTACTGTGACTATGTTTTTTAATAAAAAATTAGGCAAATTAAAGATATGTTAAAAAATTTGCAATAATATTTGGCAGCGAATGAGATGACCCATTTCCTCATACTGGCATCTTATGGCACCTATGTAAAAGTTACTTTTTGATGCAATTGTGATAAATAGACCATTTGCTACATAGGAGCAAATACTGTATTTATTACAATGGTTTCAACTTAAACTTAAGTTAACTTAAACTTATTCTTAAGTTGTCCTTTTCTCTACTAAATGCTCCTTTTCATTAGATTTATTCAAAGATGTTGGATCTAAAGATCAAAGAGGGTGGATCTAAAAATAGCCTATGAGGAAATGATTTAAATGGAATAAACATTGCAGCATGTATTACTTATTATGTTCCTTGCTGATTGCAAATGATTGTTATATAAATATCACATAGATCGCGTGAGTCCGGCTACAACCTTGATCCTGAAACAGAGAACATGATGACCCGAAAGTATCTGTTGCCATGGTTCCGGAGGGTCCCAGAGCCAGAGAGAGTTCAGGAGCTGTGGATGCCCATTGCCAATAAAAGGAAACTGGCTGGCGTGTGCAGGTAAGTGAAATTTCCGGTGATGAAATTATTTTATACACCAGCATAACCCTTTACTCCATAAATAAACATTTGTACGCATTTGCATACATAGTAGACCCAGATCAGATGGCTCCTATAGATCATGTGTTCATATGCCACAATAAAACAATAAAAATGTCAGAACTAATTAATATTCATAGCATCTTTATTTCTTGCATAAATATTCATGGAGTAGAGGGTTAAATGAATATTCATGGAGTAAAGGGTTAAATGAATATTCATGGAGTAAAGGAATAAAATTAAGATACATAGAATTATGACCATCATCCCATGCTTCTATATTCTGGATATGCTAATACTTAACTATACTGTGAATAAAATGTCTGCTCAAAGTTGGATCTATGCTATTTGTCTGCTTCTGATACCGCTTTGAGAAGCTATGGACCAAGTTTCATGACACAAGCTTTTGAGAAACTGTTGACAAAGTAACAAAACAGCTAGGATCCTGATTATATGCCAAGTTACTCAGTGTTCATTTGGGAATCCAAGCTGTTTGCACTTGTGACTCCAGTCACAGTTAGTAGTATAAGCATTAACGCTTTACTCCATAAATATGCCATTCTACACCTTTGCAAATAGAGAAGACACAGATCAGACGGCTTCTATAGGAGTCAGGGTCTGCCCTGTTTGCTTTTGATATAATACAGATCTCTTTCTACAGTTTCTGTCATGATTTATTTTGTTCATAGTGCCATAATAAGATTTCCGTTAATTAATATTCATGATGTCATTATTTCTTAAATAAATATTCATGGAGTAATGGGTTAATATATGGATTGTTTCTGTATTCTCCAGGTTCCCAAAATACATGCCTCCTGGACTGTTTGAGATGCTCAGTGTTCGTGCTCACCGCGAAAAACATAAACTGAAGTTTCTGTCCCACTGGGCATGTGGCTTCCATGCCAGACACAAAGAAGAAAACCTACAGGTATAATAACTATGGACATTTACTGTTCAAAGCAGAATACATGTACATGTACCACTGTGACTGTACCACTGTGACTGTGCGCCATGATTGTGCCATCAAGGTCGCACCACCTAACTGTACCCCTGTGACTGTACTACTGTGACTGTACTACAATGACTGTACTACCGTGATTGTACCACTATGACTGAACCACTGTGACTGTACCACTGTAACTGTACCTCCGTGACTGTACCACCATGACTACCACTGTGACTGTACCACTGTGACTGTACCACTGTGACTGTACCACCATGACTACCACTATGACTGTACCACTGTGACTGTACCACTGTAACTGTACCTCCGTGACTGTACCACCATGACTACCACTGTGACTGTACCACTGTGACTGTACCTACGTGACTGTACCACTGTGACTACCACTATGACAGTACCACTGTAACTGTACCTCCGTGACTGTACCACCATGACTGTACCACTGTGACTACCACTGTGACAGTACCACTGTGACTGTACCACTGTGACTGTACCACTGTGACTGTACCTCCATGACTGTACCACTGTGACAGTACCACTGTGACTGTACTACTGTGACTGTACCACTTTGACTGTACCTCCATGACTGTACCACTGTGACTACCGCTGTGACTGTACCACTGTGACTGTACTACTGTGACTGTACCACTGTGACTGTACCTCCGTGATTGTACCACCATAACTACCACTGTGACTGTACCACTGTGACTGTACCACTGTGACTGTACCACCTTGACTACCACTGTGACTGTACCACTATGACTGTACTACTGTGACTGTACCACTGTGACTACCACTGTGACTGTACGACCGTGAATGTACCACCATGACTGTACCACTGTGACTGTACCACTGTGACTGTACCACTGTGACTGTACCTCCGTGATTGTACCACCGTGACTACCACCTTGACTGTACCACTGACTGTACTGCCAATGCAGATGTATCAAATAAAACGTTCAGTAAAACGTCTCTACACCGATTACAATAAAACCCCTCTTATACAACCACCAAAAAGAGGTCAAATACTGGATCACAGATGCAGATGGTAGCTTAATGCAGGACAAAAGTTATGCAGAAAGCTCCTGTAGGAGCTTTCTGCATAACTTTCGTCCTGCTTTAAACAACCACCTGCTTTGACATAACTTCATTAACTCTTCTTATTTGTATTGAAGACTGATTTGCAATCGACACAAAATGAAAATTCTGTCCGTTTTGATTATGGAAAGCAGGACCTTTATGCTCTCATTCTGGCAGTTGCTGCTCTATCATTGTAGGTTATGCACACATTCTTGTAATGACTCATACGGGTACAGTAAAACCTCTCTATAATGACCACTAAATTGTGTTAATTAGTTGTTATTTAGAGCAGGTGGCTGCTTAAAGCAAGGTGAAAGTAAAACAGAACGCTCCAATAGGAGCGTTCTGGTTTACTTTCACCTTGCTTTAAGCAGCCACCTGCCATTAACACAACATACTTGATGTAGTTTAGTTGCCGTTATAGAGAGGTTTTACTGTATATCATTGTAAGTTATATTTGCAATTATTTGCAATATCTATCAATCATTGTAGGCAGAGACTTGGTTAAATTGTAAGTCTCTTTTGTGGCTGAGTGTCAAAGATTTTGGTGTGTATTCAAATATTGAAATTGTCATTTCTCCTCCAAACTGCATGTTTTGACCACTCAAAAGAGACATTTCTAACCCATTCCCTCATATCCTATTTTATAACCTCATTGAATAAATCTACTGAAAAGGAATATTTACAGACTTTTATTATTTACTGGAAAAAAGAAAATTATAAAATTGTGTAGTTTTTAAACCATTCTGATAAATAGAGCATTTTCTCCTATGGAGCAAAATCTTCTCTATTTATCACAATGGTTTCAAAAAGTGACTTTTACAGAGGTGTCAAAAGGCGTCAATATGAGGGAATGGGTTAAGAGTGGTCACAGCATAGGGTTTGGTGGAGAAATAAAGAAGCTATTATTGAAATGTTGTAGTTTACGTATCTTATCTAGGCTTTTTAGCTCACCTGAGCAAAGCTCAGGGTGAGCTTTTGGGATACTTGAATGTCCGGCGTCCGGCGTCCGTCGTCCGTCGTGCGGCGTGCGGCGTCCGTCGTCAACAATTTGCTTGTGAACACTCTAGTGGTCACAATTGTAGTCCAATCATCATGAAACTTGGTCAGAATGAATGTCTTGATAAAATCTCGACAAGTTCGAAAGTGGGTCAAGTTGGGTTAAAAACTAGGTCACTAGGTCAAATAGTAGGAAAACCTTGTGAACCCTCTATAGGTCACATTTTTAGCCCAATTTTCATGAAACTTGGTCAGAATGATTGTCTTGATAAAATCTCGGAGGAGTTTGAAAAATGGGTCATGTGGGGTTAAAAACTAGGTCACTAGGTCAAACAGGAGAAAAACCTTGTGAACACTCTAGTGGTCACAATTTTAGTCCAATCTTCATGAAACTTGGTCAGAATGAATGTCTTGATAATATCTTAGACGAGTTTGAAAGTGGGTCAAGTGGAGTTAAAAACTAGGTCACTAGGTCAAACAGTAGAAAAACCTTGTGAACACTCTAGTGGTCACAATTTTAGTCCAATCTTCATGAAACTTGGTCAGAATAAATGTCTTGATTAAATCTTGGACGAGTTTGAAAGTGGGTCAAGTGGAGTTAATAACTAGGTCACTAGGTCAAACAGTAGAAAAACCTTGTGAACACTCTAGTGGTCACATTTTTTGTCCAATCTTCATGAAACTTAGTCATAAGGATTGTCTTGATAAAATCTCAAACAAGTTTGAAAGTGGGTTATGTGGGTTTAAAAACTAGGTCACTAGGTCAAATAGTAGGAAAACCTCGTGAACACTCTAGAGGTTACATTTATAGCCAAATCTTCATGAAAATTGGTCAGAATGATTGTCCTTATAAAATCTTGGACAAGTTTGAAAGTGGGTTATGTGAGGTCAAAAAGTAGGTCACTGGGTCATATCTTAGAGAAATCTAGTTTACACTCCAGTGGCCACATTTTTAGCCCAGTCTTCCTCAAACTTTCTCAGAGTGTTTGTCTTGGTGATATCAAGGTTGGGTGTGATCATGGGTTGGGTGGGAATAAAAAGTAGGTCACTAGGTTAAATATCTTTGAAAAAATACTTTAGAGGGCACATTTTAGCCCAATCTTCAGTGGTCAGAATCATTGTCTTGATCAAATCAATAGACTAAATTTTTGAAACTCTTGTTCTGCAGAACCACTGCTCATGATTCACTGCTCATGATCCACTATCAACATTGTTTATATATTGCCCCTAAGGTAAATATTGACCCTAACCATGGGCTACCCAGCAAAAATCTTAAATCTATGGTAATCAGGTGAGCGATTAAGGGCCATCTTGGCCCTCTTGTTTTGTAGATTAAGTTCAAATTATTGGAATGTCTGGATATCACTGCAGGTTATGTTTACACATTACACAAACGAGGCTGGGTCAGGGGCGACTGTCAGGTTTGAGATGCGAGATGATTGTGACCCCAATGTGGACGAAGTGGCTGCCTCCACCATGTGGGCCATACTGCTACCCATACTGATGGACTTTGAGGAGCTTCTCCATTCCTACACAGGTGATTATTATTGGCTGTTATTATTAGCTTCACATGTTGCATGTGTTGTTATGTCCACACAATGTGGTCCTGGCATATAGGGTTGCTCTTGTCTGTACGCCCATCTGTCCTTCGGTCTGTCTGTCCGTAAGCACATCTAGAAGAATTTGTCTGGGCTCTTTCTTGGAAAGTACTTGTCCAATCCACACCGAACTTTACACACATGTTTGTGGCTATTATATCTTGGTCAAGTTCGATAGCCATGTAAATCGCTTCAGTTTGCTTATGAAATTATAAAAAATGTGACTACAGTTTCTCCCAATACCACACAATCTGGTGTATATATGTCAATATAAAAATTCAGCTAATATTTATTCATGATGTCATTATTTCTTACATGAATATTCAACATGGAAAGGATTAACCCTCCATAATACGCCTTTCTACACCTCTGTAAAAGTCACTTCTTGAAACCATTGTGATAAATAGAGCATTTGCTCCTATAGGAGCAAATGCTCTATTTATCACAATGGTTTCAAACTACGAAATTCTAAAATTTTCCTTTTCTCTAGTTAATGCTCCTTTTCGGTAGATATATTTAAAAGTGGATGGATCTAAAAATAGCCTATGGAGGAAAGGATTAAGAGAGGTTTTGATTTTACTGTTAGTACTCTTTTGACTGTACAAGTGTTTATCCCTTTATCTCAAATTTTTTTTTGTAAGAAATAATAACATCAGGAATATTTATTGGCAGCATTTTAATAATGGTATGTTGACACAGGATGTTTTAACCTGGACAGGCATAAGCAAACAGAGTAGACCCAGATCAGATGACTGCTATGGGAGCTGTTTTGATCTGGGTCTACTCAGTTTGCAAATGCATGAAAAGGTGTTTATATGAAGAAAAGGGTTACATGATGTTTGCATTTCTATCATAGGTGTCCTGGTGGAAAGACTGATGGAGTGTCCAAAATGCCAGCAGCTATCCTTTCAAGGGGAGTGGCTGACTCCCAAAGAGACTCAGAGTATGCAGATCCGCAACTGTGAAGAATGCATGGAGGAAATTGACACAGCCTTTCTGGTCCAACCCAGAGAGAAGAAGAGAGGTAAACATAGGGAGAAACTTACCATGTAAACTTTTAAGTAAACATCTGTCGCTCTTAAGTATAATCTTCAACTATTAGTAATTCAAAGGGTACAGAATGTATATTACTCATGAAATGTTTTATATAAATTCAGAACTTTATGTACAGTAAAACCTCTCTATAATGGCCACTAAATTGTGTTAATTAGTTGGTATTTAGGGCAGGTGGCTGCTTAAAGCAAGGTGAAAGTAAAACAGAACGCTCCTATAGGAGCGTTGAACAATTTAACTTTATGTAACAAATTTAAACAATATTAAAAAAAGAATCTTTGCTGTTTCCTTCATTTACAACACTATAAATAAATGTAGTATACCAAAATCACTGAAAAAGCCGCGACGCGAAAATCTCCCTCTTGAAACCCCAAATCTCCCTCTTAGAAATCATGAAAACCCCTCTTGAGAGTCAAAAAAAGTTGGGAAGCATGGCGTTCTGTTTTACTTTCACCTTGCTTTAAAAACCACCTGCCTTTAACACAAAATACTTGATTTAATTTAGTGGCCGTTATAGAGAGGTTTTACTGTATAAGTGGGATTTGAATACTACACTAGTTTTGGGTTTCTGTTTGGCATTTTGCAGGTAGCACTATTTTTGTCAAAGGCAATGGGTTCTTGAGTCCTTTATCTGATGAATATTCATGTCAGAAATAATAATTACATGTAGGAAATTGATTAGCTGCTTTTGTATAAGTGCATATTAAAACGGAAAGTGTTGACAAGGAAGGAAATTGCAGAATATCATCTGTGTTATTCCCTTAGCAAACACAGTAAAACTTGATCTGACAGTTCTAAAAGATATTTTCTGATCTGGATCTATGCTGTTTGCAAATGTGCATATTTATCAGGTAAAGGGATACATTCTTTTTATGCCCCCAAAGGCGGGCATATAGTGATCGCATTGTCCGTCTTTCCGTCTGTCCGTCTGTCTGTCCGTCTGTCCGTCTGTCCGTCCGTCCGTCTGTCCGTCTGTCCGTCTGTCCGTCTGTCCTTCCATCCGTCCCAAATTCGTGTCCGGTCTGTAACTTCTTCATCTATCAATGGATTTCAATATAACTTGCCACAAATGTTCACCACACAAAGACGATGTGTCGCGTTCAACTCCCAGGTCCATAGGTCAAAGGTCAAGGTCACAGGGTACAATTACTTTGTCACAAATTTCGTGTCCGGTCTGTAACTCCTTTATCTATCAATGGATTTCAATATAACTTGCCACAAATGTTCACCACACAAAGACGATGTGTCGCGTTCAACTCCCAGGTCCATGGGTCAAAGGTCAAGGTCACAGGGTAAAATAACTTCGTCACAAATTTCGTGTCCGGCCTGTAACTTCTTTATCTATCAATGGATTTCAATATAACTTGGCACAAATGTTCACCACACAAAGACGATGTGTCGCATTCAATCCCAGGTCCATGGGTCAAAGGTCAAGGTCACAGGGTAAAATAACTTCGTAACAAATATCGTGTCCGGTCTGTAACTTCTTTATCTATCAATGGATTTCAATATAACTTGGCACAAATGTTCACCACACAAAGACAATGTGTCGCTTGCAACTCATAGGTCCATAGGTCAAAGGTCAAGGTCACAGGGTACAATTACTTTGTCACAAATATCGTGTCCGGCCTGTAACTTCTTTATCTATCAATGGATTTCAATATAACTTGCCGCAAATGTTCACCACACAAAGACGATGTGTCGCGTTCAACTCCCAGGTCCATGGGTCAAAGGTCAAGGTCACAGGATAAAATAACTTCGTAACAAATTTCGTGTCCGGTCTGTAACTTCTTTATCTTTCAATGGATTTCAATATAACTTGCCACAAATGTTCACCACACAAAGACGATGTGTCCCTTTCAACTCCCTGGTCCATAGGTCAAAGGTCAAGGTCACAGGGTACAATTACTTTGTCACAAATTTCGTGTCCGGTCTGTAACTTCTTAATATATCAATGGATTTCAATATGATTTGGCACAAATGTTCACCAGACAGAGACGATGTGTCGCTTTCAACTCCCTGGTCCATGGGTCAAAGGTCAAGGTCACAGAATACAATACCTTTGTCACAAATTTCGTGTCCGGTCTGTAACATTTTTATCTATCAATGGATTTCAATATAACTTGGCACAGATGTTCACCAGACAAAGACGATGTGATGTGTTCAGCTCCCTGGTCCATATGTCAAAGGTCAAGGTCACAGGGTACAATTACTTGTTTATCTGTGAATGGATTTCAAAGGAACCTGGCACTAATGTTCACCTTACAAAGACGATGTGTCAACTCCCTGGTCCATGGTTCAAATGTCAAGGTCACATGGTACAATTTTTGGGGGCATTTGTCACGTCACTGTGACATCTCTTGTTATTATTTGTTTTTATCATTTGATTGCATGAATTGAATTTGGGAGAATTTGCAACAAATGTCATAGAGCTTCTTCATAAAGCCTTTGACATTTGTCTGCACTGTTCTCTTTTCCAAATTCATGTAAGCGCCCCAGCAGGTATACATTTTGGTTTCAACAATGATTCTAACATTGAGCTATAGTTGAGGCATTAATTAAACATTGAATTAATGTTCAATCAGTGCTTTGTGTCTGCAGGGATATCTTTTATACGAAATAGACTCAGTTGTGCAACAATTACGGACCATTTCTTTTAAACAAGTAACCCACTGTATAAAAACGTATCTGCTAAAAGGATTTGATGTAATTTAGATACTTCCATTGAGAAATTATGGAGTGTTAAACAGCTTGGATCCAAATGAGATGCCAAGTTACTCAGCGTCTCATCAGGATCCATGCTGCTTGATACTTGGGATTCAGTTCAAGGTTAGCAAGTGCAAGGTTAGTGGGATAATGGTGATGAATTGAAAGGATTGGCCACTTCTTGCACACATTGCTTATAAAATTTTAGTTTGGGGGTTTGTGTTACGACTGAATACATGTATAAGGTGTATATGACACATCTACATGCTTTTTAATATTTTATTACATGGTGATATATTCAATGAAAGAAACTGTACAGCATTTGGTTTTGCATGAATGTTATCATACATGGCATTATGAACATGCTGCTTGCATGTCTAGAGCAAAATAAGCATGCACTGTTTTATAGTTTAACTGAAGTATTGATATTTAAACTGTATGCCAAGCATGTACAGTAGACTACATATAAATACTCACATGCTTAATCAACAACTGTTAACAATCTATGTCAAATGTCTGTTCTGTTCTCAGACAATCTCTTTCATCAAGTCCTTTCTTCTATTAACTCCTTACTTCATGAATATTCATGTAGTCTAATTTATATAGCAATATATTAATACATTGGGCCACGACAGAAACTGCAGAATCAGATCTAGGTATATTATTTCATAAACAGAGCAGCCCCTGATCAGACAGCTCCTCCAGGAGCCGTCTGATCTGGAAATGTTCTGTTTGCAAAGGTGATAAAAGGAATATTTATGGAGTAAAGAGTTGAGAAGTCTTTCTTCCTTCTGTTGGTCTTATCGGGATGAAATACATATTCTTTCTCTCTGTCATTATGCATCATATTAGCTGTTCTTGGTCAAATCTGTATGGTTTGTAATGTCTTCTATCTGGTCCACAATGTTCATTGGTTTCTTTGTCTGATAAGACTTTATCAGTTAATGTTCTGCTTTTATTTAACCTTTCCCTGTTGAATATTCTTGTAAGAAAAAATGATATCATGATATTTATTAGCTGATTTCTAGCTCACCTGAGTATATATAGCGATACAGTGCCATCATGGCCTTCTTGTTATAATGGTAAATGTACACAGGAAGTTTTGGTATTGGTAGAAACTGTAATCAAGATCTATTATGATTTCATAAGGAAACAGAGCAGATCCTGATCAGACAAATTCTACAGGAGTCATTTGAATTGGATCTATTCTGTTTGTACAGGCATCCAAAAGAGTTCCTATGAGGGAAAGGGTTGAATCTTAATCAACAGTATGTTTTACCAGTTCTAGGTTCTTATGTATTGTCAGTTTTTCTCCCAACACGTCTTCGGCACAGCTGTTTATATGGACAGATACATTAAACCCAACCCAGTTGTCCTGTCCTATTCAAGCTTTTCTGTAACATTTCAAATTATTTGTTGTTGAAGGACTTCCCTTTTCATATTTAACCCTGCCTAGACTTCCCATTTGAATCTATTTTGCTTTCTCGATGTCTGTCTCCAGCAGACTGTCCTGGATATTATGCACAAGGATTTGTCTTGTTTCCTAATAAATGTTTATCCTATGAAAAAAATCAGTATTCTGTTTATTGGGAGATTTTGTTTTTATCAAGATATTTTTCGGTTAATTATGCTAATCATGTCTCTCTTGAATCCAATTGGGCTGTTTTCAATGAAGGCCTTAGTTCCCTGGATCATTGGTGTTCTTTTAGGCTATCCCAATATTCATGCAAAACTCCACCCATTGTTAAAATTGATTAGTTCAATTCTTGTATTAAAATGTAAAAGGAAATTTACTTTCAATAGAGAATCACATGGGTCAGTCTCATGAAATTATCGAAGGTTCTAACGTATGCTGATCACAACAGAAAATACCCTGATCAGACAGCTTCTACAGGAATTTTCTGATCTAGGCCTATTCTATCCTTAACGGCGTAGGAAAGGCATGATTATCAATTAAAGGGTTAACTCACCGTATTTTTGTTTTTCAAAGTTGTTTTCACACTGGAGATTTTCCATTAAGTCTTTATTCATTATTCTAAGCATCATTCTTGTACTCTTTCTAGTTCTGTGATCCACTGTCCAATAATGAATGTAAAACGAAACATTGTCATTGGGTATTTTGGATGTTTTTGAACATGTGTATGTTCGGTTTTTCTTAACCCTTTATTCCATAAATATGCCTTTCTACGCCTTTGCAAACAGTGTAGACCCAGATAAGATGGCTCCTATAGAAGCTGTCTGATCAGGGTCTGCTCTTTTTGCTTATGATTCAATAAAAATATGATTCTACAGATTCTTCCATGGCCTAGAATTCCTGTGTCCATGAACTCTTGTAAAAATCAATCTGATTGATATTGATGAGGTCTTTTTTTCATAAATGAATATTCATGGAGTAAAGGGTAAACCCTTTACTCCATGAATATTTATTGAAACATTCCTGATGGCGTAAATATTAATTAACTGATTTTTTAAAATGAACAAAAGAATGTTTGGCCACAGCAGAAACTGTAGAATCTGGGTCCATGCTTATAAAGCTTTTTTAGTTGAGTCTGAGTTCGTTCTCAAGCTTTTGATTGGTCAGATTTGAGTTCTCAAGCTTTTGATTGGTCAGATTTGAGCCAAAGGCTCAAATCTGACCAATCAAAAACTTGAGAACGAACTCAGATCTGTATTATTTCATAAGTCAACAAGGCAGACCTTGATCAGACAGCTCCTATAGGAAATGTCTAATCTGACTCTGCCCAGTTTGCAAAGGCATGAAAAGGTGTTTCTATAAGGTAAAGGGGTTGATGTGTGTGACAAATACTTTTGGACAGTTAGGTACACTATGGTAAAACTGATACCATTCACCACACAATTTCATTTGTCCCCCTCTAGATACTCTATACAGTGTATGAGTAATTACTTTTAACAGTTTACTTGTAGATACTCTAAACAGTATAATTATGTATAGTTATACTCTAAACTGCATTGAACACCCTTAATGCGCGAGAACCAAGTATATTAGCCCATTGTAAACAGTGTAGACCCAGATCAAAGGTCCCCTGATGGAGCACTTTGATCAGGGTATACACTGTCAGTCATGAAAATAATTTTTTTCAGATTAATTTTGATACAATTTTTGGTTTAATTAACCCTTTCCTCCATAAATACGCCTTTCTACGCCTCTGTAAAAGTCACTTTATGAAACCATTGTGATAAATAGAGCATTTGCTCCTATAGGAGCAAAAATTTAATGTTCTATTTATCACAATGGTTTCAAACTAAAATATTCTAAAATATTCCTTTTCTCTAGTTAATGCTCCTTTTCGGTAGATTTATTCAAAGTGGTTGGATCTAAAAATAGCCTATGGAGGAAAGGGTTAATATTCAGAAGGGGAGGAGCCGTTTTTAATTATTCAGCAAATTAAGGGTTAACCGGATGACGCATGTACCTATATTGCATGGCTTTATTTTCAGTTGACATTAACGTTATAAAGGAAAGGATACAATCTGCTCGAGAGCAGAATTCAAAAATGTAATTACCACGTGACATATACCATGTGGTTTGTGTAAGTAACATCGTTTGCATGAGCACGTAGTACTACGTGCAATGAATCACACGCTAACATACCAGATTGTGTATTTTGTTTTTGTAAAATGTTGATTTAATCACGTATATTTAGACAGTTAACCCATTTTTTCCCTTTCTTTTTTAGATGTTTATGTGTAGTTTGCAGTTAAAATAGCATTTACTCCATACAGTAGAATTACAGCTATTAAAAAGCTGAATTGCTAACCAGAAATGACAATTTGATAATTATGGGCTTTACAGCATTTTTTTTTCTCAGATATTTTCATTTCAAGATGACTGATTGTGTTATTTTCCAAATTGTCATTAATAGTATAATTATTCTATTACCACTTTAAACCATTTGGAATGAGTAAATAATAAAGATCGATATTATTTCCTGCATCCTGCATTCAGTAAATTGTTTCAGAAACAGTGATTTCTGTATGTGTTTATAACTGCAAGCTATATAAAGTAAGACCATTTTAAAGCAACCACTTTATGAAAGAACACGGAGACTGGGGTCTGGGACTAGGTTGGTCTGTGAGGAAGGGGATGGGATTGCATGTCATTGAACCATGTGGTAGCTTAACCCTTTCCCTGTTCTACATTTATTCCAAATTTCAATATTTACTGTCAGAGTATTAATGGACAAAGTAGTTATAATGAAATATGGAAGATGGAACATTGTAGCCATTTTAGAAAGTAAAGAAATAGATCTATTAAATCCATTAGCAAACAGAGCAGACCCTGATCAGACGGCTCCTATAGGAACCGTCTGATCTGGGTCTTCTCTGTTTGCAAATGCGCGAAAACACGTTTGTCTGAAGGAAAGGTATCATACACGATAAACTCAATGCATTATATCATACAGGATAAAATACTGCATAAGGCTCATACAAGATTTTTCTACAATACTATAATTGTCCTCAGAGTGACAGATAAAGGTTCATACTCAAATACTAAAAGCGTCATTCCTCCACCAAACCCTATGTTGTGACCACTCTTTAGAATTGTCTCTTCGAGACGATTCTGTAGAGTGCTTACGACATAGGGTTTGATGGAGAAATAATTGACTTATTCTTGAAAATGTTTTTAATCTACTTATCGTATCTGGACCTCTGTTCCTCATCATTTAGTAGTTGCTTTAGAGGGTTTTTACTGTATACAGTGTATCTTATTGTTCTAACACCAGCTTCACATTCTTACCTAGCCAGACAATGAAATAAGGTACCCAATGTATCACAAGCAATCCCAACATCGACACGCTTTATAGTTTATCCTATGCACTACAAAAATGGCCAACATTTAATGATTTTCCATAATATATATATTCTTAGGCAATTTTTGGTCAGTCATATTGTTCATCGGATACATTGCGAAGTGTGTCCATAAATTTCAGTTATCGGATTCCAAGAAGTACATTGGGGTACTTTAATTATCTTTGCTTCCCAAACTAATTCCATGCATTTAGGCCTTAATACAGAATATTAATGACATAAAAAAAACGTTTATAGTATTGCAGTGATCTTGCACCCATGGACCTTCCCTACTATAACATTTCAACTTGGAAATAAAATGTGTAAACTATTGGATATACCTGGAAAATGATAATATGTTTCACACTAAGACGAGGGCTAACAAACAATTAAATGTCTGTTTTATGATAGTTTCTAACCTCTAACATAATTATTTAGATATTTTGGTAGAAAACAGGATTGTTGATATAACAGTAATACATGAACTTAATTTCGACAATTTGTATGCATTTTGTGTGTATTTTTAGTTATAATTTGAAATCTATAGATGAATGAGAGAATGGAATATTTTACTGCACTAAATTTCTGCTAAATGATTATTTGAAATATATACTTTTTTTTTTTTATTGCTTAACATTACTAGCGGTATGTTTAACAAAGTTCAGATTATCAAGAGCAATAATTATATAAGTGCATGGGCAACAAATATTCCTAATTTGCAAGTTTAACTTGCCATTGTGTACTTTAGCATCCTCCATACAAAGGTTCTGTTTAGAAAAACAAAACTACTTAAACCTTTCCCTCATATAAATGCCTTTTCACATCTTTGTAAACAGAGCAGACCCATATCAGATGGCTGTTTGATCAGGATCTACTCTTTTTGCTTATTGGATTATATAAATATCATATGATCCTTCTGTTTTCGTCAAAGCAAATAAAAATCCATTGAAAAGTTTACATTATAAAATATACATTAATGAATATTCATGAAGTGATCACTTCACACATAAATGTTCATTAGTGTAAGGGAAATGTTTATGCAGGAAATTCATAAATTCATAAATATTTGTTAACTTTATCTTTTATAATGGCCAAATTTTGGCCATTTCAGAAATGGAGGATCTGATCTACATGTATATGATTCCATAAGCAAACATAGCAGATCCTGTTCAGACAGCTCCTACAGGAGTCATCTGATATGGGTCTACTCTGTTTGCAAAGGCATGAAAAGATGTTTATATGAAGGAAAGAGTTTAAGTTAACCTGGTTTGTTTATGTATATTATAATCCTTTATTTTGTGTTTTTAGATGTGTTCCTTTCACCACAATCAGAATGTTTCATTAACCATTTACATGATATTCCCACCTCTTCTCACCTTTGCAAACAGAGCAGACCCAGATTAGAGAGCCCCTTTAGGAGCTGACATATCTGGATCTGCTGTTTGGTAATATGTTACAGATCTACTGTTTATCATGGCAATAAATGCAGATATGTCCAGATAAGATTTGAAAATTTAAACATTTTCAAGAATATCTTCTTTATTTCTCCGCTAAAGCTTATACTGTGACCACTCTTTAGAATCGTCTCGAAGAGTTGTCACGGTATAGGGTTTGGTGGCGAAAAGACTATTTTGGTATTTGGGTACTCGCCTTTATATGTAGTTCAGTAAATGTCAATGTTTTGAAATACTATACAGTAAAACCCCGCTAATGCGACCACCAAAAAGGGGCATAATTCTGGGCGACAGAAGCAGGTGGTAGCTTAATGCAGGACGACAGTTATGCAGAAAGCTCCTATAGGAGCTTTCTGCATAACTTTCGTCCTGCATGAAGCAACCACCTGCTTTAAACGGCGCCAGTGGCTGTTTATTAAGTGATCGCATTAGCGGGGTTTTACTGTACAATAATTAAAATTAAATCAATCAATATTCATAATAGACAATAATGGACAGAGTGTTACATGAATATTCCTCAAGTAAATGGTTATATATATATATGAGCTGTACAACAAGAAATGTATGTTCGATGGTATTGCAAACTTGTAGATCCAGACCAACCAGTATGTTTCATGCTCAGTGATTTGTATTGGTATACAGAGAGTAGAACCTGTCTTAAGCGACTATCAAATGAGGTCATTTATGAGTCTGTAAGGCAGTTGGTAGCTTAATGCAGGTCAAAAGTAATGCAAGAAGCTCCTACATAAAGTAATCCCCTGCTTTATAAGACTCCAATGTTCAATAAATGAATAGCGACTTAGAACAGGTTCTACTGTTACTCGACACCAATCAAAACTCACAAAAATGATAACTATTTAGAGATTCTTTCACCTTTACTTCATATAATACTCATATTTATACCCTATTCCTAACATTATATAACAGTATCTTATTTTTAAAGTGTCTATCATGACCCAAATTCCTTTTTCTCATGTCATAATAATGATCACTTTATTAAAATTTATGAACTAAAGTGTTAGAAGTCACCTTTTGGATGGACTACATTGTTTGGATAGATTCGAACGTACAGTTTCTCATTAGACAGGTCATATGACATTCACTGTATTTATCCTCACAGCTTTTATTATACTGTAAGCTTAAATGTATTGCATACAACCTGCTTTAAATCTTATTCCTTTTGCCACCAAATGATTTTCACCTGCTAACATAATCTGCCTCAGACTTTAAAATGAAGTTTTCTGTCCTAAAGAAATATACGGAGTGTCAAGTAGATTTCAAACTGTTTGCAAAAGTTTTCACAGATTTGCATATGGTGGCAAATGATATAAGAAATAGAGCAACGTTTGGTTGGCTGAAAATTATGTTCAATTAATTATCAAAAACAATTTTTCTTTATCTGTTTTCTTCAAAATAAAGAGTTAAAACTAACTTGAAGCCTGGTTGAGTTCTCATTGTCTCATCTGGATCTGATCTTTTTGTAAAGAATATCACAAGTATTCAAAATAATGTTAAAGTTTATATATAGCATTCAAACTTGTAAACAGAAGAACTGAGATATTTTTCTGAGGAAGCAAGCATTACCTACTAAGACTTCAGCCATACTACATATATGTGTATTGTTATTGTACAGCTTTGTTGTATTAATGCATGCTTTACTTTATGCTTTATTAATCAGATACATGTACGTGTATATATACATTGTATATATGTAAACAGATATGTGTAAACAGTGCTACATTTGTATATGAATATCTTTCTCAAGTCTTACCTGAACTGTAGATGAAGGTGCTTAAATTATCATTTCACCACCACATTCTATGTTGTGACGACTCTTTAGAATCATCTCTTCAAGACGATTATAAAGAGTGGATACAACATAGGGTTTGGTGAAGAAATAGAGAAGCCATTGAAGAATCTTTATCTATTCCTCTGCTTACTATTGAAATATAAGGCACAATGTGGGACAATCTAGTGTTTGGAGATACAGTAAAACTCCGCTAATGCGACCACCAAAAAGGGGCATAATTCTGGGTGGTAGAGACAGGTGGTAGCTTAATGCAGGATGAAAGTTATGCAGAAAGCTCCTATAGCTTTCTGCATAACTTTCGTCCTGCATTAAGCAACCACCTGCTTTAAAAGACACCAGTGGCTGTTTATTAAGTGGTCGCATCAGCGGGGTTTTACTGTATTACATGCATAATTAGGGCCCTGCATTGAAAATGCTGGAGCCCTAAAGGAATCACATTTTCTGTCTGTCCCTCCGTCCGTCAACACTTTTGGTGTGACGTGATAACTCAAACAATACTACACATATTGGTTTCATATTAATGGCATATGCTTAGTTTCATCAGAGGAAGACCCCCATAGTTTTTTGGTTGAGTCAGATAACAATGTCTAGAGTTATCTGCCCTTGATTACAGAGCCCTCTTTGACTGAGTCAGTTTTCTAGTTACAGGTTATTGGCATAACGACTGCATCAATTTAATTTAATTAACTACTACTCGTCATGATAATTGTTTTCAGTTAACCATTTGAATTGTTACTTTTGTAAAAACCATCAGGGTTTCAACGAAAGTATTGCCCCAGTACCCATGTACAAAACTGATTTGGTCCAGATGGTATAATCTGGATACAATCTGTCTTCAAATGTGACTTACTTAACCCATTCCCTCATAGGATATGCTATGTTTAGACCCAACTTCTTTGAATAAATCTACCAAAAAGAAGCATTTACAAGAGAAAAGGAAAATTATAGAATTATGCAGTTTTGAAACCATTGTGATAAATACATGTAGAGCAATTGCTTCTATGGCGCAAAATGCTCTATTTATCACAATGGTTTCAAAAAGTGACTTTTTCAGAGGTGTCAAAAGGTGTCAATATACGGGAATGGGTTAAGATAAACAGGAAAAAATCTAACACCAATTTAAACAGTTTGAGAAATAAGTGGCAGATTACTTGAATATATATAAAAATATATATTAGTTGATGCACTTTACACATGATTTTTATTGATTTCCACATCCTTTTCAAAACTTAGAAAATGGGATGTCATCCTTTGCTTTAGGGTTTATGCATTTATATAGAAATAATTAAGCATGTATGTCTTACAGTTCCTGCTTATAACATTAGCACTATGTTATAACAGTAGAGTGCTGATCTTTTAACAAAGAATAAATCATCTTTACTCAATGAATATTCATGCAAGAGATAATCATATCATAAGTATGAATTCAATGAACTCTTTTACTTTCATATGAACACAGGACATTTTTGTCATGGCAGAAACTGAAAAATCAGATCTATATACAGTATATATAAAACCATAAGCAGTCAGACCAGACCTTGACCAGACAGCTCCTGCAGGACCCATCTGATCTTGGTCTACTCTGTTTGCAAAGGCATTAAAAGGCATACATGGGTTATCCCTTCGCTTGCTATTCACATCAATATACCTACCTGTAAATAGTGAAGACCCAGATGAGACAGCTCCTACAGGAGCTGTCTCATCAGGGTCTGCACTATTTACAAATTGATTGTGCAACCAGTACACTCCACAGAAGTGATTGCACAGCGAAATACTTGTACACAGTGAATATATATGTAATTATACAACAGGGCATGGGTAAAGAAGGAGAAATGTGTTTTAAAATTCAGCAAGAGAAGGGTTAATCTTGTAGTCATGTTTTTTTTGGTAAGATATCAACACTAAGCTAGATATCATCTGCATGAAAGCATCACTTGGTGGTTTATATTAATCCTTCACTCTGTAAATACATGTACACCTTTTAACACCTTTGCAACAAGAGTAGATCCGGATTAGATGGCTTCTGTAGGAGCAGTCTAATCAGGCTCTGCTCTGTTTGCATATGGAATTATATACGGGTAGATCTTATTCTAGTTTCTGACATGGCCAGAATTGTCCTTCATTTTGTGCCATTATAAAACTTCTTATTACAATTCATGATATCATTTGTTTCTTATGTGAATAGGCATAGAGTAAAGGGTTAACCTATATGATACCATGCATACATGCGAGCGTGACTTGTATTTGAAGAAGAAGAAAAAACACTTAACCAATATGATACGGTCCATGCATCCATGCGAGCATGACTTGCATTTTTGCAAAAACACTTAACCAATATGTTACCAAGCATCCATGCGAGCATGACTTGCATTTGCAAAAACACTTAACCAATATCTTACCAAGCATCCATGCGAGCATGACTTGCATTTGCAAAACACTTAAGCAGAATCTGTCTTAAGCAACTGTCAAAAAGGTCTAATTTTGGGTCAGTAGGGCAGGTGGTAGCTTAATGCAGGTCAAAAGTAATGCAGAAAGCTCCTATAGGAGCTTTCTGCATAACTTTTTCCCTGCATTAAGCAACCACCTGCATTTTAAGATTTCTGAGCTCAATCACTTCAGAGTCGCTGAAGACTGGTTCTATTGTACACCCAGATGAGACTCAGAGTTACTCTGTATCTCTTCAGGATCCAAACTGTTGACATTAGATCAATATATACTGAAAGGCTTGAATTAATCAGAATACGTAAATTAATTAGCATCAGATCAGTGTTTTGACAAACATAAGTTTTAATCTGGCCTGATAAGGGTTAAATGACATAATTTTTCCATTTGTTTTATAGATGACGTTCGCTTAAATCTGGCGAGAATGAGGAGTCACCGCCGAGACGCTCTGCGTGATTCTGTAGGAGCTAAACAAATGGGACTTCCTTCTGTTCAAGCACCTGTGCGATATGGCCGTCGGGCAGCAGTCATGCCGACAGATATGTTGCTCATGGAACGTGGAAGTATTTCCGCTTCCGGCGAGGATGATGGTATCCCAGGTTTGCCAGGATTGGCTGGGTTAAATTTGGCAGACCTGCCACCATTTTTGACCGGTCTTAACGCATCAGCGAGTACAAATGATGGAGAGGACGATGGGTCAGATAGCGGTAGTGATGATGGCGGAAGTGGTCCATTTGATCCAGCGCCTTCTGTTGAAAATGGAGAAGTTGATGGTCATGCTGATAAGTCAGATAATGATGACTGATCAGGATATGGTAGAATCTAGGTAGATTATAACAGAAACTGCATCATAGGAAAGCAAATACTGGATATATATAATCAAAGGTCTAGATATGATGCATGAATTTAAACATTTTCGTTTCAAGAATAGCTGCTTTATTTCTCCACCAAACCCTATACTGTGACCTTTCTTTAGCATTGTCTTGGAGAGTATAGGGCTTGGTGGAGAAATCATGATTTTAGTTTTTGTGTACACACCTTTATCTTCAGCTCTGTATGATGATAAATTTTTAGTATAATACAACCTTTAGGATTAGATATAGTCTAATAGACCTTTTGAAATCTTAGAAACAATATTGTGTGTGTCAACATCAGGAGATGATTTCAGTGATTTTTACGCTATTTATTTAGTATGCAGAAATCAAAACCAATCCAATATTTAATTGTTTTGTTATCCAATTGTGATTATTATGTGCAGATTCTAAATCAGTAGATTTAGTCTGATATTAAGGTTACATTGATTTCTTGTTGTCGTCATAGAAAATGGCAGGATTAGAGTAAATACATGTATTGTTATTTAGGGAAGAAGACCCTTACTCATAAATATTCATGTAAGAATCCATCCATTTTGAACTTTGATTTATTTGATTTATTTGATTCTAGAAAAACAGATCAGACCCCGATCATATATTTCCCACAACAGCTGTCTTATCTAGGTCTTCTCTGTGAATAGGCAAAGTTATGACATAAGAAGCAAGTAATATATTAATATACAGTAAAACTTGTCTACAGTGACCATTAAATTTCTAATTCTCAGAAATTCTTATGCTGGGTTTTTAAGACAGGTGGTAGCTTAATTCAAGAAAATGGTAATGCAGAAAGCTCCTAGGAGCTTTCTCCATTACTTTCATCCTGCATTAAGCACGACCTGCTCTTATTGACTGTCATATTTGTTCATTCACATGGTTGCTGTAGGCTGGTTTTAACCCTTTCCCTCATATAAACGTATTTTCACGCATTTGCAAACGGAGCAGACCCAGATCAGACGGCTCCTGGAGGAGCCGTCTGATCAGGGTCTGCTCTGTTTGCTAGTGGATTTTGAAAAAAATGTTTCTTTACTTTCTGAAATAGCGACAAAGTTCCACTTTCCATATGGCATTCTAACTATTTTGTCCATATAACCTTCGCTTGCACCGTTCTTAGGTTCATGTGTTTTACATTCTCACTAACGCAGCTTGTGTCTTCAGCAAACAATATAGACTTGATCAGTTTTACAGTTTTTTATGTGTTTTTTTATCCGTAGTGATTGGTAAAAGTTTGAGGAAAACAGATACAAGTACTACATGTACATGACATGTATCATTTTTTTTTCTCAAACTTTATTACCAATCCTGTGGTTTAACCCTTTCCATCATATAAATGCTTTTTCACGAATTTACAAACAGAGTACATTCAGGTCTGGTGGCTCCAGTAGGAGAGCTCTTATCAGGCTCTGCTGTGTTTGCTTATGAAATTTCATGTAATATTGTAGTTTCTTACTTATCGGAAAATTCTTGCGTTCATATATCATAAAAATTGGATAATAAATAATCATGATGTCATTATATCTCTTTTACTTAACACATTCCCTCCTAGTGATGCGTTTTGTCCCACCTCGTAAAAGTCACATTTTGAAACCATTGTGATAAATAGAGCATTTGCTCCATAGGAGCAAATACTCTATTTATCACAATGGTTTGAAACCTACACCATTCTAAAATTCTCCTTTTCTATACTTATGCTCCTTTTCGGTAGATTTATTGAAAGAGGTTGGGTCTAAAAATAGTCTAGGAGGGAATGGGAATGAGTTAATTATTCATGAGAGAAAGGGGTCATCAGGGTCTACACCATAAATATAATTCACTGGCATCCGTAGTAATACAATATCTTAACAAAAACAACAGTACAAACAATAAAGGCCTACTCAATATTCATGTTTTGGTCTACACTGTTGCCTAGCACTGGGAGCACATTTTGTTGAACCGACTTGTGATCACTTCAACATAGATGACGTTTATGTGTATGTGCTGTCATCCATGGAATTTTATTGAGGTCATTTATGCATGAACAGATTATACCATAATTTTTGGCATGCATCTATATTATGTCTCGTGTCTCGTCGCACAGGCTGTGGCATTGTCTTTCTTGTCTAATTTTGATTTGGTTGAGGCTATAACCATCCTACTTTATGAGTAGACAGTGTAGCACACAAGATCCATAACCCTAGTATTGTCCATTTTTAATCATACAATTTTTTCTGTATTTTCTTTTTTCTTTTATTGGCCATGACTTTGTTATAAATTTTCAATTTCTATTTGATTTGGCCTACATCTAAATTATGAGTAGATGGTGCATCACATGTAAGGGCCATAACTCAACATAGACTTTTGAAATATCTCCAAATTCTGTTTTCTCTGATATATATTTGTCCGGGTTATTACTTTCTTATGCAAAGATGGATTACAATTGAGTATTTGGGCATATTTATTTGATGAGTAGACGAAGTGTCACATACAAAAACCATTACTCTAGCATAATCTGTTTGTTGATTATGCCCCTTTATCGATTTTTATACAAATTTTCTCTGTACTATAACCTTCCTATGCATGGGTGGATTTGAATTCAGTTTGGCACACCTGTTAATCACGAGTAAGCAGAGAGTTATTTACAAGAACCATAACTCTAGCATCTCCAATTTGTTTTAACCCTTTCCCTCATATAAACTGCGTTTCATGTCTTTGCAAACAGGATAGACCAAGATCAGATGGCTCCTGTATGAGCCGTTTGATTAGGGTCTGCTCAGTTTGCTTATGGTACAATATACAATAAAACCTCTCTATAACGACCACTAAATTGTGTTAATTAGTTGGTATTTAGGGCAGGTGACAGCTTAAAGTAAGGTGAAAGTAAAACAGAATGCTCCTAAGCCACCTGCCTTTAACACAAACTACTTTATGTAATTTAGTGGCTGTTATACAGAGGTGTTACTGTAGATCTGATTCAGAAGATCCTGCACAAGCCAGAATGTCCTGTGATCATATGCTATATTAAAATGCAATCTAATTAAAATTCATGATGTCATTATTTCATACATGAATGTTGAGCAGGTAAAGCGTTAATCATTTCAAATGTTTTGTTATAAATTGTGTCTACACTAGGGCCCTACATGCTGTTCACGGGCATCTAGTTACAAGTGTGAGGCTCACGCGTGTATTGTATTTTAGTTTTGATAAAAGGGGGATAACTACGCAATACTTGAATGATGTGATGTGTTAACCCTTTAATCCATGAATATTTATATAAGAAATAATGACATCACGAATATTACATGTAATTAGAATTATTATTATACCCCCCTTTTGAAAAAATGGGGGTATATTGCTTTGCACATGTCGGTCGGTCGGTCGGTCGGGGTCGGTCGGTCGGTCGGTCGGTCTGTCGGTCGGTCGGTCGGTCGGTCGGTCGGTCGGTAGATCGATGGTTTCCGAATGATAACTAATAAATGACTTGGCCTAGAATCTTCAAACTTGCTGTGGTGGTTGGTCATGACAAGTAGATGAACCCTATTGTTTTTGAGGTCACTAGGTCAAAGGTCAAGGTCACCATGACCTAAAATGGTGAAATAGTTTCCGATCAATAACTGCTCAAGGGTTTGGCTTGGGATCTTCAAACTTGCTGTGGTGGTCGGTCATGACCACTAGATGACCCCTATTGATTTTGAGGTCACTAGGTCAAAGGTCAAGGTCACCATGACCTTAACTGGTTAAATGGTTTCCGATCAATAACTGCTCAAGGGTTTAGCTTAGAATCTTCAAACTTCCTGTAGTAGTTGGTCATGACCACTGGATGACCCCTATTGGTTTTGAGGTTACTAGGTCAAAGGTCAAGGTCACCATGACCTTTACTGGTAAAATGGTTTCTGATCAATAACTGCTCAAGGGTTTGGCTTAGGATCTTCAAATTTGCTTAGGTAGTTGGTCATGACAACTGGATGACCCCTATTTTTTTTAGGTCACTAGGTCAAAGGTCAAGGTCACCATGACCTTAACTTGTAAAATGGTTTCTGATCAATAACTGCTCAAGGGTTTGGCTTAGGATCTTCAAATTTGCTTAGGTGGTTGGTCATGACAACTAGATGAGCCCTGTTGTTTTTTAGGTCACTAGGTCAAAGGTCAAGGTCATTATGACCTTAACTGGTGACATGGTTTGCGATCAATAACTGCTCAAGGGTTTGGCTTAGGATCTTCAAACTTGCAGTGGTTGTTGGTCATGACCAATAGATAATCCCAATTGATTTTGAGGTCACTAGGTCAAAGGTCAAGGTCACCTGATGAAATGGTTTCCAATTAGTAACTGCTCAATGGTTTGGTTCGGGATCTTCAAACTTGCTGTGGTTGTTGGTCGTGACCACTAGATGACCCCTATAGTTGTTGAGGTCACTAGGTCAAAGGTCAAGGTCACATGACCTTAACTTGTGACATGTTTTCAGATCAATAAATGATGGCTTAGGATCTTCAAAGTTGCTGTGGTGATTAGTCATGACCGCTAGATGACCTCTATAGTTGAGGTCACTAGATTGAAGGTTAGGGGGTCTGGGGGGTATACATGTTTTACAAACATCTCTTGTTATTATAGCATGTGGACACAGAAATGTTTGGCCATGGCAGAAACTGTAAAATCTTATCATAAGCAAACAGAGCAGACCCTGATAAGACAGCTCCTGTAGGAGCCATCTGATTTGGGTATACTCTGTTTGCAAAGGCATATTTATGGAGTAAAGGGTTAACTTGATTCTTTCAACCCTGAATTCTCAGAGCTGAATAGCCCATCAGTCAGTGTGTACCTATAGAGTCCACTAGGTACACTGAACCTTTAGCCTGCTATGGGCAGACGAATGAAGACCTTTGCAAATAGTTTGGATCCTGATGAGACGCCGAGTTACTCGGCAACTCATCCAGATCCAAACTGTTTGCAAAGGTAACTCGGCGTCTCATCAGGATCCAAACTGTTTGACACCCTGGTTGCATTTTGGTAGACAAATTGATTATAGCTTGAATTTTGAAAATGTAGTAGGTGAAAAACTCTGTAAAAATAATTTGCTCAGCAGGCTAAAGGTTAAACTTGCTAGAGAATTTTGAATGACAGTGCAGGATCTTGGTCTACACTGTTTGTGAATAAAGTGCATGCGTGTCCTTGGTTGAAAGGGTTAATGCATATTCATGTAAAACTTATGAATATTAATCAGCTAAATGTTTTTTATGTTCATCTTGGAGATAAGGAAGCTTTTGATCATGGCAGAAACTATGGTATGAGACCTATATTATTTCATAAACAAACAGACACAGAGCAGACACCGATTAGAGAGCTGATCAGGGTATACTCTGTCTGCAAATATAAAAACGCTTCTCTATCAGGTAACGGGTTAACTCTTTGTCATCTGCAACAATTTTCATTACTTTCTTCCCATTTCTTTCATTAAACATAATCATATAAACAGACGCTGGGTTTCTAAGCATTTCATCTGGATCCAAATTATTTGCATAGGTAAATACAGATCTGCCATTGACAGTGAAGGAGGTAAACCATTTGCTTAACCCTTTACTCCATAATACGCCTTTGTAAACAGAACAGACCCCGATCAGACAGCTCCTATAGGAGCCGTCTGATTGGGGTTTGCTCTGTTTGCTTATGATAAAATGTAGATTTGATTATACATTTATTAACTATGGCATATCGAGGGCTTGGTGCAAAACTATTCTAACTCCTTCACAAAGTGAAGGAGTTAGAATAGTTTTGCACCAAGCCCTCGATATGTACACAGACATTTTTGGTATTGATAGAAACTGCAGAGTCAGATCTATTAGAATCCTATAAGCATACTGCAGACCCTGATCAGACGGCTCCTGTAGGAGTCTACTCTGTTTGCAAATACATGGAAACATGTTTATATGAAGGAAAGGGTTAAGACAAACAGTTACAATGATTTGTGTCAAAATTCCAGGTATACTTTTTTATAATGATAGGAATATTTCAACTTCTTCTTAATACAGTAAAACCTCTCTATAACGGACACTAAATTACATCAAGTATTTTGTGTCAAAGGCAGGTGGCTGCTTAAAGCAAGGTGAAAGTAAAACAGAACGCTCCTATAGGAGCATTCTGTTTTACTTTCACCTTGCTTTAAGCATCCACCTGCCCTAAATACCAACTAATTGACACAATTTAGTGGCCGTTATAGAGAGGTTTTACTGTATCTACACATTTTTCTGCAAAACTTGATTGACATCATATGGCATACCTTTTCCTGTTTAACCCTTTGAATATTCATGTCAGAATAAATTACTTTATGAATATGCCATGACAGAAAATATAAAAACAGAACTATGCAATTTCATAAGGAAACAGAGCAAACCTTGATCAGATGGCTCCTATGGCAGCCGTCTGATCCGAGTCTACTCTATTTCCAAGGCCATAAAAATGCATAAATATGGAGTAAAGGGGTTAAATAAAATGTTTTGTCTGCACTGTTTGCATGACTATTAATTCTTTCGCCTCCAACTTTAGTTGTCTGCAAAAGTAGTCCTCTGCTTTACTTGCAATTTTTTAACCCTTTTCTCCATAAAAACGCCTTTCTACGCCTTTGCAAACCGAGTACATGGAAATCAGATGGCTCCTATACGAGCTTTCTGATCAGAGTCTGCTCTGTTTGCCTATGATATAATACAGATATGATGATACAGCTTCTGCCATCACCATAATTCCTGTGTCCATGTGATATTATAACAATCTACATGTAATTAATATTCATGATGTCATTATTTCGTACATGAATATTCATGGAGTAAAGGGTTAATATTCTTTCTATTTGTTTCAAATACAGAATCATATCTTCAAACAGTTTGGCTCCTAATGAGATGCTGGTTTACTCAGAGTCTTGTCTGGATCCAGACTGTATGTACAGTGAAACCTCCCTATAATGGCCACTAAATTACATCAGGTATTTTGCGTTAAAGGCAGGTGGCTGCTTAAAGCAAGGTGAAGGTAAAACAGAATGCTCCTATAGGAGCGTTCTGTTTTACTTTCACCTTGCTTTAAGCAGCCACCTGCCCTAGATACCAGCTAATTAACACAATTTAGTAACCGTTATAGAGAGGTTTTACTGCCTAGGTAATCACAGGTTTGCCATTGGGGGCCAAAGAGTTAATGGCCTCACATTGTTATGTTTTTATATGGAATTTTTGCAAGTAAATGTATTTATGGATAAAAGTGACTACTAGTCTTGGAAAGATTGTTGTTATTTATGTGAATGTCTCATTAGTGAAATAAAGCACTCTACAGGCTGTTCTAGTTATTTGATGTTCTCTTGCTGTACCCTGTTAGATTATGTATCTTTGCGCTGTGGTATGTGGCACACTATTTGTAAAATAATTCCAAGAACCTAGGTTCTCAACTCAGAACTAAGGTTTTCTTGGTCCTTAGGGTATTTGTGCAAATCAGCACTGAGAACCTTGGTTTTCTAAAACGCTAGAATTAGCACTAAATGTGTTGGAATATCCCTGCTCAGCTACCATGATGGCAAACCAAACCAGGTTGTGCCACGGACAGACAGACCAGGTGTGCCAGACAGACAGACAGACCAACCGACCGATCAACACACTGACTCCTATATACCCCCTCTCAAACTTCGTTTGCGGGGGTATAAAAACTGATCTCAACTGAGATCCTCAGTTTCTGCCAAGAACCTTAAGTTCTCACCAGAGAACATAGATTCTTAATAATCTCATCAGGATCTCATAACATTGTGCAAAGGGCGTGTGTGCCATAGTGGTATGATAAACCCTTTCCTTTATGCTTTAATCCATATATACGCCTTTATACACCTTTGCAAACAGAGTAGACCCAGATCAGATTACTCCTATAGGAGCCATCTGGTCAGGGTCTACTCTGTTTGCTTATGATATAATATATCATGTCGGTGGAGACGCTGGGGGCATGGTGTTTCAGCATTTTTTGTCTGCTCTATTGGTACACTTTGATCATTATTCTCATTTTTATTATACTCCGCAAACTTGTTTGAGAGGGTATACTGGAATCACCCTGTCCTGCGGGAGGGTGCGCTGTCAGTCCTAACATGGGTAGTTTGGTGTTGCAAACTCCTCCTTCAGTTTTAAAGTTATTGAGTTCATATTTGATATACAGTAAAACATCTCTAAAACGGCCACAAAATTGCATTAATTAGTTGGTATTAAGGGCTAGTGTCTGCCTAAAGGTTTAAGCAGCCACCTGTTTTAACACAAAATACTTGATGTAATTTAATGGCCGTTATAGAGAGATTTTACTGTACATAATAACTACGATTGGTAGATGTGCAAGGCACAGTTTTCATGTGTTTAATTAAAGCTGGGCATTGCAGAATTATCTCCCCTAGAACTTCGAGTATTTTTTTGTCATGAAATATGGGAAGTTGGTGTCGCGAACTCCTCCTTTAATTTGAAAGTTATTCAGTTTATATTTGGTATACATAATAAACACGTGCAGGACATAATTTCCATGTGTTTAGAACTGTGAATTGCAGAATTATGTCCCCTTGAACTTGGAGTATTTTTTGTCATATTGGCATAAACCATGGGTATTGGTGTCACGAACTTCTCCTTCAATTTTAAAGTTATTGAATTTATATTTGGTATACATAATAACCACGAATGGTAGATGTGCAATATGCAGTTTTCATGTGTTTAGTGCTGGGCATTGCAGGATTATCTACCCTTGAACTTTGAGTATTTTTTGTCATTTTGACATGAAACATGGGAAGCTGGTGTCACGAACTCCACCTTCAATTTGAAAGTTATTCAGTTTATATTTGGTATACATAATAACCATGAATAATACATGTGCAAGACGTAATATTCATTTGTTTAAAGCTGCGCATTGCAGAATTATCTTCCCTTGAACTTAGTTTTTTTGTAATTTTGGCATTTAAACATGGGTAGTTGGTGTGGCAAACTCCTCCTTCAGTTTTAAAGTTATTTAGTGTATATGTAGTATACATAATAACCATGAACAGTAGATGTGCAAGACATAATTTTTATGTGTTTAGCACATTATCTCCCCTTGAACTTTGAGCATTTTTTTTTCATTTTGGCATGAAATGCGGGGGAGTTGGTGTCGCAAACTGCTCCTTCAATTTAAAAGTTATTGAATTTATCCTTGCCATACTTAATAACCATGAACAGCAGATATGCAAGACGCAATTTTCATGTTTAGTTGCAGGCATTACAGAATTGTCTCCCCTTGAACTTTGAGTTTTTGTGTTTTGGTCTTGTTACAATAGGTAGTTTGTGTCACAAACTTGGTTTTGCTATCAAAGCTGCTGTATGGGAGTATTCATCACCTTTAGTGATAGTTCTAGTTTTGTCTTAGTTTCACGATCATGCTCAAAGTTACGTAGCATCATAGTCATTAATTATACATTTACCCCCACAAAGTTTGGGGGTGATATAGGAGTCAGCTTGTCGGTCGATTGGGTAATTTTGGCTTGAAACATGTTTATTTGGATTTGCTATCAAGGCTGCTGTGTGGGGGTATTCCATCATCTTTAGTAATATATCTAGTTTTCTTTGAATATGCAAGTATGGTCCTGCCAATTTCATGTATAGCTCTAGTGCATTAATTTGTGACTAGTTTAGTAAATAAGTATCATCAGAAGTCATGGCAGGTTTGCAGAGGTTTGACTGGTTATCGAACGTGGCCGAGACAGTATTGCCTCATACCATTTCCTGATGTTTGGTGAAGATTGGATATAAACTGGTTGACACAAAGTGCAGTCAATGCTAAAATAAGCAATTTTGGCTAATTCAAGTGCCATAACTGTAGTTGCTGGGGCCGTTTGGCTAGTTATCGAACTTGGCCAAGATATTTTTATGCCCCCAAACAGCGGACATATAGTAATCGCATTGTCTGTCCGTCCGTCCGTCTTTCCTTCCATCCGTCCCAAATTGCCTGTCCCTTCTATAACTTTTTTATCGGTGAATGGATTTCAAAATAACCTGGCACAAATGTTCACCACACAAAGACTATGTGTCGGGTTCAACTCCCTGGTCCATGGGTCAAAGGTCAAGGTCATCCTTCACGGTCAAAGGTTGGGGGTTCACAAACACACTCTTTTTCCTTTATGAAGTATGAACAGATTTTTATCAAATAGGCACGATAAACTTACTCTATCTTGCAACATTTTATTTTCCATCTTAAGTTCCATACAGAAAAAAAAAATTGCCCTTGATTGTCCAAGTTCAGAAATGATGTCATTGTAATTGATGGAACATGGCATCATATCAAATAAAACAGAAAGTAGATAGGTAGGCCTATGTGGGCATGGAGAAGAGCTCCGACTGGTAATAAATTAGTTACATGGACCTTTGGCAGGGGGTACCAGCTGGTATGACTGGTGTAGATCAGATGTAATATTTACTTCGTCTAGCACCTCAAGCATTTGTACCAGCACATACACCCTGCCAAAAGTCCATGTAAGAAATATTATCTGATGCATTATTAGGAGTCAAAACAATAACCACATAATCTAATCAATAGTTTTATATCTCGTAATATAAATCACACGTAATAAATATCCTGTATATCTGGTAAAAGCCTATACAAAAATGAGACACTTATGTACAACATACCCTGATTAAGCACAACAAAATGAAAATAACAAATTTTGAATAACATGCTGCACCTTAACATAACAATGATATGAGACAAGTCTTTAGAATGAATCTCGTTTCTGTCTAGTGTCCTTTAATATTCATGTAAGAAATAATGCCATTATGAATATTAATTACACTTGTTTTTGTACAGTGCTCCCTCTCTACAACGACACCCTTTTGGATACGAAGATTGTATGTGTTGTTCAGAGGGAGTTGTTATAGGGAGGGAAAATCAAACATAATTAGCTTGTTTGCAGATCCCCAGATAAGGTGTATTTCGAGAACTAAAACCGTTATGCCTCAACCAGACCCTATGTTGTGACCACTCTTTAGAATCGTCACAAAGTGACGATTCTAAAGAGTGGTCACAACATAGGGTTTGATGGAGGCATAAAGAAAATACGATGGGAAAAAGTTGTGTCTGGAGCCTTGTTGTTTCGGAAACAGTGACATGCGTTGCTGTTAGGAGGGAATGGTTATTGAGAGGGCCGTTGTAGGGAGGGAGCACTGTATTGGCAAATGAACACAGGTACTTTTGGCCTTGGCAGATTCATGTTATTTCTAAAAGCAAATCGAGCAGAACCTGATTAGATGGTTCCTACAGGAGTCAACAGATCAGGGTCTACTCTATTCTGTTTACAATGGTGTAAAGAGGTGTACATAAGGTGTAAAGGTTTAACCCTTTCCCTCATATAAACATATAAACAATTTTTCACATCTTTGCAAATGCAGTAGACCAAGATTAAGGTACTGTAGGTCTGTTTGTTTTATTATCTTTTCCTTGGATAATTTATAAACACCTGTGCGTAATATCACCACAAACCAACACAACGTCAAAAACGTGAGAATCTCCAGAACCCGTAACAATATCTGTATCACATGTTGAGTGGCTCAACCTGACCTGTTTACAGAAGTGTTCAGTTGTAACAATGTAATCATTTCAATGTTAACCCCCCCATTCCCCCCCATTCCCTCATAGGCTATTTTTAGATCCAACCTCTTTGAATAAATGTACCGAAAAGGAGCATTAACTAGAGAAACAGAAAATTTAAGAATTTGAAACCATTGTGATAAATAGAGCATTTGCTCCTATAGGAGCAAATGCTCTACTTATTACAATGGTTTCAAACTACACAATTCTAACATTTTTCTTTTCTCTAGTAAAATTTAATGCTCCTTTTTGGTAGATTTATTCAAAGATGTTGGATCTAAAAATAGCCTATGAGGTTATGGGTTAACTTATGTCCAACGGTTTTACATCAAAGTTAAATATACCAGGTATCCCTTTTTCATAGACAGCTCCTTCATTAATTTCTCAACCAAACTCTATCTTGTAACCATTCTTTAGAACTGTCTGGTAGAGAGGATAATAAAGAGTGGTCACACTATACGGTTTGGTGGAGAACTGACAATTTTAGCAGCTTATTTATGTCACTCAAATATTATATCTGTAATAAACTGATATGGTAAAGCATCTATTGTACTATTATAAGATTGTCTGATACATGAGCTACTCTGCGATCTTTTTGCACTGCAAAGAGGGGAGACCCCAGACCAGTAGCAATGTCTTTATCTCGAAGTCGAGTCAGGTTCTATACTGTTTGCCACACATAAGAATGTGTAGTAACTTGTTCTCTATCTTTTCACAGTAAAAATCTGATCAGGGTCCATGCTTATAAAACTTTTAGCTGAGTCTGAGTTCGTTCTCAAATTTTTGATTCAATCAAAAGCTTGAGAACTGAAATCTGACCAATCAAAAGCTTGAGAACAAAACCCAGACTCAACTAAAAGCTTTATAAGCAAGGACCCAGATATCTCACCATATCTCACCATAGATGTCATATGCGATCAGCCTCTACACTGTTTGCGATGCTATAAGACCCATTTTCTCAGAGAGTGGCTCAACTAACATCATCCAAAGAAAGTATATAAATACAGTACAATCTTGCTAATTCGAACTCAGAAATAAATGTCATTATTGGTTTTTAACCCTTTCCTCCATAAATACGCCTTTCTACACCTCTGTAAAGGTCACTTTTTGAAATCACTGTGATAAATAAGGCATTTGTTCCTAAGGAGCAAATGCTCTATTTATCACAATGGTTTCAGAACCACAAAATTCTAAAAAAAATGCTTTTTCTAGTTAATACATGTAATAGTCCTTTTCGGTAGATTTATTCAAAGAGGTTGTATCTAAAAATAGCCTAAAAGGGAATGAGTTAAGACATATTGCAGCTTAATCCTTTCCTTGTTCTATATTTAGTTCAAACTTCAATACCTACTGAATATTCATGGGAAAAGTAGTTATAATGAAATATGGAGGGTAGAACATTGTAGCCATTTTAGTAACTAAAGAAACAAATCTTGATTAAATTCCTAATAGCAAACAGAGCAGACCCTGATCAGACGGCTCCTATAGGAGCTCCTATTTGAGCCACATGATCTGGGTCAACTCTGTTTGCAAATGCGTGAAAAAGCATTTATATGAAGGAAAAGGTTATTTGCCAAAGACAAACTGCAGCTTAATGCGGGGTGAAAGTCATGCAGAAAGCTCCTCTAGTAACTGTTTGCATGACTTTCACCCTGCATTATGCTGCAACATCAAGATCTCTATTCTTCTTTATTAAAGTTTCGAATTAGCGAGGTTTTACTGCAATTCAAGATCAAAGATTTTGATATATAAAGCTTTATAAATATCTGTTTTCAATGATACCATGCCTATAGCCTTCAACCCTCAGCAAGCTGCCTTGGTGTATATAAAACTTTTTGAGTATGAGTACGAAATCATGCTCAAGCTCCAGATTTGTCATGTTTTGAGGTTAAAAACAAATACTTTAAGCATTATTTCAGGCTGCAATTAGTACACCTGTACAAACTTTTATAAGTTTTTAGTCAAAGTATGCTTGAGAATGAAACCATACTCAGACTCAAAAAGTTTTATAGGCCCTAGGCTAGAGCCAAATCACACTTGCTGCAATTTTAATTCCTTAACCCTTTCCCTAATGAACATTTATGCATGAATTGGTCGCTTCATGAATTTTCATAACTCAATTTTGAAACGGAAAAATTTAAATAGGGATTTGTTGGCTTACCGTAGTCATAAATTGTAGAATCGGATCTATATAAGTTTGATCACAAACAGAGCAGACCCTGATCAGAGGGCTCCAACAGGAGTCATCTGATCTGGGTCATCTCTATTTGCAAAGGTGTGAGAAAGCATTTATATGACGGAAATGGTTAATTTGATGAATATTCATGTAAGATTCTGCCCAATATCTATTTTGAATCATCTTATTCTTATTCTTATATTAAAAACAAAAAAACCCAAGCCTCCAACAGTTTAGATCCTGATGAGATGCTGAGTTACTCCGTATCTCATCTGGTACCAAGCTATTTGCAAATGTCAGTCAGATTGTGATTAGGGAGATAAGGGTTAAAGCACTGGTCCCTCTATGTCATGGTAACAAGTTCTTCACTGGAGGTTGGATGTATCGCCACTGTGTCATCAAATTGAGCCTTTGTGGCACCCATCTTGATGGCAACAGAGAAACCCTGCAGCATTTCATCACAGCCTTGACCGAGCATATGCAGTCCAATTACCTAATGAAATATACCAAAGATTTACATCACAACAGTTAAACACACAGAAAGACAGTAAATATGACAGCATGTTCAATAAGACAGCATCTTTCCATAAGACAGCATGTTTCCATAAGACAGCATGTTCTTCACAGCTTAAAAGAGATGTTAACACTGTTGATTGAATAACCCAATGAAATGCCCCTGCCGCAGGCACATGGCAAGGGTACCCCACCCAGTCACATTATCCTGACACCGGGCCGACCAGTCCTAGAACTACCCTTTTAATGTAGAGCGTAGACAAGGGAGCTACTATTACCAACTTTTAACAACTTCTGGTATGTCGCAGCCGGGGATCGAACCCACGACCTTCCATACCACAGGCGGACGCTGATACAAGGTGACCGCTGAAGCAGGTTAGACTGTACAGAGATGAGAAAATATTAAACTCTTTGCAATAACCTATGCTAACGGTCTTGATTCAGATGAAATGTTGAAGTAACTCAACAAGTAATCATGATCCAAACTGTTTGAAACTCTGAAAACTGTTGTTGAATAACAGTGCAACTATTTGCAGCAGACAACAAACTTAGCAGACAGCAATTACTTAGCATGCAAAGGTTTAACCCGTTACTTCATAAATACACTTTTCTATGCCTTTGCAAACAGAGTAGACCCAGATAAGACAGCTCCTGTAGGAGCCACCTGATCAGGGTCTGTTCTGTTTGCTTATGAAATAATATAGGTATGATTCTACAGTTTCTACAATGGCCCAACTCCCTGTGTTCATGTGCCATTATAAACAGGAATTGAATTAATATTCATGATGACATTATTTCTTACAAGAATAAGCATGGAGTAAAGGTTAAACATTTGAATCGGTGTTTTACACCACTTTAACAGGATTACAATCCAGCTAATTACAAGTGGAGGAAGACCCCAAAACCAACTGCTTTGTTTCGTGAAAAGAGGAACATCAGCTGGAAGTCTTCCTCACATGAAAATTCCATATGCTGGGACTCACAAAAACATCTCTCACCCCCTTGGGTGTTAGTTGCCAGTAGAAGCTCAGTCTGCTGAGTAGTACATGGACGAAAGCTCCAGGTTAGCTTTCAAGTAAAAGTGTGTGTGTGTGAAATTGAAACATTTAGCCGAGGTTCAAACAAAATGCATAAAATAAAACATTTTCAAGAATAACTCCTTAAACCTTTCCTCCATTAATACGCCTTTCTACGCCTCTGTAATAACAACTTCTTGAAACCATTGTGATAAATAGAGCATTTGCTCCTACAGGAGCAAATGCTCTATTTATCACAATGGTTTCAAACTACAAAATTCTAAAATTTTACCTTTCTCTAGTTACTAAATGCTCCTTTTGGGTAGATTACTTCAAGGAGGTTGGGTATAAAAATAGCCTATGGAGGAATGGGTTAATTTCTCCATCAAGCCCTATGTTGTGACCACTCTTTAGAATTGTCTCTTTGAGATGATTCTTAAGAGTGGTCACAACATAGGGTTTGGTGGAGAAATGTCGATTTCAGAATATGGGTACACACGTTTATCTGTTGCTCTGATTTAGTCATATACCATAATGATTGACTAGTTGATCATTATCATACAAATCGTGTTTTCTTCTACTTAACCCTTTCCCTCATATAAGCGTGTTTTCACGCATTTGCAAACAGAGTAGACCCAGATCAGATGGCTCCTAGAGGAGCCGTCTGATCAGGGTCTGCTCTGTTTGCTAATATAATTTGATAGACCTGTTTCTTTACTTTCTAAAATGTCTGCAATGTTCCACCTTCCATATTTCTTTATAATTATATTGTTAATAAATATTCAGTAGGTACTGAAAATTGGCCTAAATACAGAACAGGGAAAGGGTTAAGATGTTGATGTACCTACCTTTTCTTCAGGTAGAAGGCAGACTAGCTTCATGCTGCATTTCACCTTGTTCTCCGTCATAGCGTAGTACATTGGCGTGAACACTGACGTGTACACCTTTATCTTATCAGCACCATACTTCTTCTCGGCTTCCTCTACATTTAATTAAGAAGAATCAGTGAAATTTGTCAATATCAGATCAAAAACTATCTTGTAACACAAAGCGTTATGACTGACCTGCTAATAAAATCAAGTTCTGTAGCTTACACTCAGAGCCATTGAATTGGGGCATATTCCAATACTAAAATTGTCATAACATAGAGTCTGAAGAAGGAAATAAAGGAGCTTTTCTAAACCTTTTCTCCATATAAACATACAGCAGAACCTCTCTGAAGCGGCCATCAAAAGGAGGTGTAATTATGAGTTTGTAAGGCAGGTGGTAGCTTTTTTCCTTTCTTTTTTTGAATATTCAGGGATTCTTCTAAACAAAAGTGTTACAGGAGCTTTCTGTATTACTTTTTGCCCTGCATTAAGCAACCACCTGCTTTTAAAGACTCCTATTTTCAATTATTGAATGGCTGCTTAAGGCAGGTTCTACTGTATATATGCAAGAATTAATCACTTCATGCCAACACTCTCCTGACTGAGCTATCAAGTCACAGTCTAAAGCCTATAAACTGTTTCATCACAATCGCTACCCGGCTACACACACACACCCTCTACACAAGAATTAGTCCTGCAGTCTTAATCAAAGAAAACTCTATGAGTTTCTTATTATTACAATTTGTTTTCATATCAATCACCCTGTGGGCGCCAAATGTAACATGGTGAAAAAGTTGTGACTTGACTGGGACTTGTGTAGAGGGGGTGAGTAGCCAGGTAGAGAGTGTGGTGAAACAGTTAATAGGTTTTAGACTGTGTCGCTTGATAGTTCAGTCAGTAGAGTGTTGACATGGTAAGCCAAAGGCCCTGGGTTAAAGCCCCAGTCGAGTTATAACTATTTCACCATGTTACATTAAGACTGTAAGACTTAATGACATCATGAATACTTATTATCAGATTTTTTATAATATAAAATTTTCAAGGAAATTGTTTGCTTTGACATATACTGTAGAATTAGATCTATATCATGTCAAAAGCAAGCAGAGCAGACCCTAATCAGATGGCGCCTATAGAAGCCATCCAGTTTGGGTCTACTCTGTTTGCAAAAACGTGAAAAAGCATTTACATGAAGGAAAGGGTTAACGGTAACTTATTTCTTATAAGGTAAAATCTTAAAAGGGAATTGTTGACTTTAAATAGACAAAAACTGTAGGATCAGATCTATATACATGTAATTTCATAAGCACACAGAGTAGACTCTGATCAGAAGGCTCCTACAGGAGCTGTCTAATATGTGTCTAATCTGTGTGAAAAGGAATTTATATAAAGGACAGAAGTTTTAACCCTTTCCTTCATATAAATTTGCAAACAGATTGTTCCCAGATCAGATGGTTCCTGTAGGAACTGTCTGATCAGGGACTGCTCTGATTGCTTACAACATGTTATAGATCTAATCCTACATTTTATGTCACAAAAAAGTATTCCCTTGAAAATATAACATAAAAATTCAGCTAGTAAATATTCTTGATGTCATTATTTCTTACATTACTATTGAACAGTGAGATAAATACTATACTACACAATTGTCTATTTAGAAACACTGTGCTTAGAAGGTCTGTTGTTCTTGAAGCTACATTTGTATTTCACTACTGGAATCAGATATTCTTCATTAAAATTAATCATAATTACTTCCTTTAGTTCAGCACAAATCATTTACAACACTCATAAAAAAAAAAAAGATCACAACCAACACTGTCAATGCATGGTATGTACTTACCTCGTACAACATAAATTATTATTTTATGTTCCAACATACTATCTACATTAGAACTTCAAATAATTTTTCATGAAATGGAACCCTGAGCTCCATTAGAGAAATTTGCACCATGCAAAAAAACAACAACAACTAGAGGGTTTTTGTCACAAAAACAGATGTCTCCCCCGACATATCATCACATTTCTGTACATGAGAACTCGACCGTACAAGATTTGTGACAGACAGACAGACAAACAACTGTAAACAATATGTAAAGGGAAATCACTAAAAATGTTATGGACTTGATGAATGATACTTCCCCTCATTATGCTCTTTCAACACCACATTTTTCAACAAAAAAGTTATAACAGCTAATAACTCCAAACATATTGATACCAGAGTTATGGCCCTTGTGCATGACACTTCCTTTCATCATGCTCTTTCCATAAATGAAATGTCATTCCAATAGCATCAGTATAACAGGAGTAATTGATTGGAGAAAAAAAGTGACAAAGGGCAATAACTCCAAAAATATTGAAGCCAGAGTTACGGCATTGAAGCCAGAGTTACGGCCCTTGTTCATGACACTTCTCTCATCATGTTCTTTCCATGTATGAAGTTTCAATACAATGGCATGAGCCATGTGGGAGTTATTGTCCGGACAAGAAAGCGTTAAACAAATGTACAAGGGGCAATAACTCTCAATTTATTGAAGCCAGAGTTATGGACCTTATGCATGACACTTTTTCTTATCATGATCTTTCCATGTATGAAGTTCCACTCCTATGGCATGGGCCATATAGGAATTATCTTCCGGACAAAAAATTGTGATTTTTTTTTACAAAGGGCAATAACTCCAAGATTAGTGAAGTCAGAGTTATGGACCTTGGGCATAACACTTCCTCTTATCATGATCTTTCCATGTAGTTTCAATCCAATGGCATGAGCCATATAGGCATAATCTTCCGGACAAAAAATTGTGATTTTTTACAAGGGGCAATAACTCCAATATTAGTTAAGTCAGAGTTATGGACCTTGAGCATGACACTTCCTCTCATCATGATCTTTCCATGTATGAAGTTTCAATCCAATGGCATGAGCCATATAGGAGTTATCGTCCGGACAAAAAATTGTGAATAAAATTACAAGGGGCAATAACTCCAATATTAGTGAAGCCAGAGTTATGGACCTTGTGCATGATACTTCCTCTCATCATTATCTTTCCATATATGAAGGTTGAATCAATTGGCATCAGGCATATTGAAGTAATCGTCCGGACAAAAAGTATGACGGACAAATGGACAGACAGATAACTCTCCCGAAAACAATATGTCTCCCCCATATAAACAAGAGGGCCAAGATGGCCCTTAATCGCTCACCTGATTACCATAGATTTAAGATTTTTGCAGGGTAGCCCATGGGTAGGGTCAATATTGAACTTAGGGACAATATATGAACAATGTTGATAGTGGATCATGAGCAGTGGATCATGAGCAGTGGTTCTGCATAACAAGATTTTCAAAGATTTAGTATATTGATTTTATCAAGACAATGATTCTGACCAATGATTATTGCGCTAAAATGTGCTCTCTAAAGTATTTTTCTAAGATTTGACCTAGTGACCTACTTTCTATTCCCACCCAACCCATGATCACACTCAACCTTGATATCACCAAGACAAACACTCTGTGCAAGTTTGAGGAAGACTGGGCTAAAAATGTGGCCACTGTAGTGTAAACTAGATTTCTCTAAGATATGACCCAGTGACCTACTTTTTGACCTCACATAACCCACTTTCAAACTTGTCCAAGATTTTATTAGGACAATCATTCTGACCAATTTTCATGAAGATTTTGCTATAAATGTGACATCTAGGGTGTTCATAAGGTTTTCGTACTATTTGACCTAGTGACCTAGTTTTTAACCCAACATAACCCACTTTCAAACACATTTGAGATTTTATCAAGACAATCATTATGACTAAGTTTTATGAAAATTGGACTAAAATTGTGACCACTAGAGTGTTCACAAGGTTTTTCTACTGTTTGACCTAGTGACCTAGTTTTTAACTCCACTTGACCTACTTTCGAACTAGTCCGAGATTTTATCAAGACATTCATTCTGACCAAGTTTCATGAAAATTGGACTAAAATTGTGACCACTAGAGTGTTCACAAGGTTTTTCTACTGTTTGACCTAGTGACCTAGTTTTTAACTCCACTTGACCCACTTTCGAACTCGTCCGAGATTTTATTAAGACATTCATTCTGACCTAGTTTCATGAAGATTGGACTAAAATTGTGACTACTAGAGTGTTCACAAGGTTTTTCTACCGTTTGACCTAGTGACCTAGTTTTTTACCCCACATAACCCATTTTTCAAACTCCTCCGAGATTTTATCAAGACAATCATTCTGACCAAGTTTCATGAAAATTGGGCTAAAAATGTGACCTGTAGAGGGTTCACAAGGTTTTCCTACTATTTGACCTAGTGACCTAGTTTTTAACCCAACTTGACCCACTTTCGAACTCGTCCGAGATTTTATCAAGACATTCATTCTGACCAAGTTTCATGAAGATTAGACTACAATTGTGACCACTAGAGTGTTCACAAGCAAATTGTTGACGACACACGACGCACGACGGACGACGCACGACGGACGACGGACGACGGACATTCAAGTCTCCCAAAAGCTCACCCTGAGCTTTGCTCAGGTGAGCTAAAAAGGGGGGAGACATAATTAAATAGTATTCACCTTGTGTATCTCCAATTGTTCCGATTGGAGGATGAGAGAACACGACTGTTGCAATGTTAGAGTAGTCTAACTTGAGATCAGGCTTGTTGTCAAACAATCGATGGGCCAGTCTCCGCCCTGCTGCTATGGCAACTGTAATAAATAACCAGTATTAGGATAATATTATTTAACAGATTAACCCTTATCACATTTGCAAACAGCTGAGACATCAAGTAATTCGGGGTCTAGTCAGGAACCAAATTATTTGTTACACAGACAATCACTTCCAAAATGCACTAACCCTTTCCCTTATAAATATAAACCCCTTTGAAAACAGAGTAGATCCAGATTAGATGGTTCCTGTAGGAGATGTCTGATCAGAGTCTGCTCTGCTTGGTAACAGAATTAAACGGATGTGATTTTACAGTTTCTGCCATGGTTATGGCCCTTGAACTTTGTACTTTTGTTGTTTTTGTTCGTCCGTCAACTTTAGATTTGTCTGTTGTTTTCTGGGAAAACTACTGAAAGATATTAATGAAACTTCACACAAATGTTTTATGCAACAAAATCTGAAGCTGATTTGATTTTGAGGTTCATTCAGTTTGTCGTTACAGAGTTATGGCCCTTGCACTTTACGAAAATCTGCAAATATGAGGATTATATTTGATTTTTTCCAGGTCCTGCTATAATGACGGGACCTTGTTTATTATCCCTGTCATTGGTATGTAAGGATCGGGGATCCATCCCTCTCCACACCGTACAATTATCAAGCATAATGCTATTTCTATATCATCATACTATTGTATCTCTATCCTTCATTATATTTAATAAGATATTCACCTCAATTTATTTTATAATATATGATATCTTCTTTATAATATGGAGATCAAGATCTGAAGCACAAATTTGAAAAGGTTAACACTTTCAAGGCATATTGTATCAGAGAAACTGGAGGCTATTTAACTCTTTGCACGCTAAGTAATGTTTCGTCTGCAACAATCGTCGTCTGCTTCAATTCTTAAAATAACTTTTCTCTAATTTGTTTGCAAAATTATTATCAAGATGACAAACAGTTTGAATCCTGATGAGACGCCGCATCATGCGGCGTCTCATCTGGATTCAAACTGTTTGCATAGGTAATCACAGTTTCGCCGCTAGCGTGCAAAGAGTTATAATAAGGAAATTTTAATGAAGTGTTTTGAAACAAAAATTCCCCCAGTGGGTGTATCATGTACAATATGCGGTACTCAGTAACTCTTGTTTCTAAACTCCATCACAGAAATCTAAAAAGATGTTCTTTACAAACAAAGTAGAATCTATCTTAAGTGGTCAAAAATAGGTCTAAAATTCTAAATCAGGGTCTTTAAGACAGGTGGTAGCTTAATGCAGGTTGAAAGCACTGCAGAAAGTTCTTATTGGAGCTTTCTGCATTACTTTTGCCCAGTATTAAGCATCCACCTACTTTTCAACCCATCCCCTCAAAATGACGCCTTTTGACGCCTCTGTAAAAGTCACTTTTTGAAACCATAGTGATAGAGCATTTGCTTCATAGGAGCAAATGTTCTATTTATCACAATGATTTTAAAACTACACAATTCTATGATTTTCTTTTTGTCTGATAAATGCTCCTTTTTAGTAGTTTTGTTCAAAGAGGTTGGATCTAACTATAACCTATGAGGTAATTAGACTCTTATGTTCAATAAATGAATGGTTAGATACAGATCCTTCTGTATCAGCACTTTTCAAAGTGTCATACAAAATGTACAGTGAAGACATGCATGCATTATAGAATAACTTCATGTTATTGCATATAGAACATTCATGAAAGATACTTTTGTAAACAGAGCAGACCCAGATCAGGGCCTGTTCTGTCTACTTATATACAGTATAACCTCTCTTAACCGGAATTCTAGTAGATAAGAATTTAGATACTTTTAGGCAGGTGGCTGCTTAATGCAGAGTGAAAGTCATGCAGAAAGCTCCTAGAGGAGCTTTCCGCATGACTTTCACCCTGCATTAAGCTGCCACCTGTCTCCAAGACCGATATTCATACTAAATTTAACGGCCGGTTAAGAGAGGTTTTACTGTAATACTATAGGTCTAATACAGTTTCGGCCATGGTCAACAGTTCCTATGTTCACATTCTATATACAGTCGAGTCCCGGTTATTCAAACACCTCTCATCCGAAGACCCGGTGTTATTCGAAGCATGGTGTTAGTCCCGATCTCCATCCTTCTTATTTCTATATTAAATATTTTGGATTATTCAAATTCGTGGCGTCCTAAAACCCGGCCTTACTCGAAGTAATATTTTGTCCCGCCTAAATGTTTACCTTTGATTTTCACACCTATAATCCGAAGGTGTAGACAAACATGGATTAAGGACCAGCGAATACAGACGATCGGCGCCATATTGAAAACAGTCAAACAATAAGGTGTTAATTTATCGTAATTAAAGACATGGTAAAACTCGGCCTTACTGTGTTGTGTGTTAGATTCATGATTTAATTGTCATTATTAGGGTTTTTTCAGTAATTTGGTATTAAAGGATTATGAATAAAGTCTTACCTTATGCGGTTGAACCAACTATATTTATCCTTGTATTCCAGAACACAAATTTTGAAAAGGGCCATTTCACACACAAATTCTACCATTTTTAATTTGAAGTTCGAAGTTAAACTGCGCTGCAATTCTTGTTTCAAGGAGTAGCCATTGTCAAAGGATAATTACATATGAGACAAACACGTGTACTTTACTGAACCATGAAGCCCAGGAATTAACACAGGAAATTGGTGTTTATGCTTATATTTGGCAGAATTAGGTCAGCCACCTGCAGTGTGTTGAGTCTGCGACAGCAAAGTGTGTTATGATGTGAAAATGAAACAGGGTACACTCTAAACCATGCTAAGAAACTCGGCATTTTTGTAATCAATTCAGTGCTATATTTACACCTGGAAATTGACTGATAACGATCTCCTATATGATTTTTAATGATTGCCTCATTAGTATTTAAAAAAAAATCTTTTAAAAAACTTTTTATAATGTTAAAAAGTTTACACCCAGACCAAACTGCAGTACACACATGTGTAAGCCAATGATGATTCTTTACGGTAGTGATTTTTTCGCTCGGATTTAGCTGTGCTTATTTCATTCATGTACATTGTTTTCCTTTTATTAAGTCAATTTTGTTGATATAATGACAGTTTATGACGCAAACAAGTTGTTTTTATTACATTTCTTGACACGAATACTCTTCATTTGTGCTTAAATAACCAAAATCCTTCTTTAAAACCATATGTGTGTAGGTATCGGGACCGCCTCTAGACTCGACACGTAGCCTTCGTATACTTTCAAGATTATTTGGCTTATTCAAACACATGCCTTATTCGAAATGAATTGCTGGTCCCCGGCACTTCGAAATACCGGGACTCGACTATATGATAAATAATCTTACATGTACTATTATTCATGATCATTATATCTTACATGAATATTCATGGAGTAAGGGTTTAAAAGGGGCATAACTCTTTATATATATGTTCATCAGATTGTCGTTGTAATGGGTAACTGTGTGAATAATAGGAATAGCTGTACTAATGTTTTTTGCACGCTGACCACAATGACCACAAAAACACCAAGACTGAGTTTAACCCTTTCCTTCATATACGCCTTTCCTCACCTTTGTAAACAGAGTAGACCCAGATCAGACGTCTCCTGTAGGAGCCGTCTGATCAGGGTCTGCTCTGTTTGCTTAATATGGTATAATATAGATACAGTTTCTGCCTATTTAAAGTCAAATTGTCCTGTGTTCAAATGTCATTATAAAAAAAATAATCTGATTCATGTTCATTATGTCATTATTTATTATATGAATATGCAGTAGGGAAAGGGTTATGATAATACCTGTACCCTTTTTCTTACAAACAAGAGGGCCAAGATGGCCCTTAATCGCTCACCTGATTACCATAGATTTAAGATTTTTGCAGGGTAGCCCATGGGTAGGGTCAATATTGAACTTAGGGACAATATATGAACAATGTTGATAGTGGATCATGAGCAGTGGATCATGAGCAGTGGTTCTGCATAACAAGATTTTCAAAGATTTAGTATATTGATTTTATCAAGACAATGATTCTGACCAATGAAGACTGCACTAAAAATGTGCTCTCTAAAGTATTTTTCTAAGATTTGACCTAGTGACCTACTTTCTATTCCCACCCAACCCATGATCACACTCAACCTTGATATCACCAAGACAAACACTCTGAGCAAGTTTGAGGAAGACTGGGCTAAAAATGTGGCCACTGGAGTGTAAACTAGATTTCTCTAAGATATGACCCAGTGACCTACTTTTTGACCTCACATAACCCACTTTCAAACCTGTCCAAGATTTTATTAGGACAATCATTCTGACCAATTTTCATGAAGATTTGGCTATAAATGTGACATCTAGGGTGTTCACAAGGTTTTCGTACTATTTGACCTAGTGACCTAGTTTTTAACCCAACATAACCCAATTTCAAACTCGTTTGAGATTTTATCAAGACAATCATTATGACTAAGTTTCATGAAGATTGGACTAAAATTGTGACCACTAGAGTGTTCACAAGGTTTTTCTACTGTTTGACCTAGTGACCTAGTTTTTAATTCCACTTGACCTACTTTCGAACTAGTCCGAGATTTTATCAAGACATTCGTTCTGACCAAGTTTTATGAAAATTGGACTAAAATTGTGACCACTAGAGTGTTCACAAGGTTTTTCTACTGTTTGACCTAGTGACCTAGTTTTTAACTCCAGTTGACCCACTTTCGAACTCGTCCGAGATTTTATTAAGACAGTCATTCTGACCAAGTTTCATGAAGATTGGACTAAAATTGTGACTATTAGAGTGTTCACAAGGTTTTTCTACTGTTTGACCTAGTGACCTAGTTTTTTACCCCACATAACCCATTTTTCAAACTCCTCCGAGATTTTATCAAGACAATCATTCTGACCAAGTTTCATGAAAATTGTGACCTGTAGAGGGTTCACAAGGTTTTCCTACTATTTGACCTAGTGACCTAGTTTTTAACCCAACTTGACCCACTTTCGAACTCGTCCGAGATTTTATCAAGACATTCATTCTGACCAAGTTTCATGAAGATTAGACTACAATTGTGACCACTAGAGTGTTCACAAGCAAATTGTTGACGACACACGACGCACGACGGACATTCAAGTCTCCCAAAAGCTCACCCTGCTTGCTCAGGTGAGCTAAAAAAGGCATGCTAATGAAATATCAGGTACTGTAAATCATTGTCGACTTACCAGGAGTAAGAAGGGCCTTTCCACAAACATCACCCAGGGCATAAATATTTGGCTTGTTGGTGTTCTGGAAGTCATCGACTACAATGCCTTTGGTACCTACTTCAACACCCTGTAAATAAAAAACCTCTTGTTACTCCATAGATACACCTTTTACACTCCAATATGAGTATTAATTTAAGAATTTATTACTGCATGAATACTCGCATCATGGACTGAAAATTATAATTACACACTAACAAGGAATGTGTTGGCTGTGACTGAAACTTCAGACTCAGAGCTATATTATTCCAGAAGCAAACTGAATAGACATCTCCTACCAGAGCTGTCTGTCTCTTTGGAAAGGGTGGCATACCTTTGCAAACAGAGTAAACCCAGATAAGACAACTCCTGTAGAAACCATCAGATCAGAGCGATATAGATGTGATTCTATAATTTCTGCCAAGGTTTAAAAAATGCAGCTTTCATGGAAGCATTATAAAACTTCAGCATACATGTATCAACACTTTCCCTGTTCTATATTTATTCCAAACTTCAATACCTACTGAATATCAATGGACAAAATAATTATAATGAAATATGAAAGGTGTAACATTGTAGCCATTTTAGAATCTAAAGGAACAGATCTATAAAATTCGATTAGCAAACAGAGCAGACCCTGATCAGACAGCTCCTATAGGAGCCGTCTGATCTGGGTCTACTCTGTTTGCAAATGCATGATAACTCATTTATATGAGGGAAAAGGTTAAAAGCATGATGTCATTATTATCCAGAATGACCAAAAGAGTACAATCCTACAGCACCCCAATACTGAAGCCAGTGGGGGACTATAAATGGATAGAATGGTAGGCAGGTCTTAATGTTATTTTAACCACCTATTATTGTTGAAGAGAGAAATACTAAACCGATTAATTTATGAACTAAACAGTGACCAAGACAACCAACAAAACCTGCTCTAACTCTCTTGGTGCTAATTTTTGTCTGCATATGATGGACTATCCTTCAAAATTCTTCTCAAAATATAAGTTGTACAAAGGTAATCACAGATTCACCCACTTCAACAAGCCCTACGAGTTCCTTTCCTGCATCAGTGGAAGCGAAAGCGCTAAAATCTAATCTTAAGTTTACACATACAGTAGAACCCCGCTAATGCGACCACTCAATGAAAAAACATGGGTGTCTTTATAAGCAGGTGGTTGCTTAATACAGGATAAAAGTAATGCAGAAAGCTCCTCTATGAGCTTTCTGCATTACTTTTGTCCTGCATTAAGCTGCCACCTGCATCTAGAACCCAGAATTATACCTCGTTTAGGTGGTCGCATTAGCGGGTTTTACTGTATTATGATAAGAACTGAGGTTGCCAATATCTCACCACTTTGTCCAGTCCCAGTTTGTCTAAATTTGGAATACGGCCTATGGCCCATAGCAGGCAGTTGACTTCTGTGATTTTCCCACCATCTTTTAAGTCCAAAGTTAAGGTGCCATCAGCTTCCTTGGTGGCTTTGGTGATCTGAAAGAGTTCCCTTTGACACCTAAGTTACTTTAGTTTACACAAATTGCAGTTAGTTTTTACTCTTTGCAATGCTAAATAATTATTTTTGACCTGCATTTGTTTTTGATGGCTGCTTAACCCTTTGCTCCATAGGCTATTTTTAGATCCATCCAAAAGGAGCATTAACTAGAGAAAAGGAAAATTTTAGAATTTTGAAGTTTTGAAACCATTGTGATAAATAGAGCATTTGCTCCTATATGAGCAAATGCTCTATTTATCACAATGGTTTCAAGAAGGGGTTATTACAGAGGCGTAGAAAGGCGAACTTATGAAGGAAAGAGTTAAGACAGGTTCTACTATATTACAATTCTAAATATTTGACCGGATGGAACACTGACAAATAGCATGGACCAAGATCAACATACTGAAGACCATACGACTGAGGTTATCATAAGTTCTAACATGCCACAATCGCTACTGGAAGTCGTAACCATGGTATATCAACCCTTTCCTCCATAAATACGCCTTTCTACGCCTTTGTAATAACAACTTCTTGAAACCATTGTGATAAATAGAGCATATGCTCCTATAGGAGCAAATGCTTTATTTATCACAATGGTTTCAAACTACAAAATTCTAAAATTTTACTTGTCTCTAGTAAATACTCCTTTTGGGTAGATTCATTCAAAGAGGTTGAGTCTAAAAATAGCCTATGGAGGAATGGGTTAAACTTACAATAATTTCCGTCGTAAAATTTTAGCCTCTATTGCTACACACTAGAATATGTGATACTTGTTTTTAGTAGAAGCGATTGTCATAAAATCAGGACTTACCATAATTTTGGGTATGCAGTTACAATAATTTTGGTCGTACGATCTTCAGTAAAAGAGAACGTTGGTGTACCCTATATGCTACTGAATTCATTTCACTAATGTTATCAATATGGTGCAGAATAATTGACTTCTGCTTTACAAACTTGTGGAGAGTAGAAAACGGATTTCCAAATATGTCAGATGAATACAGTATCTCACAGCACCTACTAATACAGTATCTCACAGCCCCTACTAATACAGTATCTCACAGCCCCTACTAATACAGTATCTCACAGCACCTACTAATACAGTATCTCACAGCACCTACTAATACAGTATCTCACAGCACTACTAATACAGTATCTCACAGCACCTACTAATACAGTATCTCACAGCAACTACTAATACAGTATCTCACATCACCTACTAATACAGTATCTCACAGCAACTACTAATACAGTATCTCACAGCACCTACTAATACAGTATCTCATAGAACCTACTAATACAGTATCTCATAGCAACTACTAATACAGTATCTCATAGAACCTACTAATACAGTATCTCACAGCAACTACTAATACAGTATCTCACAGCAACTACTAATACAGTATCTCACAGCAACTACTAATACAGTATCTCACAGCAACTACTAATACAGTATCTCATAGAACCTACTAATACAGTATCTCACAGCAACTACTAATACAGTATCTCACAGCAACTACTAATACAGTATCTCACAGCAACTACTAATACAGTATCTCACAGCACCTACTAATACAGTATCTCACTGAACCTACTAATACAGTATCTCACAGCCCCTACTAATACAGTATCTCACAGCACCTACTAATACAGTATCTCACAGCACCTACTAATACAGTATCTCACAGCACCTACTGATAAAGTATCTCACATCACCTACTAATACAGTATCTCACAGCACCTACTAATACAGTATCTCACAGCAACTACTAATACAGTATCTCACAGCACCTACTAATACAGTATCTCACTGAACCTACTAATACAGTATCTCACAGCAACTACTAATACAGTATCTCACAGCACCTACTAATACAGTATCTCATAGAACCTACTAATACAGTATCTCACAGCAACTACTAATACAGTATCTCACAGCACCTACTAATACAGTATATCACAGTACCTACTAATACAGTATCTCACAGCAACTACTAATACAGTATCTCACAGCAACTACTAATACAGTATCTCACAGCACCTACTAATACAGTATATCACAGTACCTACTAATACAGTATCTCACAGCAACTACTAATACAGTATCTCACAGCAACTACTAATACAGTATCTCACAGCACCTACTAATACAGTATATCACAGTACCTACTAATACAGTATCTCACAGCACCTACTAATACAGTATCTCACAACACCTACTAATACAGTATCTCACAGCACCTACTAATACAGTATCTCACAGCACCTACTAATACAGTATCTCACAGCACTTACTAATACAGTATCCCACAGCCCCTACTAATACAGTATCTCACAGCACCTACTAATCCTTATTACACTGAGTTTGTAGAAGGGTACAGTCTATCAGTGTTTAATCCTTTTCTTCACCTAATGCCTTTTCATGCTTTTTGCAATCAGAGTAGACCCAGATCAGATGGCTCCTCTAGGAGTCGTCTGATCAGGGTCTGCTGTTTGTATATGAAATTATAAAAGAGCTGATTCTACAGTCCATACCAATACCAAAATCTCCTATGTACAATATGTAATTATGTAATATGTAACTAGAGAAAAGGAAAAGTTTAGTATTTTGTAGTTTGAAACCATTGTGATAAATAGAGCATTTGCTCCTATAGGAGCAAATGCTCTATTTATCACAATGGTTTCAACAGGTGACTTTTGCAGAGGCGTCAAAAGGCGTCAATATGAGGGAATTGGTTAATGATATAATTATTTCTTATATGAATATTTAAGAGGGAAAAAGTTAACCATAGAGCCCACTCTGTATAAAAGGCTTAAAGTTTGTTAGAGGAAGTTGATTGATAAACAATGCAGACCCCGATCAGATGACTCCTCTGTTATAACATAAGATACCTGTGTCCTCTTTTTAACTTTGAGACCTGACCGCTCCATCTCCCCTGTGAGTGTTTCACTGATCATGCTATCAAATGTCCTCAACACCTGAAATATTTCAATTGAAAACCTCACAAACACCTGTTCAGTACCTAAAATGTAATAGTCTTATACACGTGAAGACTTGTATAATATTATGTAAAAATCTGAAAAGTCTGCTAAACACAAATTGATACACACGCTTGTATGTAATCAGTAAAGTTGTGTTTCACTATTAATTGGAGCTTAGAAAATTGGAAATTAATTTCTCTTTGCATGCTACATACAGTCAAACTTGTATTAAGAGACCACCCAAGGGACGGTCGAAAAGTGGTCTCTTAATAAAACGGTCTCTTAATACAAAACCCCATCAAGTGTAGTAAAGAAAACATGTACATGTACATGTGTACTGAAACATGCAAATGTTTTCCTTTCAGTTTGCAATGTTAATTTATATACATGTATATGTGCCAGCAGATGTATGTAATAAAGCATAAAAATATTTCATTTTTGTTATTTCTGAGATTAAAGAGATACCATTTTATTGTTTGATTTAGTTTATTCATCAAAAATATGTACAGCATATGTCTCCCTACCTTTAACCAAATTAGCATTTTAAATGTCTGAATTTGACTGCCAGCTCCTTCCAGCTGGGAACCAAATAAAGGCGTTAACACTTTCCCTGTCTTATTTCTGAATGAAATTAAAACAAAGTTAACCAAATCAGTCACTTCTTTCAAACAAATTACTTAAAGAAATCACTGATTTTGGTTTGTTTGTTTTCAAACTCTGCTCTGCTGCTTGTAAACATGCTTTCCAAGCTCATTATACTCTCTAACCAATGGCCTTTTCTCTTATGCAATGCAAATCTTACATGTGAAAAACTGACAACTATTAACTCGTATATATGCCGCCATGAATGTAATACACACAGCTGATTACCGGCTCGTATCATGCGCATGATGCCCTAATAGCACGGGAACCAGTAAAATCTTAACTGCATAACTTTCGTTACAAATTAATTGTGTGTATAATTGAGATGCGCGTGTACTGAATTTTTTCACTGTCAAAGCCACAAAAGTTTGCACTTTAATTATGAAAAACAAACATCATTAGAAATCTAAACCCATAACTCAGTGTAGGGTTGGAGGTTATATGCTAATGCAGAAAAGGGTGTGCACTCTTTGACCAATCAAATGAAATTTAAAACCCCAATAAATCACACGCGACATCACATGTGACCTTTCATTTTCTGAAAACAGTGACAGCAATATTTATTGTTTTACACAGCAGGTTTAATCGGATTAGGGGTTTGACAGGCCCAGAGGCAATTACATCCTGTCAACAAACTTGTTTTATGAAATATATACTTGGTTGTTTGAAATCATTTGCTAAATGAACCTTTAACTTCGGACATTGTTCGACCGTACTCGCTAAGAAATGTTAATAGCACGGAGACTAACGGAGTTTACCGAGTGGAACACGTACATGTTTTGTGTTGAGAACATGTCAAATTTAGGCGTGACAGGTAAGTTTCTCGAACAGTCAGCCGTATAAAGGTGTGAATGCGATTGCTTGTCATGATGCAACAACGACAATATATAATTGACCGCTTAACAAAACAGAGCAATTATCGTAGGGACAGGTATTTGGCGGTCGCTGGTCGCGTTAGACAAAGGTCGCTTACTACAAGTTAAATATAGAGCAAAACTTCACGGGAGGACCTGAAAGTGGTCGCTTAGGACAAGTAGTCGCTTAATACACGTGGTCGCTCATGCAAGTTTGACTGTACTACTCAGCTGATTCTCCATATTGTTTGCAAAACTACAATCAGAATGTCAAACAATTTGGATCCTCATGAGCGTCAAGTTTCTTGGCATGTCATCAGGATCCAAACTATTTGTATACCTTATTACAAATTTGCCAAAGCCTGCCATACAAGAGCTTAACCCTTTACTCCATAAATAAGCCTTTTTACGTCTAAACGTCTTTACGTTAAACAGAGTAGACCCAGATCAGATGGCTCCCATAGGAGCCATCTGATCAGGGTCTGCTCCGTTTGCTTATATTATAACATAGATCTGATTCTACGGTCTGCCATGACCAAAATTTCCTGTGTTCATTGCCATTTTGAAAAATTATTTAATGAATATTCATGGTGTCAGTATATTTTTTACATGAATATTCATGGTGTAAAGGCTTAACATATTTACTGTAAGTCATGCCATAATACAGTAGATGTCAATTAACCTCTCTTACATGACTATTCAACAGGGAAAGGGTTAGTAATTTTGAAAATAATCAGAAGTTAGTAACTATAGTATCAGATCAGTGAGAAGACATACAGTAATATCTGTAATAAATGCACCAAGGGGTTTCTTGCATTTTGCACTCAGTGGTAGCTTAATGCAGAGTGGAAATAATGCAGAAAGCTCCTACATGAGCTTTCTGCATTGCTTTCACTCTGCATTAAGCTACCACCTGTATTTTGACAAAAGGGCTTTATGTCTTATTATTAAGGGATAACTCACATGGTCATATCTGATGCAGATAGAGGTGTCAGCGCCGAGGGCATGGAAGATCCCAGCCAGTTCCACAGCTATGTAACCTGCCCCAACCACTACCACTTTCCTGGAAATAAAGGGCAATGAACCCTTTACCTGTTGCATATTCATCTAAGAAATAATTACCGTATGTATATTAATTAGATAAATTCTTATAATGGCATATAAACAAAGGAATGCTAGGCCATAACAGAAACTACAGAATCAAATCTACATTATTCCATAAGCAAACAGAGGAGACCCTGATCAGAGGGCTCCTGCAGCTGAATGCTCAATTTGTAACTGGAACAGTCCATCAATGTTTGACCATTTCAAAACTGAGCACTTTTAGTAAGCTAAAATTCTAAAATACATTTTTCTTTTGTTTTCTTTCATAAAACAGTGTCTGAGTGTCAAACAGATGAAATTCTGATGAGATGAGACCCTGATCCTCAAGAGCCATCTGATCTGGGTCTACTCTGTTTGCAAAGGAGTGAAAAGGTGTTTCTATGAAGTAAAGGGTAAAGTCTTAAGCATTATAGATTTAAACATGCACTTACTTTGGAAGTTCCTCAAAGTCAAAGAAACCATCACTGGTAATAGCATGTCTATTCGGTTTGCAAAAGAGTGAAAAAGAGTTTCTATAAAGGAAAGGGTAAAGTCTTAAGCATTATAGATTTAAACATGCACTTACTTTGGAAGTTCCTCCAAGTCAAAGAAACCATCACTGGTAATAGCATGTTCCCCTCCTGTGATTACAGAATATAAAAAATCCATATCAACAGATGTGTCACGCAGAAGCATAGATAACATGCATGAATTAAAAATTTTGACAACAATAGTAGCTACTTTATTACTCAATCAAACTTGATGTTGTGACCACTATTTTAAATAATCTTAATACCTTTTCCCACAAATAAGCATATCTCCATGCCTTTGCAAACAGAGTAGACCCAGATCAGACGGCTCCTCTAGGATCAGGGTGTGCTCTATTTGCTTATGGAATTATATAAATTATGGAATGAAGTTAATGAATATTCACAAGGCAGTTCATACATAAATGTTCATTAGGGACAGGGATAATCCAAAACACACACACAAAGACTCAAGTTAACCTTTTACATCATATAAATGCCTTTTCACCCATTTGAGTACACCCAGATCAAAAGGCTCCTCCATCAATTAAAGAACTCAAGTCAGCAAGCTCACATGCCCCATGGCACCACATTGGCAGAGAAAAAAGTGGCTCCCCATGACAGAATCGTCTGAAAATCAAACTCATCCAAGCTTTTATTCAACACCATTCTTGAATCAAATTTGAGAAAAATTGGTCAAGAAATGAAAGTGCTAGATGAGCAACAATGTATTTGGATACACAGATGGACTGATGGATGATCTGATGAACTGATGGATGGACTGACTGACTGACGGACAGACGGATGGGAAAAAAACTATATACCCTGTGCAACTTCATTGTGTGTGGTATAATTATAATAGATCTGACAACAGTTTCTTACTATACCAAAACAACCTCTGTATGTATGCCATTATTAAGACTCAACTAATAAATATTTATGACATAATTATTTCTTAAATGAATATTCAATAGGGAAGGGATATAGAGAATAATAGGTTAGTGCCGTAGATGGGACGCTTTATCCGACGAGGGGAGAAAACGTTGAGGCGAGGCTTGCCGAGCCTCAACTGTTTTCTCTCCGAGTCGGATAAAGGCGTCCCATCTACGGCACTAACCTATTATTCGATTTATCCAGTCAATATAGTTAAATGTCTTTTTATAGACTCATAACACTCTTGAAATAATTTACATTGAAAATGCAGTTTTTCGATCAACGGATCCCTCCCTTTTCACTTCCATTTAGACGTAAATAGATCTAATGAGCTACCGCAGTGGAATATAGTTTCGATACTTGTATTACTAGAAGGGAATTTCGAAACGTGGTTGAATTTGAAAAATAAGATGATTTTTTTAATCGAGGGTCGATAAGTTATTTCAAACAGACATGATCTATATTCTTTGGTCAAATTCGAGTTACGTAGTCTCGGTTTCTATTTTTAGATTCTACCTAACGTCACTCAGAAATCGATGGAACTGAACAGGCTATATTTAGGTTTATGACTATCACCGCCCCTGTAAGAGTTTATCAATCAAATAATCATGAGAGTGAAAAGAAAACATTTACTATTTATCTGTCAATCTTTGCTTCCAGGTTTGATTTTATCAAAAACGGGTTTTGCCAGCGGTGGATTAAATTAATAAAAGTGATAAATCAACGTCATTTTGTATGTGGCCTCAGTGGCGTAATCGGTAAGGGCGACGTCTCTAGAGAGATTAGAATTAGTTTTTGTAGGATCAGTCGCGGGTTCGAATCCAGCTGTAGCCAATTATTTTTTATTTTTTCTCATTTGAATAATTCTTCTGGTGACCAAATAGATCTGTTAGATCTATTCCATCAACATGTTTATGAATATTTGCAGAAAACTAAAATAGTTCCATGGTTATAGAATCATTACGCCTATCTACTATTAAACCTAATAAACCTTCCACTACCGGAAGTAACATAATAAACCTAAGTTTATTTGCACCCCCTTTATTATGTCACTAGAGAAGCCTGGTGACTGGATAAAAACCCTTTCCCTGTTCTATGTTTAGTCCAAATTTTAATACCCATTGAATATTCATGAACAAAACACTTATGCTCAAATCTGGAAGGTGGTACATTGTAGCTATTTTAGAAAGTAAAGACACAGATCTATCAAATTCTATTGGCAAACAGAGTAGACCCTGATCAGACGGCTCCTCTAGGAGCCGTCTGATCTGGGTCTACTCTGTTTGCAAATGTGTGAAAACACGTTTATATGAGGGAAAGGGATTAAACTCATACCTTCAAAGGTTGGCTCCACAGGCCGTCCTCCAGTTGCTATAAGTATGTGTTTTGCTTTAATCTTTTCGCCATTAACCTCCACACAGCCATCATCTGTAAACTGTCCATGGCCCACAATTCTTTCCACTTTAGACTGAAATACAGACAAATATATTTGGACTTTCTGTACAACATGTAATAATGACAATGTGAATATCAATTAATTAACAGAATTTTTAAAAAGGACACAATGAACAAAAGATCTTTTTATCATGACTGAAACTGTAAAATCAGACATACATGTATATCATGTCATTAGAATACAGAGCAGACCTTGATCTGTCAGCTTCTACAGGAGTCATCTGATCTTGGAATACTCTGTTTGCAAAGGTATTTATGGAGTATTTAGTGCAAACCTGAAGTCCTTGTCTGGTGGCCAGTGGGGAATTAAAAATGCAACTGCAAGGTCAAATACTTCGGATCTTGATGAAATGCTGAATTATTTGGCATCTCATTTTGATCAAAACTGCATCTTTCATAAGAAAGTTTGGCCACGCCCATAGAATCAGAAGCAGACAGGAGTTTTCTGTATAACTTTCACCCTGCATTAACCCTTTCCTCCATAGGCTATTTTTAGATCCAACCTCTAAATCTACTGAAAAGGAGCATTAACTAGAGAAAAGGAAAATTTTAGAATTTTGTAGTTTGAAACCATTGTAATAAATAGAGCATTTGCTCCTATAGGAGCAAACGCTCTATTTATCATAATGGTTTCAAGAGGTGACTATTACAGAGGCGTAGAAAGGCGTATTTACAGAGGAAAGGGTTAAGTTAATACCTAGTAGCTTTAAGACTATGTTTGGTGGTTGCTATAGAGAAGCTACATGCAAAATACAGTAGGTGCAAAAATATGAAGCACATGGCAGGCAACAAAATTTTATTGTAAATTTTCAATACATACAGTGAATAACACCCTTGACAGGGACTGATGGGGTAAGTACATATTTATTCATAATTTTCAATATGCAATTAAGTTTAACCCTTCCCCTCATACAAACACTTTTTCACACTTTTGCAAACAGAGAACACCCAAATCAGATGGCTCCTGTAAGAGACGTCTTATCAGAATCTGCTTTATTAGCTTTATATGAAATTATAATAGATCTGACTCTACAGTTTTTACCAATACCAAAACAATCCTGTGTACATCTCAATTTAAAAAGTTTAGCTAATAAATATTCAAGATATCATTATTTTTCACACGAGTATTCAACAAGGAAAGGGTTAAGTTATCAGTTGGCTGCATTGTTGGTGTGAAAAACATGTGTGTAGTGTATTGTTGTTAGTTACAACAGCAACATATTTTACAAAATGTAATATTGTATAACCTTTTCCCTCTTGAATATTCATCCGTGAAATATATTTCTCACATAACTTCCCTTATCTCTGGGTTAGAACAACAGGTTAAGATTCCCTTAGCAGTAATACGTGTAAGAACACTTAAGAACATATATGACATCATATGAACTCTTTGATCTGACTGTATACATAATTTAATATATATGTTTACAAATATGGCCGACTTCGCATTTCCTCTCAACTCAAGAGCCAAATTCGACTGTCGCAGTAAAGGAATAATCCTAAGAAATATATTACTTATAATAAATATGTTAATAAAATAATTAACTTGTTTGGAACTATTTCTTCCCGATGTACTACATGTCTTAACATAACCAAGGTGTAATTCAGTCGAACTTGGGAAACCAATGTTTACATGTTATTAAAATGGCGAAAACACAGTTTTGGTTATGTGAGAAAAGGAATCTGATGCTTGTTGTCTTTTAAGATCAAATGTTCCTAAACGCACCTAAGAAAATGTTAAGCTCGCCAAAGGCTCGCTTAATAACATTTTCTTAGACTCGCTAAATAACATTTTCTTAGGTTCTTTTAGGAACATTTGATCTTAAAAGACAACACGCAACAGATCCACTATATCTCATCCCTTTTGCAAAGAGAGCAGACCCTAATCAGACAGAAGCTGTCTGATCTGTCTACTCTGTTTGCAAGGGCATTAAAAAGCATATATATGGAGTAATGGGTTAAATTCATGATGTCATTTCTTTGATACATTATATTCATGGAATAAAGGATTAACTGACATTCTTTGTTGTGACTGTATTCCTTACCTTATCCAGATTAGTTTCATATATGCCATTTAATCTCTTGATATAGGCATCTCTCTTGACTTTTACTTGGCTGTAAGTACAAAAAAGATCATTTCACAATGGAAATAGACATTTTTGGACGATTGCTGAACAACCCAAATACATGTATGTACTTATTCTTTAACCCTTTGAATGGGAGACAATTATGAACTGTCATTTGCAAACAGTAATTTATGGCCATGGCAGAAATTGCAGAATCAGTCATCTTTAACCAGAACTACAGATAACGGTGCATACTCAAATACTAAAGCCGTCATTTCTCCAACAAACCCTATGTTGTGACCACTCTTTAAAATCGAGACGATTCTAAAAAGTGGTCGCAACATAGACTTTGCTGGAGAAATAAAAAAAATAATACTTGAAAATATTTTAATTTACGCATCCTATCTGGAGCTCTGTTTATCAGTCCATAATACCCTGATCAAAGGGAGCCATCTGATTTGGGTCTACCCTTTTTGTACCCTATCAGGTAAATGCTTAATACAAGCTATCATCATAAGTTAATCATGATTTTCAAGAATGTACATCACTAAGTACAAAATAAACTTAAACTTCAAATGCATATCAAGAAAACAAAACGCAAGCATCTTATCTGATGAAAATTTGTTCAAATTAGGTCCATCTTAATTTAAAGGTTCTGGAAGACTTAGCACAATTTAACCCATTCCCTCATAGGCTATATATTTAGACCCAACCTCTCCCGAAAAGGAGCATTAACTAGAGAAAAGGACAATTTTATAATTTTTAGTTTGAAACTACATGTATTGTGATAAATAGAGCATTTGCTCCTATTGGAGCAAAATGCTATATTTATCACAATGGTTTCAAGAAGTGACTATTGCAGAGGTGTAGAAAGGCGTATTTATGGAAGAAAGGGTTAAATCTTATTAAAACAATCATAAAACAAGAAGACTTATAGCAGATCCTCTTCACTGGCAACATATCAAATGTATGCAGGTAAAGGGTTAAGGGGCCATTGTAGAGAGTTCTACTTTGACAGAGCAACAGATGAAGGTGCATATTCACATTCATGTACTAAAATCATCATATTTCCATGAAACCCTATGTAGTGACCACTATTTAACCCTTTACTCCATAAATATGCCTTTCTACGCCTTTGCAAACAGAGTAGACCAAGGTCAGATGGCTCCAACTGGAAGGCTTATGGATATAATATATCATATATATCTGATTCTGTAGTTTCTGTTTTGGCAAAAATTTCATGTGTAAATAAGCCATTTTAAAAAATAATCTAATTAATATTCATGATGTTATTATTTCTTACATAAATATTCATGGAGTAAAGGGTTAACTCTTTCCCTATTCTATGTTTATTTCAAATTTCAATGCCTACTGAATATCCATGGACAAAATAGTTATAATCAAACATGGAAGGTGGAACATTGTAGTCATTTTAGAGATTAAAGAAACAGATCTATCAAATTCCATTAGCAACAGAGCAGACCCTGATCAGATGGATCAGAGCCATCTGATCTGGGTCTCCGCTGTTTGTAGATGCGTGAAAATGTTTTGTATGAAGGAAAGGGTTAATCTCTCGAGGACACAATTCTAAAGAGTGATTACAATATAGGGTTTGGTGGAGAATTAAGAAGCTATTCTTGAAAATGTTTTTAACCTTTCCTCCATGAATGTTCATGTAAGAAATAATGATACCATGGATACAAATTAGATGCATTCCTCTATTTGCATATGAACACAGAAAGTTTGGGTCATGGCAGAATCTATGGAGTCATACCTACGGTATATAGTGTCATCAGCAACAGAGCAGATCCTGATCCTGATTCTACAGGAGTCGTCTGATCTTTGTCTACATTGTTTGCATATGCATTATGCATAGGAAAACGTATTTATGGAGTAAAGGGTTAATTTACCCATCTTATCCGAGCCTCTGAGGCATGCATATCGAGGGCTTGGTGCAAAACTATTCTAACTCCTTCACTTTGTGAAGGAGTTAGAATAGTTTTGCACCAAGCCCTCGATATGGAGATGTTCATTAAATAATGATGAACCATGGTATCTACCTCCAATTGAAGCTTTTCATTTCGACATCAAAGCCATACTCATGGTGGTCATGTATGAACTCTGCATGCATGGCTGTGTTGAACATCACCTTCTTGGGTACACATCCAACATTCACCTGTAAATTCAGCACAACTGCAAATTATAATTATTGTAAATACCCAATTTTCCGCTAGTTTGTAAACATTTCCTTCATATAAATATTTTTTTGCGCATTTGCAAACAGAGTAGACCAAGATCAGACAGCTCCTCAGTCTTGTAGGATCAGGTTCTACTCCATATGCTTACTAAATTTGTTATAGACCAAGGTCCATGCTTATAAAACGTTTAGTTGAGTCTGAGATCGTTCTCAAGTTTTTGATTGGTCAGATTTGAGCCTCTGGCTCAAATCTGACCAATCAAAAGCTTGAGAACTCAAATCTGACCAATCAAATACCAATAAATTATGTGTACATGTGCCATTATAAAAATCAGCTAAAATTATTCATAATGTTATTATGTCTTTCATGATTTTACAACAGGTAAAGCCTTAACCCTTTCCCTCATATAAACGTGTTTTCACGCATTTGCAAACAGAGTAGACCAAGATCAGGGTCTACTGACTCTACTCTGTTCGCTTATAGAATTCCAAAGATCTGTGCCTTTACTTTCTACAATGACTACAATATTCCACCTTCCATGTTTCATTTTATTAACTATTTTCCATGAATATTCAGTAGGTATTAAAATTTGTAATAAACATAGAACAGGGATAGCCATAAGTTCAAATGAATAAGTAGTTGTACTATACAGGTACTTGTAATATTTACAGATACTAATGGGGTGGCAAATTGGTTAGAAATCTGAATACATGTAAACGCCTTTTTACACATTTGCAAACAGGGTAAACTCAGATCAGATGGCTCCTACAGGGTCTACTGTGTTTGCTAATGGAATCTGATAGTTCTGTTTCTTTACTTACTAAACTGGCTAAAATGTTCCACATTCCATATTTCATTGTAACTATTCTTAATAATTAGATAAAGTTTTATAATGGTGAATTTTGAATACAAGAATTTAACCCTTTCCCTGTTCTGTATTTAGGCTTAATTTCAATACCTACTGAATATTCATAAGCAAAATAGATACAAAGAAATATGGAAAGTGGAACATTGTAGACATTTTAGAAAGCAAAGAAATAGATCTATCAAATTCTATAAGCAAACAGAGCAGACCCTGATCAGACGGCTCCTCTAGGAGCCGTCTGATCTGGGTCTACTCTGTTTGCAAATGCGTGAAAACACGTTTATATGAGGGAAAGGGTTAAAGTTAATTGGAAATGGAAAAAAAATGTATCAGATCTATATTATTTCTAAAGCAAACAGACCCTGATCAGAGTGAGACGGTTCCTACAGACATGGAAAATGGAGTTTCAACTCTTTACTCCATTAATATTCATATAGGAGCCATCTGATATGGGTCTACTCTGTTTGCAAAGGCGTAGAAAGGTGTATTTATGGAATAAAGGGTTAAGTATCTACACTGTTTGGATATTTTGTTATGGCATGACTCAATTATTACAGTATGCTTTTTTCTTTGCATATTTGTAATCAATATTATTATATATATAATCAACCTTTCACTCCATGAGTATTCATGTAAGAAATAATGACATTATAAATATTGATTTATTACAACCATTTTTATGACATTATGAACACAGGAAATCTTGGCTATGACAGAAACTTTAGAGTCATATCTATGTTATTTCATAAGCAAACCTGATGAGACGTTCCTATCTGATCTGGATCTTCTCTGTTTGCAAAGACGTAGAAAGGCGTATTTATGGAGTAAAGGGTTAATACCCTGCTAATTGGTATGTCAGACGTATAACCGGATCTGACCAGGTCCTAATTGCGCTCAGTACGATCAGTGCAATGTACGGTATGTTAAATCATAATTCTTACACATGTTCCGCCCCATCTAGCCTCCTCGATGACTGCAGCCTTGACACCAAACTGGGCTGCCCTCCTGGCGCTTGCAAGACCCCCAGAACCTCCCCCAATGACCAGGTAATCAAAAGACTTCACCACAGGAGCCATGGCTTTCAGAAATGCAGTGACACGCATCGGTACCTCACCGTGTTGTTTACTGTTCTATTTCTTGACACGACTGGGTGGATCCCACAGGTGTTTGAAGCGTAGATCTCGTGTTACTACCGCACTATCCTCAAAAAGAAAACCTTTCACATCAGTAAATGTCCTAAAATAGAGTTTAGTTTGATTTTCTGGTGAGTCTCAACTTTTTGACTATATATATGATACGCACAGGTCTATTGTCAAAAGTTGAAATTAGATCTACGCTTCAAATACCTCTGGTTTTTCCATGAGGCGCGGTCTAAGACACCGTTTGCCCAGTACAATGATAAAGGAGGGAAACGCGGAAGAACGGGACTATTGGGTCAGTTCGACGTCTAAGATGTCCTTGGAAAATTCACAAATAAAATCAAACATTAGTTTAATCAGATACATACGCATACATGTATGTATATGTCTCTGGTTGAATGCAATGCATTGGTTGGAACAACGCCGCTCTTCAGATGCATTTATAGTAAAATTGGGTAAGTTAAAAGCTGATGAAATAACTCACCAGAACTGCCGTTGCGTCAGTCACTAGAGAAGTTTCAAGTTGGTGACTGGATAAAAATGATTTTATTTTCATCGGATAAGACAGTCATATGCGTTTGAAGGTTAAACACATATACTTATTATTCATGGTTTAGTGATCAACTTATGCTCGTATATGCATTAACCCTTTCCCTGTTCTGTTTATTTCAAATTTCAATAGGCCTACCTACTGAATATTCATGGACAAAATAGTTTTAATGAAATATGAAAGGTGGAATAGTGTAACCATTTTAGAAACTAAGGGAACATATCTATCAAATCCTATTAGCAAACAGAGCAGACCCTGATCAGATGGCTCCTGTAGGAGCCGTCTGATCTGGATCTACTCTGTTTGCAAATGCGTGAAAACACGTTTATATGAAAGAAAGGGTTAAATTAAACCCAATATTGCTTAAAAATTGCCTGCATATATTTTTCTTTGCATTATTTAATCAATAACCTTTTAATTTGTATTGGAACTATAACGTTGTGTGTTTCTCCTGATGCGTTAGGACAGTTGAACGAACTGAATTTATTATTAGGTAATAGTTTTTATCATATCTTCGTCGGCCCATCTGTCTTTCACGCAGTCTACTTGAATAAGTTTTCGAGATTTTATTCTCCCCGTATTATATGGCATATAAACCTTTAGTCTGGTCAGGCCGAATCAATGTTTACTTTTGCAAACAGCTTGGATCCAAACGAGACGTGTACCCAATAAAAGATAGATAAATCATGATCACCAGGCTAAAGGTTAAAGGCCCTGAATGCAGCACAACAGACGTTAGTTTACGTCTATAAGCACGTTTCAGTTTTTACTCAGCGGACCTTTTGTGCCTTATTTGGCTCAACAACGCATATATACAGTTAAAATATGGCATGGTGTCTACACCATTTTAAGGTGTAGGGGGCCAAAAAAATGAAGGGGTGGGGGCAAATGTCCGCCCTTCAAAAATACCAGGCGGAATGTCAGCCCAAACCAAAGCAGTAAAGGGGTCAAATGTCCGCCCATGCCCAAATTGTAAAGATCCCAGGTCACCATCCCTGTGGCCAGGGCCCTGTAACGGGGTTAGTACAGTGTATATAGTTTTAAAATACTAACGATGGTCTCAGGGTGTTGCACTCTATCTTGTATAAATTCACGTATTTTCTTTTATTACCCTTTCGGTCCCCTTTCTTTTTGTTAAACTCCTAACATCCCACGCGACACGCGCACTCGTCAACATGTGTATAATAGTCAATGCTGACTGAACACATTATAAGAAGATAGATAAATGGGGGAGGGGGGGGGGGGGCAAGTGTCAGAGGGACAAGTGTCCGGGGCGACTGTAGGACAGTTCCCCCGGGACATTTTGTCCCCCACTCAATTTTGCCAGGGTGGACATTTTGTCCCTCATGGTTTTGCAAGGGTGGACATTTTGTCCCTCGTGTTTTTGCCAGGGTGGGCATTTTGTCCCCCGTGTTTTTTCAAGGGTGGACATTTTGTCCCTCATCATTTTTTACAAGGCGTACCTTTTGTCCCTTACTTTATTTTGGACAAAATACCCTCCATAAATCTAGCTTAACCCTTTCCCTCATATAAACGTGTTTTCACGCATTTGCAAACAGAGTAGACCAAGATCAGAGGCTCCTAGAGGAGCCATCTGATCAGGGTATGCTCTGTTTGCTAATGGAGTTTGATACATCTTTTCTTTACTTTCTAAAATGGCCACACTGTTCCATCTTCCAAATTTCATTATAACTATTTTGACCATGAATATTCAGTAGGTATTGAAAATTATAATAAACATAGAACAGGGAAAGGGTTAACCCTTTACTCCACAGACAAAATGTCCCTCCATAAATACGCCCCTTTCCGCCTTTGCAAACAGAGTAGACCCAGATCAGACTTTAGGAGCTGAGTCATCTGATCAGGGTTTGTTCTGTTTGTTTATGAACTCATATAGATCTTATTCTATAGTTTCTGTCATGAATTAAAATGCCCTTGTTTGTTGTCCTTTTATAAAACCTCATCTACCTAATATCCATGATTTCATTATTTCTTTCATGAATATTCATGGAGTAAAGGGTTAAAAACAATCGGATTGAGCACTTTGTAATCAATTATGTCATTTGCCAAACTTTGACTGCAAACTTATGACTGCAAATGACTTTTATCCATTTCACAAGTCTTACAAGAAGCCCTTTTTTGTTTTGCAAACAGAGAAGACCCAGATCAGACGGCTCATTATTTCTTGCATAAATATTCACGGAGTAAAGGGTTAAGCTAGATTTATGGAAGGTATTTTTTCCAAAATTAAGTGAGGGACAAAACGTCCGCCTTGTAAAAAAATGATGAGGGACAAAATGTCCACCCTTGAAAAAACACGGGGGACAAAATGTCCACCCTTGCAAAAGCACGAGGGACAAAATGTCCACCCTTGCAAAACGATGAGGGACAAAATATCCACCCTGGCAAAATTGAGTGAGGGACAAAATGTCCGGGGGACACATCGCCCGTATACCTCCGGTGGCATTGATTGATAGAGTGTCTATCAAAAGCCCCCCTATCAAAAGCCCCCTACCAAAAAAAAAAATTAATAAAATAAAAATAAAAATGGTCAAGTGTTACAAAAGCCCCCCCTGATGGAAAAATATGCATTAAGTTCACTTTTTAAAACTTAAAACTTAAAACTTTTTAAAAAATTTAAAGCTAAGAATCAACAATATTTGTTTTATAAATTAAGTTAGGTGAAGATGTTAGTGAGTATAGTGAACCTTGTAAGTTATTTCTTAAACACTTAATATTAATTATATATAGTTACTTTATACTGATGTTAATTTGACTATGTAATAATTATTTCACTATGTAATACATTATATGTTTAAACTTACAATGCAGCTCATTCAGACAGTATTTAAACTGTATTTGATTCTAAATTGATTTACATATATATAGTAAATAATTAAATATTACTTATACATGTATACTACACATACAATAACTGAATTTTCCGAATTTTCTGAATACGTTTTTAAAAGAAGATCATACAGGTATTAAGTGATTTAAACTTTTAGTGGAGTTGTACTGTATTCAGGATGTGTTCCGCACATAGACAAACTGTGTAGATCCAAACCAAAAGGCTCCATATGGAGCCTTGTGATATGGATCTCGTACATTATGTTCAATGCAAATAGAAAAGGACATACAGGTGCTAAGTGCTTCTAGTGGAGTTGTACTGTATTCAGGATGTGTTCAGCGCATAGACAAACAGTGTAGATCCATGCCTTAAGACTCCTTAGGGAACCTCGTGATATGGATCTACACTGTGTCCAATGGGAACCTCGTGATACGGGTCTACACTGTGAGGGGGGGGGGGGGGGTTGATAGGGGGCTTATGCATATCTAGTTCAGAAGATAAATTGCTTTTAATAGTAACATATCAGTTTAGCAGTTAAAGAAATATTTAAATAAGGTGAGAAGTAATATGAAAACGCATACTATAATCTATCCTTGAAAATTTCAGTATGAAACTGCATCAAATTTCCAATCACAATTCGCTTATAATAATAATTATATCCGTCAAAATACCAAGTTATGACCATGCTATACGTACGCTTGTACCATGTTTAACGTGACAGTTTATATTAATTGGTACATAAAGGTATATTAATATAACTGAGTATGCAGTCTATGCATTTATGCTACCCACAGCGAGCATAGAACATTCAAGAATACACTCTAGTATTGTGTAGGCCTATACAATGTGCATAGAACATTCAAGAATACACTCCAGTATTGTGTAGGCCTATACAATGTGCATAGAACATTCAAGAATACACTCCAGTATTGTGTAGGCCTATACAATGTGCATAGAACATTCAAGAATACACTCTAGTATTGTGTAGGCCTATACAATGTGCATAGAACATTCAAGAATACACTCTAGTATTGTGTAGGCCTATACAATGTGCATAGAACATTCAAGAATACACTCTAGTATTGTGTAGGCCTATACAATGTGCATAGAACATTCAAGAATACACTCTAGTATTGTGTTGGCCTATACAATGTGCAAAGGGCATTCATAAAAGCATACTTGTAAACCAGTGCTACTCTTGATTATAGAGCCCTGCATTAAATTACCACTTGTCCCGTTCCATCATATAAATGCCCATTCACTCTTTTGCGAACAGGGTAGACCCAGATCAGACGGCCCCGGTAGGAGGCGTCTGATGGATCTGCTCTGTTTGCTTATAAAATTATATAATAGATATCACTCTACAGTTTCAATACAAAAAGCTCCTATAGTGAATATATAAAAATTATGTCATTATATAAACACATCAGATAAAAATATTGATGACGTCATTATTTCTTACATGATTCTAGTTAAAGACCGATAATTATACTGATTGTAGAGCTGGTAGTGTTCGGTGAGTGACGTTTTTGTTATGCACCAAATAAGATCATGGTCCATGCTTATAAAACGTTTAGTTGAGTCTGAGTTCGTTCTCAAGTTTTTGATTGGTCAGATTTGAGCCTTTGGCTCAAATCTGACCAATCAAAAGCTTGAGAACTCAAATCTGACCAATCAAAAGCTTGAGAACAAAACTCAGACTCAACTAAAAGCTTTATAAGCATGGACCCATATGACGCCGGTGATGTTTGGAAACTGATTGGATCAGGCACAGAGTCGTTCGACGTCTTATCATGGCCCGAACTGTTTTACATTCTGATGGTAGATTTTTATTTAAAAAGTTTGAAGAAAAATCTTTAAATGTGTGTCAAATCTGATTGCGTTTCCTTGTACCTTATAGATACGTCCAACGTTTCAGAGTAGACCAAGGCCAAACTTATGAAATCTGACATGGTCAAATATATCAAAAGCTGTTTATGATTCATCTATTTAATATGCACAGTACTCTCAGACCTAATTATAGTGTGGCTTTTCAACGATGGGGCAGATAAAATGAAGTAATCTATGGCTGGCCAATAAACAGAGCATGTTGAACCCATCATATCAAATAGACACCAGCGTCAAACGCTAAATATAGCCTCTAACGGGTCACCGGAAAACCAGAAAATGGGTACCATAGTGTAGATCAATATATCAGCTAAACAACCCTGTAGACACGAAATAGTGTTTTGGTCGAATGTAACCCCCCACCCCCTCACAAAATGCTAAAAACGTTCCCGCTGTCAAAACAATATCTTAAAGGAGTCCCAGTATTTGGCATGCTCATCGATGGGACCCAGTCCCGAACATATCTTGTGTATTGAGAGAGAGAGAGAGAGAGAGAGAGAGAGAGAGAGAGAGAGAGATACAGACACAGAGACAGAGACAGAGACATACACAGACAGCGAGGGAAACAGGCAGAGAAAGACAGACAGACAGACAAACCCGCAGACATACCCAGAGATGACGAGGAAAGAGAGAGAGACAGACTCACACAGAGCGACAGAGATAGAGAAATGGACACAGAAAGAAAAATAGACAGAGAACAGACAGACAAACACATATTGACAGAGACAAACAAACAGGGTATGAGCAGATAGAGAGACAGAAAGAAATAGAAACATACAGATGGACACAGATTGGGGACAGATACTCACTGAGATAGGGACAGGGGGATTGAGAAGGGATAGAAAAACAGTTAGATAGGAGAATAGAGACGTTCTAAGAGACATATGTAATATTATAGATATAAACAAATATATCTAATCGTGCTGGGAAAAGTTTCATCCTTTTAACCCTTCGCTTGCTGAATTTTAAAATACATTTCTCCTTCTTTACCCATGTCCTGTCGTATAATTACATATATCTTCACTGTGTACAAGTATTTCGCTGTGCAATCACTGCTGTGGTGTGCACTGGTTGCTCAATCAACTTGTAAATAGTGCAGACCCTGATGAGACAGCTCCTGCAGGAGCTGTCTCATCTGGGTCTTCACTATTTACAGGTAGGTATATTGACGCGGATAGCAAGCGAAGGGTTAAATAAGCCATACCCAGTGATACGGCGTTTCATCTGGACCAAGACTGCTAGCGATGGGAATTGTTCGCTCCTAGATTACTATTGGTCAACCCTTTACTCCACATACAGTAAACCTCTCTAAATCGGATGTTAAGTTTGATATAAATATCGGTCTTGGGGACAGCTTAATGCAGGATGAAAGTCATGCAGAAAGCTCCTAGATTATGCACGACTATCACCCTGCATTAAACTTCCACCTGCCTAAAAGTATCTAAATTCTTCTCTACTAGAATTCCGGTTTAGAGAGGTTTTACTGTATACGCTTTAAACGCCCTTTACAAAACAGAATAGAACGGTTCCTATAGCAACTGTCTGGTCATGTTTTGCTTTGTTTGTATAATATACAGACCTGGTTCTACAGATCTTTCATGGCCAACATTTAATGTTTTCATGCGCCATCACCAAAAATCACCCAATGAATATTCGTGATGTCAGCGTTTCTCACATGAATATTCACGAAATACAGGATTAAAGCTGAGCGTTTAGGTTATATTTGGGTAATTATTTTTATTGCATAAAGTTATCTCATGAATATAAAAGATAAATCACGGAGTAAAGGGTTAAAGCTGAACATTTACGTTATATTTGAGTAATTATTGTTATTGCATAAAGTTATCCCATGGATGTAAATGATAAACCATGGAGTAAAGGTTTAAAGTTGAGCATTTACGTTATATTTGAGTAACTATTTTTATTGCATATTAAAAGTTATCCCAAGGATGTAAAAGATAGAACATGGAGTAAAGAGTTAAAGCTGAACATTTATGTTATATTTGAGTAACTATTTTTTATTGCATATTAAAAGTTATCCCAAGGATGTAAAAGATAAAACACGGAGTAAAGGGTTAAAGCTGAACATTTATGTTATATTTGAGTAATTATTTTTATTGCAAAAAGTTACCCATGGATGTAAACGATAAACCATGGACTAAAGGGTTAAAGTTGAGCATTTACGTTATATTTGAGTAACTATTTTTATTGCATATAAAAGTTATCCCAAGGATGTAAAAGCTAAAACATGGAGTAAAGAGTTAAAGCTGAACATTTACGTTATATTTGAAGAACTATTTTTATTGCATATAAAAGTTATCCCAAGGATGTAAAAGATAAAACACGGAGTAAAGGGTTAAAGCTGAACATTTACGTTATATTTGAGTAATTATTGATATTGCATAAAGTTATCCCATGGATGTAAACGATAAACCATGGAGTAAAAGGTTAGAAGTGAGCATTTACGAACTATATTTGGGTAATTATTTTCAATGCATAAAGTTATCCAATGGATGAAAAGATAAAACCAACACAGTGTTAAAAGAGTTGTAGTTTACTTTCTGCAGGAAAAATGTGTGTAGTCCCAAATTATCACAATAGCAAGAAAAAATTGCCAAATAGTCTTGGAGCGAGTTCACATAAATAAAGCATACTTAAACTGAAGCAAATACACGAACAACTTCTATGCACCAATGTATGGGATCTGATCAAACGGATGATCTCTCAGGTACCGTGTCAACAAATGATGAAAGGGCCTCATAGGAACCCTCTGATCTGGGTCTGCACTGCAAATACCAGTGCAGGTATGTTCCGCTTTCAAATGATAAAAGGTTGAAGCAGGTTAATTAAAAACGTACTCGTTTTTATTGTTCAAAGAATATGTACTTCATTTACAAACTCACAAGCTTTTGGCCCCCGTATTGTAATTTGTCCTTTTCAGAAGAGAAGTCGAAACATATTTTGTCATAAGGATTGCAAAGTAAATAATTAGCTTTACTATAAAGCAACAAACTTGTTCACAAGATAAACATTTTGGCCCAATAAAAAAAAAAAGATTCTATAGTTCACGCAGAGGGACGCTGTACCGTTGGTAAGATACTTATGCCGCCTCGACATCTTCTACCTCTTCATCGAACTCGCCCTCCTCCTCGGCGGTGGCATCCTGGTATTGTTGGTACTCAGACACCAAGTCGTTCATGTTGGACTCGGCCTCAGTGAACTCCATCTCGTCCATACCTTCCCCAGTGTACCAATGCAAGAAAGCCTTACGACGGAACATAGCAGTAAACTGCTCGGAGATACGTTTGAAAAGTTCCTGGATAGCAGTACTGTTGCCGATGAAGGTAGCGGACATCTTAAGACCACGTGGTGGGATGTCACAGACAGCAGTCTTAACGTTGTTGGGGATCCATTCAACGAAGTAGCTGCTGTTCTTGTTCTGAACGTTCAACATCTGTTCATCAACCTCCTTCATGGACATACGGCCACGGAACATGGCAGCGACGGTTAGGTATCTGCCGTGGCGAGGATCGCAGGCAGCCATCATGTTCTTCGCATCGAACATCTGTTGAGTCAGCTCTGGGACGGTCAAAGCTCTGTACTGCTGGCTACCGCGTGAGGTAAGAGGAGCGAATCCTGGCATGAAGAAGTGAAGACGTGGGAATGGCACCATGTTGACGGCCAGTTTCCTGAGATCAGCATTCAGCTGGCCGGGGAATCGCAATGATGTTGTAATACCAGACATGGTGGCGGAGACCAGATGGTTCAAATCTCCGTATGTTGGGGTGGTCAGTTTCAGGGTTCTGAAGCATATGTCGTACAGCGCCTCATTGTCAATACAGTACGTCTCATCGGTGTTCTCCACAAGCTGGTGGACCGAGAGAGTGGCGTTGTATGGCTCAACCACGGTGTCCGAGACCTGCAAGCACATACAGACCAAATGTTCAAAGGTATGTTAAATATACTCGTAGCAGTACTCTTATTTAGTATTCTAAGCAGTAAACATAACCATTCAAACGCTGAATTTTCGAAGTGGGCCCGTGGAATAGCTCATCACAGTGTTAACCCGATCAACGCTGACTTGTCAAAAGACTACTACAAAATTCAAAAATGGAAAAGTAGTAAAGTCAAGCAGGCAAAGCCACATACAAGACGCAACCACCACCAAAACACCGATAGACAGCATGACACACATACATACACACACAACCACACACCCAAACGCACACTCACACACGAGATGAACATAGAAAACACAAACAGACACACAAGAACCAGTTACAAACACTCCACATATGAACAAAATCTCAAGCACAAAGACGCAAGGCAAACAAAAGGAAGGGTGACAAAGAGAGTACCGCCTTGGCACGGTCAGTAGCAAAAACACCACGGGGGGTTTAAACCGGTTTACGGACGTCCTAACCTCACACTTCTCTCAAAGTCACCCTAGCTTTACAATTAGTGTAAATAAAGGTATCCCCGCCGGACTTACCCACAACATAGACGACGGTGAACACAGGACAACATGTAAAACATAGCATAATAACTGTGACAATCCGTCAAATATGTACTCAATGACTTTGCTGAAGTCAGAGCACCTGCAGGTAAGCCGTTCAGGGCACGACAGGGGAAAAGTAATACATGAGTCTGGTAAGCTCATCCCGTATCCGAGTTTAAGCGTATACCATCATAGAGTACTACCCTCGGCCTGTCATTATAACCGTGAATATTTAAGGATAGTTTTAAGAAAAACTTTTACATAACAAAAAGTGCAGACTCGGATGAGAAGCTCTTCTATCAGCCCTCACATTTGGGTTTACATTGCTCACAAACGACAATGATGTATGTCCCCAATTGAAAGGATTAATGAATGAAATGTTTAAACTTGCTAGAGGATTCTGAATGACAACCAGTGCAGACCCTAATCACAGGGATCCTCTATGATCACTCTGACCTTGGTCTGCATTGTTTGCAAATGACAGTACACGAATATCCCGCATTCAAATGGTTAAATCATTATTAGAGAAAAGCTGCGTAAACATAAAGAATACTTGGATGTAGGACTGTCCATTGCCAAAGAAAATGCGAGCAATAAGTATTTTGTACCTGTTTCACGTAACTGTAGTATACGTTATGCCTGTTTCGCAGTATATTTATGTCTGTTTCATGAACTGCAGTATATTTATGTATGTTTCGTGTAACTGCAGTATTTTTATGTATGTTTCGTGTAACTGCAGTATTTTTATGTCTGTTTTATGTAAAGTTCTGCAGTATTTGTAAGTATGTTTCATATAACTGCAATATTTTCCTGTCTGTTTAATAGAACTGCAGTATTTTTCTGTCTGCTTCATTTAACTAACAAGAGACAAGAGTGCAAAAATTAAATTGAGCACGGGAGACTACTGTGTTGCGAATGCGAAATATTCCGCACTGCGTTCTTTTGATGTACATATAAACATACTGGAGCCAATCTATTTGCATAGGTCGTCACAGATTTTGCATTTGCAGTGAAATAGATATTTTTCTGATACACTTTGCATCAGTCCAAGCAAACTTCAAACTAGAAGCACTTAATTGAACAGTACGAAATAAAAAAAAATTCTATTAACCTTTGGTGATGGTACAACGGAGAAGGTGTTCATGATTCGGTCTGGGTATTCCTCGCGGATTTTGCTGATGAGGAGTGTTCCCATGCCGGACCCGGTACCACCACCGAGAGAGTGGGTCAGTTGGAATCCCTGTAGGCAGTCACAGCTCTCTGACTCTTTTCTTACAACGTCTAACACTGAGTCTACGAGCTCAGCGCCCTCTGTGTAGTGACCCTTGGCCCAGTTGTTGCCAGCCCCGCTCTGACCGAACACAAAGTTGTCTGGTCTAAACAGTTGTCCAAAAGGTCCCGATCTCACAGAATCCATGGTGCCGGGCTCGAGATCCAACAGAACGGCCCTGGGTACGTACTTGCCGCCTGAAACAAGGAATGCAGGTTTTTAATCATTATCTCGATGTAAAAAAATATTGTCTGCTCAAATTTTGATAATGTGCATGTTTGACTACCTTCGATTCGATAAAGATTTTTTTATAAACCCATGTTTGAGTGTCAAATGACTTGAATCCTGATAATCAGGATGTTACTCGGTGTCTCATCTGGATCTAAACTGTTTGCATATTTGATTCAGGTCGCTGACAACAGGACAAGGATTAATTATTTTCTGTCTGTCTGTCTGGGTCTCTCTGTATGTCTGTCTGTCTCCGTCTCTCTTCTTTGTTGTGTGGTATGTGTATGTGTGTGTGTGTCTCTCTCTCTCTGTCTGTCTCTCTCTGTGTCTCTCTCTGTCTCTCTCCCCACATGTATAGCCTATAGTTTTTAACCCCACCCATACCGTATGACTGCTTAGTTTTCTCTCTGTGGTACTTTTTCTCTCTGTGGTATTTGCTACATTACCGCCTACATATTTCAAATATTTCACCTCCCATAACTTTTGTGTAATAGTACACCGGTCGAGAAAATGTACATGTATTCGTATTGAATCTTTAGCCTGCTGGGGCAGGCAAATTATTTTTGCACAAATTTCCGCCCACTATGTACATATTCACACTATTCAAGCTATAATAAGTTATCAATATGCAATCAGGGTGTCAAACAGTTTGGATCCTGACGAGACGCCGAGTTACTCAGCGTCTCATCAGGATCCAAACTATTTGCAATAGTAATCACTCGTCCATCCACAGCAGGATAAAAGTAAATATTGCCATCTTCCTCGTTTTTTCTCTCACTCCAATGAACGTTTAGAATGTTGTTGTTGTTTTTTTGTTTTTGTTTTTTTATCACAGATCTCTGTATCGTTAACGAACGGTATATTAGAATACAGTAGCCATTTCTTTACTTATTGGTGACACCTCTGGAAGCTTTCTGCATGATGTTCAACCTGCATTAAGCTGCCATCTTTCTAAAAAATATTCCAGTTTTGGTACTACTTCAAACGTTATGCTTATTTGGAGTTTTAATTTATTAGGGGTTGCAGTTCACCCATTGCAAAAAGCCCTGTCTGTCGCTTTCCGGCGACTTCAGCGGAGAAAGAGATCATATGTACCTCGTTATCAGATCATAACACGTTTCGGTCTTCGCGTTGATAACAGACTTGCGATATTTGTAACTTTGTAAACATTAGAAATTCAGAATGTAGATGTTCGACCCATTCAAGCCAGGACAAGCATGCGCTGTCGTTTGTAAACAGTGCAGACCCCGATGAGATGGCTCCTATAAGAGCCTTCTGATGTTCTGAATATGCAGTTTGTTTTATTCAAAATCCGCTAGCAAGGTTAAGCATGTCATACCGAGTAGTCTATAGTTAAATACAGACGGGTTATTCCACTATGAACATTCAGCGTGGACAGGGTTAAGGACACCAGTCGCCTGTCACATCTTATCACCACTTCACCCTTTACGCCATGTACGTGTATATCCATGTAAGAATTAATGCCATGGTGAAACTGTAGAATCATATCTATATTATATCATAAGCAAACAGAGCAGACCCAGATCAGACGGCTTCTATAGGAAAGGCGTAAACATGCGCATTTATGCAGTATTAACCCTTCGCTTGCTATTCGCGTCAATATACCTACCTGTAAATAGTGAAGACCCAGATGAGACAGCTCCTGCAGGAGCTGTCTCATCAGGGTCTGCACTATTTACAAGTTGATTGTGCAACCAGTGCACCCCATAGCAGTGATTGCATAGCGAAATACTTGTACACAAAGAAGATATATGTAATTATACAACAGGATATGGGTAATGAAGGAGAAATGTATTTTAAAATTCAGCAAGAGAAGGGCTAAAAGGGTTAACTCTGACAGACTATGTATACTATATTGAGTACATTTTCAAACATGTTTGGTTCTGATGATAGGCCTACTGTGGTTGTAAGTCTGGAAAGAATAAAAAATATAAAATTTGACAAATGACGAATGAGATTTTACCTAGCATGCAAAAAGGCTAAAGTTTAAACTCTCGTGCTAAGGGCTATCTTGTATTTGCATACAGTTTAAAAAATAAGTCAAATTCTGGAGTTTAAAAAACAGGTGATCGCCTAATGCATGACAATAGGAGCTCTCTATATTACTTTTGCCCTGCATTAATCAACCACCTACCTTTACAGACACCTACATTAATAAACTATGTGACCCCATTAGCCAGATTCTATGTATTTATATTCATATGTTCGTCCATTCATAATTCGAACTTTCATAGCCATGTCCCTACCTGTTGCCTCATTATAGTAGACGTTGATTCTCTCGAGTTGCAGATCAGAGTCCCCATGGTATGTGCCGGTGGGGTCAACTCCATGTTCGTCTGAGATGACCTCCCAAAACTAAAAAGCAAAAAAACAGCCTATGTAACATTCTAGATACAAAAACAACAACAACAAAAATATACTTTCCTTAAGACAACTTAACTGCTTTGCTGCCAGTAGCAAACATGTGACCACTTTTGTAAAAAGTTTGGACTTAACCTTGGTTTAACTTGCAATAACTCGGCGTCTCATCAGAATCCAAACTGCTTGGTACTCAGATGATTTTTAACCCTTCGCTTTGTACAAACGCACCTTTACGCATCTGTAAACAGAGTTGACGTCGATCAGAGTCTGCGCGGCTTGCTTTTGATATGATATAGATCTAAATCTCCAGTTTTTGTCAAAGCAGAACATTTCCTTAAAAAGTTTACATGATAAAACTTCAGCTAACAAATATTATAAAAGGAAGACGTGCGAAATACTAAAATTAAAGCAGACGAAACATTTTGCAGACGACAAAGCTTGGCAGCGAAATAGTTAACCATTTACTTCATGAATATTTATGTCAGAAATAAATGGCAGTATGAATATTAATAAGCTGAAATTTTATAATGACGTCATGAACAACGATGTTTTTACTATGACAGAAAACGTAGAAACGGGTATTATTATTCCATAAGCAAATAGGCGCCTGCAGGAGCTGTCTGATTTGAGTATACACTGTTTGCAAATGGTGGCTCAAAATCTAATCATCCAGGCGCCTTTTTAGTTGAGTCTAAGTTCGTTATCAAGCTTTTGATTGGTCAGATTCGAGTTCTCAAGCTTTTGATTAATCAACCACCTACTTTTACAGACACCTACATTAATAAATTATGTGACCCCATTAGCCTGACTCTATTTATATTCATATGTTCGTCCATTCATAATTCGAACTTTCATAGCCATGTCCCCACCTGTTGCCTCATTATATATACAATCAAAAACTTGAGAACGAACTCAGACTCTACTAAAAGTTTTATAAGCATGGGCACAGGCTCCGAGGTTATAAAACTTCTTGCTTGAGTCTGATATCATTCTCAAGCATCTGATTGGTCAGATTCTGAGCTTGCTCAGAATCTGACCAATCAGATACTTGGGAATGATCTCATACTCAGATTCAAAAGTTTTATAACCCTGGACCCTGGCCTGGAACCATTTGTTTATCCTGCAGGTTCAGTCGATTAGCAGACATGTCAACTCCTTACTCCGTGAATTTATTCATGAAAGAAAATATGACATCATGAATAATAATTCGATGTGTTTTGTGATGGAAAATGAACACACAGAAAGTTTTGGCTATGATAGAAACTATAGAATCATATCTACATGTATATTATTCTTTAACCCTTTACTCCATGAATATTCAAATAATAAATCATGACATCATGAATATTAATTAGACTAATTGTTATAATAGCAAATGAATAATACCTATATCATTCCTCAATCAAACAGCAAATCCAGATCAGACAGCTCCTACATTGACACTCTGATCTGGGTCTACACGGTACATAAACGCGTTAACCAATTCCCTCATATTGACGAATTTTGACGCCTCTGTAAGTCACTTGTTGAAACCAACGTGATAAATAGAGCATTTGCTCCTATAGGAGCAAATGCTCTATTTATCACAATGGTTTCAAACTACAAAATTCTGACATTTTCCTTTTCTCTAGTTAATGCTCCTTTTCGGTTGATTTATTCAGAGGCTGTATCTAAAATTAGCATATGAGGTAATGGGTTAAAGGCGTATGGAGTAGCTGGTTAATGGTATTGGTGTTCTGTACGCGATTTCGCAGAGAGCGTAAAGTTTTAGAAGCAAGCATCAATCGATATCTTGGTATAACAACATAGGGACAAATCCGATTTTCAGTTATCTGTCCATCAGTTTGGTCGATGTGTTTTCAGACTGGATACTTTGGTTTATTTTTATTTGAGACAGTTATTTCATTCAGTGTGATCAGGATTCAAAGTGTCTGATAAATAGACTCCCCTTCTTTCTGTGCATGTGTGTGAGATATATACAATAGAACTTGTCATACGCGATCTTATATTGATTTCATACATGAAACGTGATACAGGGCAACAACAACGCAGAGTGCTCCTACTGGAGCTTTCTACATTACAGTAAAACCTCTCTATAACGACCACTAAATTATATCAAATAGTTTGTGTTAAAGGCAGGTGGCTACTTAAAGCAATGTGAAAGTAAAACAGAACGCTCCTATAGGAGCGTTCTGTTTTACTTTCACCTTGCTTTTTAAGCAACAGCCTGCCCTGAATACTAATTAACACAATTAATGGCCGTTATAGAGAGGTTTTACTGTACATTTGACCTACGTAAAGGCACCACCTGTCATGCAGACATATAATGAGACATGTTTTTATGGTCGCTCAACACAGGTTCTACTGTATAAGAGCACATTTGAATATTTTTTCTATACAATTGTTACTCCGAACCCCGGACTGTGATTATCTGTTGAGCAATATGCGGGAGTGGCCTGGATCAATTCCAGTCAGACATTACAAGTAGCATGAATATCAAATCCCGCAGGGGATCGATGGTTGGCGGTGTGTATCTGGCCATGCAGATGTTTAATGTAAAACAGGGACAGAGACGTTAGTTGATAAAATGATTTGCAAACAGTATAGGTCCAGACCAACCTTCGCGTTACATCTTATCTTGACGACAATCTCTGATATGCTGTACATGTATATTTCAGTTAATTCCGATTCCGTAATGCATTTATGATGTGGTTTGGCTCAGCGATAACCAGCTTGGACCCTGATGGGACGTCCAGTTACTCGGCGTCTCATCTGGATCCAATCTGTTTGCAAATCTGACAAAAGTCATGTTAGTCAGGATAAGAGTTTAAATATGGTGTCATGTCAGGGTCTGCACTGATCGTCAACCATTAATTTAACTCATTACCTCATAGTCTATTTTTAGACCAAACCTCTTTGCATAAATCTACCGAAAAGGAGCAGTAACTAGAGAAAAATTTTTTTTTAGAATTTTGTAGATCTGAAACCATTGTGATAAAAAGAGCATTTGCTCTATATGAGCAAATGCTCTATTTATCACAATGGTTTCAAAAGGTGACTTTTACAGAGGGGTAGAAAGGCATAGTTATTTTTAAGCTTTAGTAATTTGTTAGCTATCAACAGTGCAGATCCTGGTCAAACTCATTTCTCTTTCTAGCTTGTTTTAACACCGCTATACGAAAACAAACATTTACACTTTGCAAACAGCGTAGACCTAGACCAAGCTCCGCGTTCAGAACGCAGTGTCTGGTCACGCTCTTCACTGTTCTTCACATCAGCCAGCCGTAGAGAATAGGCCCTGGTGCAAAGACCGAACGTTGGTTTTCTTATAGCGGACCTCATTTACGTAGTTTCTTTCAGTGGTCCACTTCTGTATACGAGTATCTTGTATGCAGGCACTTTCATCTATAAAAATAAATGCACTTGTATGCAAACATGGTCAAATAATATGTTTTTTACATTCAAGGGCATGTTACTCTGATTATACTGGTGGAATGTGTTTTCAAGAATGGCTTTTGCCACTGTTTAGAACCGTCTGGAGAAATGCGGATTTTAGTTGTTTAATATACACCCCTCTATGGCTCTGTTGTGTGACCACTCTTTAGAATAGTATCGTGGAGAAATGAGGATTGTAGTTATTTTATATACATCCCTCTATTGCTCTGCTTTAACCATTTCCTGTTTAATATTCATGTAAGAAATAATGACATCGTGAATATGTTTATTAACTGTTTTTCATAGGGTAAAATTATCAGGCGAATGCTTTGCTATGACAAAAGCCGTAGATCTGTATCATGTCATACGCAAACAAAGCAGACCATGACCGGACGGCTCCGACAGGAGTCATCTTATTTGGGTCTACTCTGTTTGCAAATGGAACAGGGTGCCAAAAGTTAACCCTTTAATTTGGGAACAGCGTATATCCAGATGTTCGTTCTGCACTGTTTGTCATTTCTTTCATACTGAATGAACTCTACCGTAAATAATAATGGAACAATTATTCCACTTTCAAAGGTTAGCATCGAAACAGTTAAAGGTCAACCCGCCACCATGGAAGCATCAATCAATGATTGTATTTTATTGGTTATGGCGTGTTGGAAACAACCAAGCTATTACTAGCTACACAAAAAGCTTATTCGTTAATCGACTGGTATTTGGTACAATGTAACCTAGCTATTTGGTAATGAGCCAGTAATGGCATGCAAATCTCGGTTTCAGGGTTGTGTAGTTACATAAAATAAACATACAAAATAATTACATGGTATACAAAAGAGCGGTTATGTTATCTCTTTATCTCACTTTTACCTTTTAACGCATTTGCAAACAGAGTAGACCCAGATCAAACGGCCCCTGTAGATCTGATAAAATATCTACATGTCAAGGTAACATTCGTGTAATAAAATAACCTGGAAAGGTTCGACGCCCAATCTTCATGAAACCTTATCAGAATGATTGTTTTGATAAAATCTGGGACGTGCTTAACCCTTCTCTTGCTGAACTTTAAACTACATTTCTCCTTCTTTACCCATGCACGCTCTGTTGCATAATTACATATATCTTCACTGTGTACAAGTATTTCGCTGTGCAATCACGGCTGTGGAGTACAGTGGTTGCACAATCAACTTGTAAATAGTGCAGACCCTGATGAGACCGCTCCTGCAGGAGCTGTCTCACCTGGGTCTTCACTATTTACAGGTATACAGGTATATTGACGTGAATAGCAAGCGAAGAGTTAAAAGTGGATCATATGGGGTCAAAACAATCATTATCTGGGGTCTGACATACATGTATGCTGTTATATATGTCAAATGACAGACTAAGCGAATCTATCAACTAATCTATGCAAATTATGAAACATAAACATGTTATCTTTGGCCTAACAACATTTGTTGACGGTTTACAAAATCCAGACTAACAACCTCACATATTATGACTTTGATAAATATTTACAAAGGAAATATGTTTTATAACAGCTGGAAACATACCGTACGGTAGAACATTACAAGAATAGCAAATTGGTGGCACATATCCTATGTCAGGAGATTAAACATTGATTTTTATCATTATTTTATTTTTTTATTTTAATACTTGTACACAGTGAAGATATATGTAATTATACAAAAGGGCATGGGTAAAGAAGGAGAAATGTGTTTTAAAATTCAGCAAGAGAAGGGTTAAGATACTATATGTGCTGCTATGTCAGCTCATGAGGTGTATAATTATTATTATGTTAAAATTTATTTCGTTGCCACTGGCGAATATTTGTGATAACCTTTGCAAACAGTTTCAACCAAGCTTTTGATTGGTCAGATTTGAGTTCTCAAGCTTTTGATTGGTCAGATTTGAGCCAAAGGCTCAAATCTGACCAATCAAATGCTTGAGAACGTTCTCAGACTCAACTAAAAGTTTTATAAGCATGGACCCAGACGGCGAGTAACTCGGTGTCTCATTAGACTCTTTCTTACTTTGGTTATGTTTATGAAACAAAAATGAAGAAAACTCAAAACAGAAGCATGTGAAAAAATTTGCAGACGACAAACCCTACCAGCAAAAGTGTAACAGCTGGATAGATACAGATTCGGAATTTATATTTTAATACGTTGAACAAACAATCGTTGAGGGTACAAGAAAGAAAGTAGTGAAAACTCGCATCAGATCAAACTTTGAGCAGACATTGGTTTTTTTCACATACATAATATGGATATTATGTAAAAGCGGAGAGCGAAAAATCGTTTCTATGGATTCTCCATTCAGGCGCACACTGCTGAACTAAACAAGAGATAACTAGGGCATTAACACTTAAAATGCGAGACCCGAGTATACAACACTTTTGCAGACAGTGTAGACGCTTTATCCAAGGGCTCCTGCTAGCCCTTTAATCAGGCTCTGCTCTGTTTGCAAATGTCGTTTTCTACAGTGATCTTTTTTAGTTTTTACTACATGTAATATTCAGAAATGGGAGCTAACTTTAATTATTGGGCAGGTAAACAGTCGGTATAAGTGCACACATATGTTTCAAGCTTTATTACAGACAGTTATAGAGTGGATGACTCATCCCATTTCCCCGAAACAATCAACCCATCACGCACACACACATACACACCGCAGCTGCATGCAGATGAGTCACTCGCAGATTTTTATTGACTTTCCAATATATTACAGACTGTACCAGGTCACGTGATCAATGGAACAACAATATGTTAATATACCCTTGGCACATAGGAGAACGCCGAACAACATTTGCATATATATTACATTAAAATCGAACGTTTAGAAACAACCCCAGATTTGAGACAAAATGTAAGAGACTGGGACAATTTTATAATATATCCACTACTTACTTTTAAACCAGCAGTGTAGCAGACGATGGTTTAAAGGCAGACAACCCCGCCATTATGCATATTTTATGCATATGTTCTTAATCTCTCGAATGGTTTGAATCTTTAACAATTTATCTGAGTTTATGTGTTTGAGAACATGGTAGACCCCGATTATAGACAACACCTATAGGAGCTGTTTGATTTCGTCATAAATTCTATCCTGGGCAAACCTTAGCTTCTTCATGTGTGGTTTTAAAAATCCAGCTCATTAATTTCCATAAGTAATAATCTCTTACATAAATATATATATTCAGTAAGTAAAGGGTTAACCCTTTCCCTGTTCTGTGTTTGTTACAAATTTCAATACCTACTGAATATTCATGGACAAATTAGTTATAATGAAATATGGAAGGTAGAACATTGTAGCCATTTTAGGAAGTAAAGACACATATCTTGAAAATTCTATTAGCAAACAGAGTAGACCCTGATCAGACGGCTCCTCTAGGAGCCGTCTGATCTGGGTCTACTTTGTTTGCAGATGCGTGAAAACACGTTTATATGAGGGAAAGGGTTAAATTAAAAACGAGAAGATGTGCTGCTTCAAACAGTTAAAGGCATTTAGTTCACAACGCCTACGGCAGAGAAACACGCACACATGTGTATCACCCCACGATTGATGTATGCACATCGTTAATGTATTAACCCTTTCAAATGGACTATTCCAACACTGAAAAATGCCAGGTTTGTCGTGAGTTTTCAGAATATTTTTTATTTAGAAAAAGTGTTGCATGATAAATAGTGCAGATCCAGATGAGAGAGCTCCACTATGAGCCCTCTCACCTGGACATATACTGTTTGCAAAGGACATTAGTGATCGTATCCCGCCCTAAAATGGTTAAGCTCAAAGGCTTGGTCTAGTTTGAGTCACTGGATCAGCCGAGTGCTCTTTAAACCCAAGAACACTGATATAACCATTTACACCAAATCAAATATTTGTTAAAATAAAACAAGCGGAAGTTGATTTTGTAACTGACCACATAATTTTACTTCACCGGCTATTTAGTCCACACAGGGCGAGCATACACATTTTATGACTAATGTACTGCAGTACATGCAAATGACCCCGTGTCTAAATCACAGGTAAACTTTCATTGTTTGATTACCTGACCTGTTGATTCAGAGCTAAGAACACCAACCATAGAAACAGATATTAAATTTAAAGCAATTTCTCTACAAAAAAACCTTTCTTTAACAAAACGACATACAGTAACCCTTATAAGGCCTGACATTTGCAAAGTTAATACCAAAAGTTGGATCCAGATGAGTCGTCGACTAATTCTATGTCTGATCAGGATCTAAACTGTTTGATTAGGGTCTCAGAAGATTGAACAGATTATGAGAAAGTGAAATCTGTTACAGATCAGAGCTTAAGCAGACATCATATTCATCGCAGACAAAGGGTTAACAGTCTATCGTCGGACCGGTCACACATACATCAGGTAGATTAACCATAGAGGAATGCAAGAAAAATGCTTAAAACAACAGAAACACACTACTTACTTTGGCCCCAATTTGATTTCCACACTGACCAGCCTGAATGTGAACTATTTCTCTCATTTTGGCGGCAGATCTTCAGTCCTGAACACTATCCGTCCCGCTCTTCTCTACTGAACTAACCCGGTAATTTTCCAACTTAATAATGTAGTTCTGTGTGCGCAGGCGCAGCATCACGCCGCTGTGTAATACATTACGTCATCCGTATAAAAATAGTTCGCCGCAATTAGAGCGTAGAGCATAATTGCCATCCCATAATTCGTCAAATAAGGGAGATTAATACGTTTGTATTTTTAAAAATAAAATGATAAAAGATGATGTTTTGAAGAATAAAATATAAATACTTTCGCTTTCAATTCATTTTGACGACGAATATGACAACTCAATGTTTGGCTTGTGTATTTCATTTCCAACACATCCATGCAAAACATCCAGCCTACAGAGACCATTTAGTGAATAAATAATCAATTATTTGCTTAACCCTTCGCTTGCTAATCGCGTAAATATACCTACATGTAAATAGTGAAGACCCAGATGAGACAGCTCCTGCAGGAGCTGTCTCATCAGGGTCTGCACTATTTACAAGTTGATTGTGTAACCAGTGCACTCCACAGCAGTGATTGCACAGCGAAATACTTGTACACGGTGAAGATATATGTAATTATACAACAGGGCATGGATAAAGAAGGAGAAATGTATTTTAAAATTCAGCAAGACAAGGGTTAATGCAGAACGAACGTAGTGCGGAAAGCTTCTAGGGGGAGCTTTTTTGCATTAATTTCGTCCTGCACTAAGATACTACATGTGCTACTAACACAGAATTATAGCTACCTCTAATGGTCGCTGTAGAAAGGTACAGTACATGTATTCAAGTGTTCAGAAGAGAGTCTGGGGTTACACTGAAATAAGATGATATTAACATTTGTTATTACTAAATTCGTTTTCGATCAACACACTTTTTTTCATCTGAAATTTCCTGAAAACAGTATCACACATCAATGTACACGTCATCTACGGCTGTAATAAGTTTTAACAGAAACACCCCGGTTTGAATAACAATTACCCATTACAGCGTGAATATTCCTTTGACTATAGTCAAATGGACTACAGTAAAACCTCTCTATAACGGCCACTAAATTGAGTTAATTAGCTGGTATTTAGGGCAGGTGGCTGCTTAAAACAAGGTGAAAGTAAAACAGAACGCTCCCATAGGAGCGTTCTGTTTTACTTTCACCTTGCTTTAAGCAACAACCTGCCTTTAACACAACGTACTTGATGTAATTTAGTGGCCGTTATAGAGAGGTTTTACTGTATTCTTAAATTCAAAAAGTTCAAGCTTATGGTGAATATGTAGGAATTTTTTTTCTAAAGAAAATTGTAAAGACAAACAGGGCAGACCCTGAGGAGAGGGCTCCTCACTGCTTGCCAAGGACATATAAGTGACTCGCGTACTCCACCGGAAGGGTTTAGAAATAATGACTACACTATGGATATAAGCTGCTACTGTTTATCCCTTTCCCTCATATAAACGTGTTTTCACGCATTTGCAAACAGAGTAGACCCAGATCAGACGGCTCCTCTAGGCTCTATTTGCTATTTGCTAGTAGAATTTGATATATCTGTTTCTTTGCTTTCTAAAATGTCTACAAATGTTCCACTTTCCATATTTCTTTATAGCTATTTTATTAATGAATATTCAGTAGGTATTGAACTTTGAAACAAACATAGAACAGGGAAAGGGTTAAGTGAACAATGGATATTTCACAATTGCAGAAACTGTAGAACCGTGCTTATATTATTTCTAGGACAACAGAGCAGATCCATAAAGGGTTTACATGGCCTTTATGTTAGATCTATAAACATCGACATTGAAAATAGAGCTAGGGGAAAGTGACCTAACTCTTGCATATTTTTGAAAAACAAGAGTAGGCACGGCCTTCCAAAAAGATTAAACCCAGATCAGACGGCTCCTGTAGAAGCCGTCTGACCAGAGTCTGATGTATTTGCTTAAAAGAGTATGGAGATTTGATCATGCATGTAGATTTTTTTGTCTATGCCCACGTTCCCTTCAAATGTTCGCCACACAAATGAATATTTATGAAGTTATTATTTCATGCATAAATGTTTTAAGGGGAGGTGGTTAAAGCAAATTAACAATGTACTAGCAAATCAAACAGTGATGAGAGTTTATCATTGAAGAAAAATGGCGTATATTGCAAACCTGGCGGACCCTGATCAGAGGGCTCACTCAAGAGGTCTCTAATCTATGTCTACACTGTTTGCAAAAGACATTGATGATATGTGTCTCGCATTGAAATGATTAACTAAAGTCCATTCATGCAGTATGAAATGTTTAAACTTGCTAGAGGGCCCCTCTTCGAATGCCTTTAAATGATCATTATTAGCTACGGACTGCATAACAGAAAGAATACTGTTTACGCGTTTCATGTAACTTTGTATTTTGTGTCTGTTTCATGTAACTACCGGATTTTTATGGATGTCTCATGTAAATGCAGTATTTGCATGTATGTTTAATGCAACTGGTATTTTATGTCTGTTTCGTGTAATTGTAAGAGGCAAAGAGAGTCAAATGAGTAGGGGAGACTACTGGGTGGCGAAATGTTATAGCTTACGCATTGAATCCTGTGGTGGTACATACAAATGTATGTACGAGAAGTGTCCCACTTATATTTGAACACGGTGAAATTAGCTACCGTGTCCAAATTGCACGGGTACCTGTATCTCGGTATGTTTGCATTGTATGACCTCACGTAAGACACATGTTTATCAATACGTGTACTTAATTTGATGTGTATTTTACAAGATGGTGCATCGAAAAATTAGTGATAAACTGCAGGATGTAGTCCTTGCTCTTTTGAGGACTAACACCTCATACAGGACCATTCAAAATCCATGGGGCACTCAATATCTTTAGGATCTATATGCGACATTGCTATAATATCGGCTTACGGCGCAATTACTCGTCTTCTGTGTCGCATCAGACCTGGGTCCATGCTTATAAAGCTTTTATTTGAGTCTGAGTTTCGTTCTCAAGCTTTTGATTGGTCAGATTTGAGTTCTCAAGCTTTTGATTGGTCAGATTTGAGACAGAGGCTCAAATCTGACCAATCAAAAGCTTGAGAACGTACTCAGACTCAACTAAAAGTTTTATAAGCATGGACCCAAGTTTGCAAAATAGTCCAATCAGTAAAAGCGAAATTAAGGCTAAACCTCGGACTAAATAGTAGTGGAACGATTTCATCATTGTTCGAAAGTTCAATGCCGTTATTATCACCAAAAACGTCTAGTGATATATAGTGAGTGGAAATTGGTCAAATTCCACCTTCTTTATACGGGGAATGTCAGTTCGGTATATCATATATTTTCCTGATCATGCGTGTTTGCATCTTGTTAAAATCAATCGCTTTACATGAACAACAAAGTCGCAAAACTATACTTGATTAGATCTTTATATTTAGAAATACCTTAAATGCTGATAAGACAAGAAATGGTCTCAAAATTATTAAAAATGGTCATTTTTACTAAATAATATAAAACGCCGTACTGTGACAACACCTGACGTTATCCAAAAATGGTCCGTATGATTAAGAAAGTTAACCCGCCAACTCAGTGAGAAATGGCACCCAAACTTGGAAATTCTAAAGGTATTGTTTATCGTATTATTAACCAGATTCTGGAAGCTAAACAGAGAAAACCCGTAAGGTTCACCAGCTAAACATGGCCCAAATTGCAAAGAGACGTGCTATGTCTTGGAAGCCGTGGTGAGATGGAACTAGAACTACCACTAAAGGTGATGAATACCCCCACTAGCACATTTGACACAGAGATGAGGGTTATAGAAATAAAGCTCCCGATCGCATTCATTCATGCACGAAGCGACAAATCAAAACCTTTATCGCAGGTGCAGAACTTCAGATGGAGTTCAACAATACTGCAAAATTAAAAAAAAAATCATTTATTTATTTCGACAAAAATAACAAAGGACAATAACTCCAAAAATACTGTAGACAGAGTTATGGACCTTGTGCTCTGAACTTGTGGTCAATGTGGTCTATAAGTATAATTTATGAAGTTTGAAGTCAATAGCTTTTATACTTTGAAAGTTATGATCCGGACAAGGTAGATTTTGAGAAAAATAACAAAGGGCAGTAACTCCAAATAAACTGACGACAGAGTTACAAACCTTGTGCACTGCACTTGTGGTCAATGTGATATATCTGTATATATAGTTTGAAGTCAAAAGCTTTTATACATTTGAAGTTATGATCCGGACAAACCAGATTTTGAGAAAAACAACAAAGGGCAATGATTCCAAAATACTGAAGACAGAGTTACGTACCTTGTGCACTGCACTTGCGGGCATTATGATCTATCGGTATATGAAATTTGAAGTCAATAGCTCCTATATTTTGGAAGTTATGATCCGGCCAAGCCTGACGGACAGACATGGTGACTCCAGTACACCCCCCTCCAAAAAAAAAAATAAAAAAAATAAAAAAAAATAAACAAGAGCACCGCGAGACGGGGCAATATACGCCCGAAGGCTGTTCTATTTACACAATGTGTGAACCTTCAGAAGTTGCGCATATGAGGTCTATTAGGGATAAGGCAATAGCAAGGAGAGTAAAACTGATTATTGTAATAGTAATCTTTTATTTGTCTTTGGGCCTACTGAAAGCTGAAAAAGGAGCATTTATTTTGAAAAAAAAGTGGCAGGTAAAAGGAATAACAAAGAAACATTTTCTTTACAACAAATAATTAGAAGAGAGCCCGCAGTTTACCTCCTGTTATCTCACTGATATGCACAACTACACATCAGTATCTATCATTCCTGAAAGTTTGAAGAAATTATGTTGAAAAATAAAGGAGGAGTTAGTTGCACAAGAAATTGCTACCCGAAACTATCAAAGGGCAATAACTCTAGAATGAAAAATGATATGAGAGTTATCTCACTGATATGCACAACTACACATCAGTATCTATCATTCCTGAAAGATTGAAGAAATTATGTTGAAAAATAAAGGAGTTAGTTGCACAAGAAATTGCTACCCGAAACTATCAAAGGGCAATAACTCCAGAATGAAAAATGATATGAGAGTTATCTCACTGATATGCACAACTACACATCAGTATCTATCATTCCTGAAAGTTTGAAGAAATTATGTTGAAAAATAAAGGAGGAGTAAGTTGCACAAGAAATTGCTAACGGGCGGATGGACAGACGGACGGACGGACGACATGCGCCATACCATAATACGTCCCTTCGGGCGTATAAAAATACTTCGTATGTGGGGGTATAAAAACTGTGTTACAGCTGATGAGGCGATGTTTTATTTAGGTGGAAGGTATGGGCGTAGACGCGCTTGTTACCTGAGAAAGGGTGAACTTGCTAGTGACAAATTCAAGTTTGTTAAGCATGGTGCATTTGCTTGTGGTTTCATTGCTTGGGCTGGTGTTTCATAAACATTGGGGCAAAACTAAAATCCGGATCATCGATAAAGGGACAAAGGTCAGTTCTCATTTCTATATTAACCATGTTCCGATGTCTTTTTTGAACAAAGACGTGGCAAAAATGTTCCCGGATGATGTCAATGAGCACCATGGTGTTTCACCAGGACAGCGCCCCCAGCCACACGTCAAAGACACCCTCAGATTTCTTGCAAGTAAAAAAGTGAAGTTTATAAAGTCTGAAGAGTGGATGCAGAAGTCCCCCGAAGCTGCACCGATGGACTTTGGCCTCTAGGATATCCTGAAACAGCGACTACAGAAGCGAAACATCAACACATTAAGGGGCCTTAAAATCGCATTGAAGACGAGTGGCGAAAGTTGGATCAGGAAACTATCAATAAGACAAAGTCATGTCCGAAACGGTGCAGACTGATATATAATACATATGTCATGGATCACATATCGAACACTTACTTCAATAAAAGTAAAGTTAGCATGTTTTTATTGTTATAAGTGGGACACCTCTCATACACCAACCTTTACTACAAAGTATTTTCGTCAGCACCATTGTCTTCTGCTTCATCTTGTATGTCAGTTTTTTTTTTCATATTTGTTTTTACGAAAATCACAGTAACAGGCCTTAAGATTCCTTGTGAGACACTACATTACTTTGTGTAACCAGAATTAGTCTTCAGAAAAGCTGGTAAACCATTTCCCTCATATACAGTTAAACCTCTCCATAACAGCCACTAAATTACATCAAGTATTTTGTGTTAAGGACAGGTGGTTGCTTAAAGCAAGATGTAAGTTTTACTTTCACCTTGCTTTAAGCAGCCACTTGCCCTAATATACCAACTAATTAACACAATTTAGTGGCAAAATAACCATGTGATAAAATGGGACGAACCGAAACTCCTTGATCGAGATAGTAACCAGAGACTCAGACAGGTACGGGAGGCAATTCCGATACGTCGGAACCAGCCCACTGTGAATAGGGATCAGGGGGTCTACCGTCTTAGTGGCATTTACAACCCTTTGTTCGCAATTAAGTCCTGCGGCGATAAGGGGAAGTAATCCCAGAGCAGATCTCACAGTTCACCAGTGACCAAGTCGGCTGACAGTCGACGAAACTGTCTGGAGCCAATGATACAAGGTTAGTAGTGTAAAAAGAACTTTGTTTTCATGCATCATTCCTGCTAGATGTTTTCATGCATCATTCCTGCTAGATGTTTTCATGCATCATTCCTGCTAGATGTTTTCATGTATCATTCCTGCTAGATGAACCTATTCTCCAAAAATAATCTTTTTTTTTTCACTCACCAATATGCATGTACATATTGAGGTAATGGACATTCATGAAGTAATACATTGTTGTATAAATACAGTAAAACCCCTCTAATGCAACCACTTAATGAATAAACATGGATGTCTTTATAAGCAGGTGGTTGCTTAATGCAGGATAAAAGTAATGCAAAAAGCTCCTAGAAGAGCTTTCTGTATTACTTTTGTGCTGCATTAAGCTACCACCTGCATCTAGCACCCAGAAATGTACCTCTTTTAGGTTGTCGCATTAGTGGGGTTTTACTGTATTGATAAGAGAAATACATGTAGTTAAAAACAGATGTCTTTAAACCATACTCATTTCATATTTTATTATTTTCAATAAATGACACTTACAATAACATATCAATAAATTTCATCCCCTTCAAAAGATTATGCAAAGGTAAAAAAAACATACCAATATCCTGCTGTGAAAAAATAATGTCTGCTTAAATTTGGATGTGTTCAATGTTGACTAGTTATGACTACGTGAAGCTTTTGAGATGCTATTGGCTAAGCATCAAATAGCTTGGATCCTGAGTTATACAACATCTGATCAGGATCCAAGGTATTTGAAATGCGACTGAAGTAATGGATAACCAAATAAGTGTTAACCCATTACCTCATAAGCTATTTTAAGATCCAACCTCTTTGGATAAATCTACCGAAAAGGAGCATTTACTAGCAAAAAGGGGATTTTTTTTAGAATTGTGTAGTTTTGAAACCATTGTGATAAATAGAGCATTTGCTCCTATGGAGCAAATGCTCTATTTATCACAATGGTTTCATAAATAGATTTTACAGAGGCATCAATATGAGGGAATGGGTTAAACACAAAGACCCTGCAACTATCATAAACAAAACCCACATGAAAGTGACTATTTTTAACTCTTGACATACTAAACAATTTGTGTTAGCAATCTTTGCTGCCTGTCACAATCTCATAAGGTAAATTATTTTCCTTTTTTTCTATAAAAAAATTGATTAGAGTGTAAGACCCCGAACAGACATTTCATTGTAAATATGGAGACTAGTCTACATCTACAGCGTATAACAGGACCACCAGTAACATCCCTCTATACTGACCTCTTTATGAATCAACATAGATGACTTAACCCTTTATCTCATAGGCTATTTTTAGATCCAACCACTTTGAATAAATCTACCGAAAAGGAGCATTAACTAGAGAAAAGGAACATTTTAGAATTTTGCAGTTTGAAACTATTGTGATAAATAGAGCATTTGCTCCTATTGGAGCAAATGCTCTACTTATCACAATGGTTTCAACAGGTGACTTTTGCAGAGGCGTAGAAAGGGCGTATTTAAGGGTTAACCCATTACTCCATAAATATTCATGAATTAAATGATGACATCATGAATATTAATTAGATTATTTTTCAAAATGGCATTATATAACCTTTGTAATTGTTGCCAAATCAAAAACTGTAGAATCTGGACCCATATTCATAAGCTCTTTAGGAATATTTTAATATTAGGACATATTAACCCTTTCCCTTATAGAAGCGGCTTTTAGCGTATTTAAATTATTCATCCGCTGAAGAAAATAGTTCATATTTATACAGTTATGAAAATATAGCATAATAACTATTTTCAATATCCTAGCAGGTGGTAGCTTAAAGCAGGATGAAAGTAAAGCAGAATGCGCCTTAAGGCGCATTCTGCTTTACTTTCATCCTTCTTTAAGTGGTCACCTGTCTTCATAACTAGAAACAGGCCATTGGGTAAAGGGTAAAGGAGAAATTTTCTGTCTACATTTATAACCTATTGAGTAAATTTTTATTCAATGACTTCTAGAATATTTGGTTAAGTACCGGTATATATTTTATATACAGCTTTATTTCCCTTAAATAGCTTTACTTGATTTTATAAGATGAAGGAGTATTCAAGAAACTAAGGAATTTTCTTAAGTTTCTCCTTAGGAGCTTTATGAATATGAGTCCAGATCTATATTATTTCATAAGCAAACAGAGCAGACCCTAATCAGACGTCTCCTATAAGAAAGGCATATCTATGGAGTAAAGGGTTAATAAAAAGCAGGTGGTTGCTTAATGTAGGATTGAAGTAATGCAGAAAGTTCCTGCATTAAGTTATCACCTGCCTTTAAACCCTTTCCTTCATATAAACACATTTTCATGCCTTTGCAAACAGAGTAGACCCAGATCAGATATAGGAGCCATCTGATCAGGGTATGTTCCTTTTTTTTCTAAAATGGCTACAATTGTCCACGTTCTATATTTCATTGTAACTATTTTGTCCATGAATGTTCAGTATTGAAATATGAAATAAAAAGTTTAAAAACAGAACAAGGAAAGGGTTAAGGCCTGTTTTAGTGGTCCCGTTGGATAGTTTTACTACAGTAAGGTTGTTCAAATAGGCAGCAAACATCACACATCCCTTCACCTGCTGAATAATTAAAACTGGCTCCTCATTTTCTGAATATTAACCCTGGTTCCCTGTTCTATATTTAGCCCAAATTTCAATACCTACTGAATATTCATTAACAATATAATTATAAAGAAATATGGAAGGTACTACATTGTAGACATTTTAGAAAGCAAAGAAATAGATTTATCAAATTCTATAAGCAAACAGAGTAGACCCTGATCAGACGGCTCCTCTAGGAGCCGTCTGATCTGGGTCTACTCTGTTTGCAAATGCGTGAAAACACGTTTATATGAGGGAAAGGGTTAATTACAATGTATACAAAACCTTGTATCAAAATTTATCACTGAAGAAAATTATTTTTATTAACTAACAGGACATACTCTGATCATACTGTGAAGAGTCATTTGATTTGGATCTACACTGTTTACAAAAGTTTCCTTCAACACAAGAATAAACAAGAGATGTTTGTAAAACATGTATACCCCCCAGACCCCCTGACCTTTGATCTAGTGACCTCAACTATAGAGGTCATCTAGCGGTCATGACTAATCACCACAGCAACTTTGAAGATCCTAAGCTAAACCACTGATCATTTATTGATCTGAAAACATTTCACATATTAAGGTCATGGTGACCTTGACCTTTGACCTAGTGACCTCAACAACTATAGGGGTCATCTAGTGGTCACGACCAACTACCACAGCAAGTTTGAAGATCCCGACCCAAACCATTGAGCAGTTATTAATTGGAAACCATTTCATCAGTTAAGATCATGATGACCTTGACCTTTGATCTAGTGACCTCAAAATCATTAAGGGTCATCTGGTTGTCATGATTCTAAGCCAAACCCTTGAGCAGTTATTGATCACAAAACATTTCACCAGTTAAGGTCATGGTGACCTTGACCTTTGACCTAGTGACCTCAAAAATAATAGGGGTTATCTATTGGTCATGACCAACCACCACAGCAAGTTTGAAGATCCTAAGCCAAACCCTTGAGCAGTTATTGATCGCAAACCATTTCACCAGTTAAGGTCATGGTGACCTTGACCTTTGACCTAGTGACCTAAAAAACAATAGGGGTCATCCAGTTGTCATAACCAACCACCTAAGCAAATTTGAAGGTCCTTAGCAAACCCTTGAGCAGTAATTGATCAGAAACCATTTTACAAGTTAAGGTCATGGTGACCTTGACCTTTGACCTAAAATACAATAGGGGTCATCCAGTTGTCATGACCAACTACCACAGCAATATTGAAGATTCTAAGCCAAACCCTTGAGCAGTTATTGATCGCAAACCATTTCACCAATTAAGAGCATGGTGACCTTGACCTTTGACCTAGTGACCTAAAAAACAATAGGGGTCATCTAGTGGTCATTACCAACCACCACAGCAAATTTGAAGATCCTGGGCCAAACCCTTGAGCAGTTATTGATGGCAACCATTTCACCCTTTAAGGTCACGGTGACCTTGACCTTTGACCTAGTGACCTGAAAAACAATAGGAATCATCTAGTTGTCATGACCAACCACCTAAGCAAATTTGAATGTCCTAAGCCAAACCCTTGAGCAGTTATTGATAAGAAACCATTTTACCAGTTAAGGTCATGGTGACCTTGACCTTTGACCTAGTGACCTCAAAATCAATAGGGGTCATCCAGTGGTCATGGCCAACTACCACAGCAAGTTTGAAGATTCTAAGCTAAATCCTTGAGCAGTTATTGATCGGAAACCATTTAACCATTTAAGGTCATGGTGACCTTGACCTTTGACCTAGTGACCTCAAAATCAATAGGGGTCATCTCGTGGTCATGACCAACCACCACAGCAAGTTTGAAGATCCCAAGCCAAACCCTTGAGCAGTTATTGATCGGAAACTATTTCACCATTTAAGGTCATGGTGACCTTGACCTTTGACCTAGTGACCTCAAAAACAATAGGGGTCATCTACTTGTCATGACCAACCACCACAGCAAGTTTGAAGATTCTAGGCCAAGTCGTTTATTAGTTATCATTCGGAAACCATCGATCTACCGACCGACCGACCGACCGACCGACAGACCGACCGACCGACCGACCGACATGTGCAAAGCAATATACCCCCATTTTTTCAAAAGGGGGGTATAATAAATTAGACCATAAAAACATGGTTAATAAATTTATAATACATAAGCTATCATCTAATTATCATACTGAACAGTCTGTGAAAAGCTTGCAATTGTTTTTGATCTTAAGTAACCATCCAGAACTAATTAAACATCTTTGACAAATCACTTGGTACTTAAGTGCCTGTTTCACAAATCTAGCAGTACATATCTGACCAATACCTGACAAAAGCATACAGTAACATAAATCGATGTAGTACAGTAACCCTTTAATCCACAAATACACCTTTTTACACATTTTTGCAAACAGTGTAGACCCAAATCTGACAGGTCCCACTGCAGCTGTCTGATCAAGATCTGCATTGTTTGTACACTGGTATCCATGCTTATAAAACTTATTTGTTGAGTCTGGGTTCATTCTCAAGTTTTTGATTGGTCAATTGACCAATCAAAAGCTTGAAAACAAACTCAGACTCAACTAAAAAGCTTTTTAAGCATGGACCCGGATCTTTTGGGCTTGAGTTTACCCAAAGAAATAATTGCTGATTTATGCATTATTACAGCATACCAAAATACTATTTCTAATAATAGAAAGGCATTGAGGGCGGATACTCATGGATGGAGTAAAGAGTAAAGAATTTGAAGACATATAAAAATACACATACTTCCAACATATATCACACAATCTGCAACCTTTTTTACTAAATCACTAGTGAAAAGTATACCGATTCAATATGCATCAACTTCACAAGAATATAGTTTATGGTCGACATTAACTCTTTTGATGTCAAATATTGTGATCTGCAAAACTGTTGTCTGCTATAAATTTCATTAATTTAATTTTCTCCCCATGTCTTTCAAAAAACATCACAGTAACAAGACATGGTCCAAACTGTTTGCATAGGTAATCACAGATGCAACATTGGCAGTGGAAGAGTTAAGGGCCTAAGATACCCACTGAAGAGTGAGTGAGTGAGTTGGGTTTTACGGCACCACAACACTATATAGGTAATATGGCGCCAAGACAGGAGAAAAGTTGCTGGACCCACATCTCATTTACATCGAGATAAAATATGGGGTATGGATCCAGAAACTTAAAACCTGCTGGCAAATGAGAGATACTGAAACTCCATTTTACTGATACAAACACTGTTTTACACCTTTGCATACAGAGTAGACCTGTAGGAGCCAGTTTCTCAAGGATTATGCTGTTTGATTTTGAAATTGTATAGATACAGTAATACCTCTCTATAACGGCCACTAAATTGTGTTCATTAGTAGGTATTTAGGGCAGGTGGCTGCTTAAAGTAAGGTAAAAATAAAATGGAGCATTCTATTTTACTTTCACCTTGCTTTAAGCAGCCACCTGCCTTTAACACAAACTACTTGATGTAATTTAGGGGCCATTATAGAGGGGTTTTACTGTAATTTAGTGGCCGTTATAGAGAGGTTTTACTGTATAAGCAAACAGAGTATTCCCTATCGCACAGATTCTGCACGAGCCATCTGATCTGGGTAAATGTTTCCAATGGCATGAAAAGGCATCTCTATCAGGTAAAGGATTAATTATGCAGCTTCTGTTTAACCCTTTACTCCAAAGGCTATTATTAGACCCAACCTTTTTGAATGAATCTACCGAAAAGGAGCATTAACTAGAGAAAAGGAAATTTTTTAGAATTTTGTACATTGTAGTTTAAAACGATTGTGATAAATAGAGCATTTGCTCCTATAGGAGCAAATGCTCTATTTATCACATTGGTTTCAAGTGGTTATTACAGAGGCGTACAAAGCCGTATTTATGAAGGAAAGGGTTAACCCTTTACTCCATAAAAACACTTTCTATGCTTTTCCAAACAGGATAGACCCAGACTAGATGCCTCCTGTAAGAGTCATCTGATCAGGGTCTGCTCTGTTTGCTTGGGAAATAACATAGATATGATACTAGTTTCTACCATGGACAAAACTTCATAACTTCATGTTCATGTGTTCATAATCATAACAATTAATCAAATAAATATTCATAATGTCATTATTTCTTACATGAAAAATCATGGCGTAAAGGATTAAAATAATCAAGGATAATAAAGAGAGATAACTCTGTTAATGTGAAAAACACAGATTTGTTTCACATAGGTTATGATTTATATTAACACATTCCCTCATAGTGACTCATTTTGGCGCCTCTGTACAAATCACATTTTAAAACCATTGTGATAAATAGAGCATTTGCTCCTATAGGAGCAAATTCTCTATTTATCACAATGGTTTCAGACTACAAAATTCTAAAATTTTCAATTTTTTTTATAGTTAATGCTCCTTTTCGGTAGATTTATTCAAAGAGGCTGGGTCTAAAAATAGTATCTGAGGGAATGAGTTAAGAATATTGCTTTTGTGTGCAGAGAGTTTGATGAGGTTCGGAGCATCTGGGTCCATGCTTATAAAGCTTTTTAGTTGAGTCTGAGTTCGTTCTCAAGCTTTTGATTGGTCAGATTTGAGTTCTCAAGCTTTTGATTGGTCAGATTGTACCAATCAAAAACTTGAGAATGAACTCAGACTCAACTAAAAGTTTTATAAGCATGGACCCAGATAAAGGTGCATATTCAAATACATGTATTAAAATCAACATTTTCCCATCAAACCCTATGATATGACCAAACTTTAGAATTCTCGGAAGACAATTCTAAAGAATGGTCACAACATAGGGTTTGGTGGAGAAATAAAGGAGCTATTCTTGAAAATGTTTTCATTTACGCATCTTATCTGAAGCTCCGGGCTACCTCTAAAAATGCTGAAATAATGACCAGTCATAATAAGCATTTTGCATCAAAACGTCGAATACGACAATGCAAGAAGCTATAACAATTACAAAATATTATCTTTTTATTCAAGTTCACCTGCCGACATACAATACACTGCTATTATATGCAAAAGTAGACTTTTTTTAACCCTTTCGGCGCCAAATAAATTTCATCTGCTGAAATTGTCAGGTCTCAAAGTGTTTTCTTCAGTTTCTTTTCAAATAAATAACCAAACAGTTTGGATCCTGAAGAAACTCCAAGTTACTCGGCTTCTCCAGAGGATACAAACTGTTTGTAAAGTTTGTCAATGATACGCCATGAAAAAGCTAAGATCATGGTACAAAGGATTTGTCCTGCAAATGTCCTTGGTCAATGATTAAGTAGTATTTTCACACTGAATCACTTCTTTGCCAGGGCTACTCCAAAGCCAATGAGACCACCCAATGCCAGTGCTGCCCCACCAACAATTGCCATGCCAACCAGACCCTCTGAAATAAAACAGCTAGGAATTACAAACAGAACTGATAGAGAAAGTAGCAGTTGTATATGTATTTGCAAACAAAGTAGAGTAAGACCCAAATCAGCCACCATGTTTCAAACACCAGAGCCAAAGATTAACCCATTCCCTCATACTGACGACTTTTGACGACTCTGTAAAAGTCATGTTGTGAAACCATTGTGATAAATAGAGCATTTGCTCCTATGGGAGCAAATGCTCTATTTATCACAACGGTTTCAAGCTAAAACATTCTAAAATTTTCCTTTTCTCTAGTCAATGCTCCTTTTCAGTAGATTTATTCAAAGAGGTTGGGTCTAAAAATAGCCTATGAGGTAATGGGTTAAGGTGCATATTCAAATACTAAAACAGAGGTCCAGATAAGATGTGTAAATTTAAACATTTTCAAGAATATCTCTCTAATATTTCTCCACCAAACCCTATACTGTGACCACTCTATAGAATCGTCTCAAAGAGATGATCCAAAATGGTGGTCACAACATAGGGTTTGGTAGAAAAATAAAGGAGCTATTTAACTCTTTGCATCCTAGCTGAGAATTTTCCTGCTATATCTGACCTATGCAAACAGTTTGGATCCAGATCAGGCCCCACAAAATGTTGGTCCTGATCTGAGATTCAAACTGTTTGTTACTCAGACTAAACTTCTGAAAAACAATCAGAAAAGAAATCAACCCATTCCCTGTTCTGTAACCATGAAAGAAATCATGATATCATGAATATTTATTAGCTGACTTTCTATAATATAAACTTTTCGAAGAATGTTTTAGCTTCGACAAAAACTGTAGAATCAGATCTATACCATGTCAAAAGCAAACAGTGCAGACCCTGATCAGACGGCTCCTAAAGTGCCTTCTGATCTGGGTCCACACTGTTTGCAAATGTGTGAAAAGGCATTTATATGAAGGAAAGGGTTAACCCTTTCCTCCATAAGCTATATTTAGACCCAACTTCTTTGAATGAATCTACCCAAAAGGAGCATTTACTAGAGAAAAGGATTTTTTTTAGAATTTTGTTAGTTTGAAGCTATTGTGATAAATAGAGCATTTGCTCCTATAGGAGCAAATGCTCTATTTATCACAATGGTTTCAAGAAGTGGTTATTACAAAGGCGTAGAAAGGCGTATTTATGGAGGAAAGGGTTACTAGTTTTGAAATGTAGCAGACGACAATATTACTAAGCATGTAACTTATCTATGCAAGTACATGGAAGCTAATCTGAGTCTACATTGTAGGTCACTCGTTAGTAGATTCATTATTTCTTGTCCAGTTCTGCAAACAATGTATGATGAGTCTACACTGTTTGCAAATGTCTAATTTCCATGTTGTCATATTGCATATATACTATGACTCTAACCTGTAGCATGACAAGTGAATGTTTGGTAAACTTGTCATCTGCACCAATTCTCCATACAGATCTTCGTAACCCTTTACGCAATGAACATTCATGTAAGAAATAATGACATCATACCTATTTAATTAGATTAGTTGTTATGATAGCATATGGACACAGGAATGTTTGGCTATGGCAGAAACTGTAGAGTCATACCTATATCATAAGCAAACAGAGCAGACCATGATCAGATCTAAGTGTACTCTGTTTGCATAGAAAAGCATATTTGAGGATGAAAGGGTTAACTGTTTGAACACTATATATCATTTGTATGTTGATGTTACTTAAATACTTGGTATCTCCTCTAGATCCAAACTGTTTGAAAAAGTTACCTAAAGGTTCAAATTTGATGTGTAATCAAATGATTCTCAAGAATAGTTCCTTTACTTTTCCACCAATCCCTGTTTTGTGACCACTCTTTAGAATCATCTTGAATAGACGACTCTTAAGAGTGGTCACAACATAGGGTTTAGTGGACAATTTTGGTATAGGAATACATGTATGCATCTTTATCTATTGCTCTGTTACCACATACAAGTACACAGTCAATATTGAAAGAATCAAAGGTATTAATTGATGATTTCATTATATAAGTAATATTTGTTTCCAGCACTTATTTGCACTTAACTAATTCCCTCCTAGACTAGAATTGTGTAGATTTGAAACCATTGTGATAAACAGAGTATTTTCTCCATAGGAGCAAATGCTTGATTTATCACAATGGTTTCAAAAGTTTCTAGAAAATGTTTATTCTATCAAATTCCCCCATTCAAACAGTTTTTAAAGCTGCATAACTGAACTTGGCAGCATTTGATAACCTTAAATTAGACTGGCAAATAGTGTAGACCTTGATCAAAGGTTCTTTTAGGAGCCGTTTGATCTGGGTCTGCACTATTTGCCTAAGTGTGTGTGTCCAAATATTTAGGGTGATTAAGTTAACAACAAATAATTAATTTGGCAATTTTCAACTAACCTTTTTGCATTTTGCCTTTGATATGTTTTTGTAATTCCTTGACTTGGTGATTTAAAGGCTCCACTTTGAGAAAGGTTTCAGTGTATTTCAATGCCTCTTGATATTCCTGTAATATACAATTCATGAAACTAAAATAAAATACAGCAGGCAAGTCCTTAACTCTACCTTTTAAGTTAATTTTATTTTGCATAAACTGCAGTCTGCTTCAATTCTCTCCCATTCTTCCTTAATAGATAGACAGACAGAGCTATGAAATAGAGAGAGATAGATAGATCTAAGACACAGAGAGCGATAGATAGATAGATAGATAGATAGATAGATAATAGATAGATAGATAGATAGATAGATAGATAGATAGATAGATAGATAGATAGATAGAGATAGATAGAGAGAGAGAGAGAGAGAGAGAGAGAGAGAGAGAGAGAGAGACAGAGAGAGAGAGAGAGAGAGAGAGACAGACAGAGACAGAGAGACAGAGAGAGACAGAGAGAGGGGGAAGAGGGAGAGAGAGATAGTAGATAAATATGGATAGAGAGAGACAGACAGACAGAGACAGATTGCTTATCTGGGAGCCTACAGGAGCCAACTGATCTGGGTCTACTCCGTTTGCAGATGCTTGATGAGGGAAAAGGTAAATGTGCATCCTACAAAATCTTTTAACCCTTTACTTGTTGAATATTCATGAAAAAAATTGACATCATGAATATTGATCAGATTAGTTTTGTCTAAAAGCATATGATGACAGGATTACTTGGTCATGACAGAAACTATAGAACCAGATCTGTATTATTCAATAACCAAACAGAGCAGTTCATGATGCTGTGATCTGTGTCTACTCTGTTTGCAAATCTGTTCATATGCATGTCTATCAGTCTATCATGTAAAGGCTTAAAAGAGAAGAATACATATGTAGATTTCAAGCTTTTAACCCTTTCCTACATACATGTATAAACACCTTTCCAAATGGAGTAGACCAAGATCAGATGGCTCCTATAAGAGCTGTCTAATCAGGGTCTGCTCTGTTTATTATGGAATTATAATATATCCGACTCTTACACCAAAACATCTTGTGTACATATGACATGATAAAAATTCAGCTGATTAATATTCTTACAGGAATATTCAACAGGGAAAGCCAAGGATTAACCCTTCGCTTGCTATTCACGTCAATATACCTACCTGTAAATAGTGAAGACCCAGATGAGACAGCTCCTGCAGGAGCTGTCTCATCAGGGTCTGCACTATTTACAAGTTAATTGTGCAACCAGTGCACTCCACAGCTGTGATTGCACAGCGAAATACTTGTACACAGTGAAGATGTAATTATACAAGGCATGGGTAAAGAAGGAGAAATGTATTTTAAAATTCAGCAAGAGAAGGATTAACTGTCAAACACACGTCAAAATCATCTAGCGATGAGAAGGCAGCTGAATGTTGTTTGAGACTGGGTTGAACAGGCAAGGTCTTACCTTTATTCTTGTATATGCAAAGGCTAAATAAAACAAACAATCTCTTCGGGTTCCACTGTCATGGGTCCTTTTGAATAGATCTGGAAGACAAATGTACAGCAAATTGATGATGTAAACCTGGGTAACCATTTAATTCATAAAAATGCATTTTCATGCTTTTGCAAAGAAAATAGACCCAGATCAGAAAGCTCCTTTATAGGCTGTCTGATCTGGGTCCGTTCTGTTTGCTTATGAAATTATAATAGATCTGTCACTACAGTTTCTACAAATACAAATACATCCTGCGTACATTATAAAAAATCTGCTAATAGTCATGATGTCATTTCTTACAAAAATATTCAACAGGAATAAGGTTAGAGTACAAATGTAACTACAATTAAATAAATTTTGCATACTGTTAAAAAACCAAGATGTGTTTGTGAAACACTTAACACCCGATATAACCTTTGACCCTGAAGGATGATCTTGACCTCAAACTGTGCAGCTTTATGAGATACATATGCATGCCAAATATGAAGTCTCTATCTCTACTGGTTCAAAAGTTATGGCCAATGTTAAAGTCAGTGATTTGACCTACATGTATATATTTGACATCTGACCTTAAAGGATGACCTTAACATGCCACCGCTCATAATGTGCAGCTTTATGAGATACATATGCATGCCAAATATCAAGTCTCTATCTGTACTGGCTCAAAAGTTATGACCAATGTTAAAGTTGTCCTCAAACAAACAAAAAGACAGGGCAAAAACAATAAATTATCATCTGAAAAAAGGCGAAATAGTAAATCAAGTAATTTAACCCTTTCCCTCATATAAACGTGTTTTCACGCATTTGCAAACAGAGTAGACCCAGATCAGACAGCTCCTATAGGAGCCGTCTGATCAGGGCCTGCTCTGTTTGCTAATAAAATTTGATAGATCTGTTTCTTTACTTTCTAAAATGTCTACATTGTTCCACCTTCCAAATTGCATTATAATTTTTTTGTTCATGAATATTCAGTAGGTATTGAAAGTTGAAATAAACATAGAACAGGGAAAGGGTTAATCAAAATAAATGGTCAGATTCCACTTGTTTGTAACATAAGTTTCACCTTCTAATAAGGCAATGCCATGTTTAACATCCATGTCCTGTTTACTCTTGCTTCTTACAAGGCATATGGCATACTCAAACTGGGCTTTTTCGCTTGGGACACCTCTACTTGACTGCTCTTCATACATACGCCTGAATTTCTGCAATAAAAAAATCAGTTTTTGTTATCGTAATGTTAATTTGAATATTGCATAATCTGTGTTTGGATCATATATTTTACCCTAAGCCGCACCTCTTTATTGCATGTTAACCCTATACAAGCCGTCTGATCAGGGTCTGCTCTGTTTGCTTATGATATAATATAGATCTGATTCTACAGTTTCTGCCATGGCCAAAAATTCCTGTGTCCATGTGCTATTATATTTATAACAATTAATCTAATTAATATTCATGAAGTCATTATTTCTTACATAAATATTCATGGAGGAAAGGGTTAATGTACTTTTATATAGATATCAGGGTTTCCACTGGGCCAAAATATTTTTCAGCCACTTTTTTGGGTCAGAGGGGAGGGTCCGGGAGGGGTGTCCCCTCCTGGTCGGATTTTTTTTATATCTGGACTAAAAAAAGTCGCCATTTCCAGTATACTTGGAGCATAAACTAACATAACATTTATGCATGTTAAATTTATGATGACTACTTGTGTTTACTGAAATTTATTTTCTACATAGCAGTATATCAATATAATGCTATAAAATTTAACTACTCAAACAGAAAGCTTCACATTCAGTATCTGCAGATGTAACACCAATCTCAGACTTCTATACTCAGTCATTGAATAGTCATTGCTGAATAAATGTTTCATCAAAACTAGTGTGTTTTTATTGTTGTAAATTGAGTAAATATTGAAGAAATTAAGTTTTGATCAACATTGCTTCCTTTATTTAGCAACTTTTGTTTGAATCAGGAAAAAGGTTGTTGTATGGGGGAGTTTTGTTTGAGGAGGGGGGGGGGGGGTGGGGGGGGGGTGGGGGGGCAAGGCAATGTTTCATACTAAGACCAGTCAAACTTATATTGAATGCATTATATCAACATTTACAAGTTATGTATAGGTAGTTACACATTTATTTTTACAAGCTATGATTCGGCGTGTATTTCTGTGTAAATTCTAGTTCACATTTTGTGTACTCGAAATGGTGTTATCGATCTACTTTCGGTTTTAACGATATCCCTGTCTTGAAAACACAAAGTTTATAGTTCAGGATCATTTTTACAACTGAAAAAAACCCATCAGAATGTGTCGAGCAACTGAGCTCGTCTCCCGAACGTCCAACAATCTTTCTACCATTTTACCCCACCACCCAAAATACCATTAGCTGGAACGCTTTTTTAGCGTTTTAACTGCTTTCGGTTGAATTTTATTCACATATTTTGCATTCGAATTTGATAGAGAATTGAATTACCAGCAACTAACAGGAAAATGACAGAGACCCTATCTAGAATTCGTGACAAAACATGCCTAGACATCCACAAAAGTGCAGTTCAGAAGTTGAAAAATGAGCGTGTACGATTAAGTGCGACAGGAGTAGAAATGTTCGGAAGAACAAGTACTACTGCCTTCACCATTTACTTCCGAGAAAGCAAGAGGAGAGGAGACGCGAAATAAAAATTATAACTTATTAATGTTCCAATTTGACAGAGTTATACTGACCACAAATCTTCAGTTTATGATCGTGTTCGATTGCAATTTTGCTTCTGTCACGTGATTTTGTTCTGAAAGTGACAAATCGAACGCTCCTATGGTTATCGTTTTCTATAGGCTCTTAATCCGTGTGTGTATTGGTAACAACCTGTCAGTTTGACACGAGGGTGCCCGAGGCGATGAGATTAATTATCTTTCTCAGCTAATTCCCAGATAAAGGGTTAATTAAGGTAATTTTTGAAATTTAGGACTGCAGAAAAAAGTATGCTTGGTCAAAAAAAATTTCGCCACTCTCGGATATTTTTTCGCCATTTGCGAAAGTGGCGAACGGCAGCGGAAACCCTGTAGATATTATCATTTTATGTATTTTCTATTGGTTCAGCGCACTGTATTTATATCATGCTTGAGCTATTAATGAGTGAAGAACATCAATGTGAGTCTATATGATATTTGATTGCATGAGTAAATTCAGCAATCATCATCAAGTGACATCTAAAGTCATTACAAAATACTTTTTCCATTCTAGCTCTACCTTTTCCTAAAAGTGTGTGTATCACAGTGTATGTATACATATTTTTGTTGTTCTAAAGTATAATTTCCATTCTAAGTTGAACCCTTCCCTTCATGAATATGCATGTAAAAAATTATGACATTATGAAAAATTGATCCTACAGGAGCTGTCAGATCTGGGTCTACTCTGTTAATCAAGGTGGCAGAAATGCAGGGTTACAGATAAGGTTTTGATGCAATTGGGTATTTACTCCTTGATTTTTTACAGAATTGGGTATAAATTTGCAATTTTTATTAGGTATTGGCAATTTTCGTAATTGGGTATTATTCATATTCTCATTAGGTATTCTATTTCTTTTTGCTTTTTGCTATATTTATTTGCTTTGTGTTACTCACTGTTTTGAAAAACAATAGCTTTATCCACAATTTTAATTGGGTAAATACCCCAATACTCCCCTTATCTGTAACCCTGGAAATGTCTCCATTTGTGTACATAGGTCATTGGTATGCATGCAGAAATGTCAACTGCTAAGTATGAATTCTCTGGATTGTACTGATACCGAGTTTTCCTGCAGAGGCTGAGAGTGCATACTTTCACCCTTTCCTTCATACAAACACCTTTTAATGGCTTTCCAAGAAGAACAGACCAGATGGCACCTGTAGATATGGGTTTGCTATGCTTATGAAATTTCTGTTTGTATAAATCTATATGTGTTATAACGGTCCGAAGAAAAAGTAGCTTCAATCATTATTGTGACAAACACAACAACAAATGCGTGGTTACGTGGCCTTTGGTGACATGTCCGGTCAGTGCTTTGTCCGAATAATTAGGTACTTGTATGACCCACAAGAAAAAAGCAAGTCTACCTAATAACTAGCAACAAATATTGAATAAAATTAGTATGGTTTATTTAATAAATTACTTGTAAGTCCACCGGGTCGACGGTATCATTCAAAATCATGTCCATGATTGAGATTGCGTTAAAATTACTTGTTCACTTTTTCAGAAACTAACACGGTGTCAGGATAAAATATTGGAGTTTGTATAAAACCTTTACCCTTCTGACACGGATACCAACAATCGGAAATTCGGTGTTACACAAAAGTTTGACCTCTTTGAAATGTGACCAGGATGGTAGTTTTTAACGATAGATCGATCAAATTTCAAAGTTGAGAAATTATTCTGCCAGTTAATTAATAACCCTTTACACGCATACACGCTTGTCACTTGAAAAAATTACCCTCGTTGTTCAAAAACTGACGCAATGATCGTACATACAATTTACCACGTTACTCGTACATACAATTTACCACGTTAAATAACTCGTACATGATGCTTATCCCAAAGCATGTCGCAAAACTGACCACACATGTGCGTTGCCTCGCTAAGGGTCACACAATGGTGGATATTAGTCATATGTGAAAATTAAAACGCCATTACCCTTTCCCTCGTGTTTAAACTCCTTTTCACGCATGTGCCGTCTGATCAGAGTCTGCTCAATTGCTTTTGACATGATATAGATTTGTTTCTACAGTTTCTGTCAAATAAAAAATGTCATTGAAAATTTACATTATAAAAATTAGGCTAATAAATATTCGTGCTGTCATTTCAATTTACATTAATTATAAGAATATTGAAGAGGGAAGTGGTTAACATCTTTACCCTTTGCCTGCTACGCGCGACCTAACTGGCATTTGCAAACAGCATCCAATTCGGATGAGACGTTTTATCAGGATTCAAGCTGCTTGACACTCTGTCAATAGTCTTATAAAAGCTTGAACGAATCGGAAGCTAGTGAAAAATGTGACAGATCGGAGGTTAAGTAGACTTCATTTTCATAGCAGGCTAAGGGATAAGGTGACAAAATTCTGTAAAATGCTAATTACCTATTATTTCATCGTTGAAAACAGGCCTCAAACTGCACAGATGTCATTAACCCTTTCTTTCATACAAACGCTTTTTCACGCATTTGCAAACATAGTAGATCCAGTTCAGACGGAGCCGTCTGATCGGGGCCTGCTCTGTTTGCGAATAGAATTTGAAATATCTGATTCTGTACTTTCTAAATGGCTACAATGTTCCAACTTCACTAATTCATTATAACAATTTTCTCCATGAATATATTCAGTAAGTATTGAAATTTGGAAGAAACACAGAGCAGGGAAAGGGTTAAACCTTTACTCAGCAAATACGCAATTCTACGCATTTGCAAGGGAGCGGTCTGATATGGGTCTTCTCTGTTTGTTCATGATACAGTATAGATATGATTCTAAAGATTCTGCCATGGTCAAATGTTACTGCGTTCACGTACGTGCTTCTTGACTTGACTTGACTTTTCCAGTAACCTAGCTAATCGATCGTAGGGGCATCTTAGCCGACTTCATGACAATCTCTTCCCACTTTGCCCTGTCTTCCGCTGCTCTCTGAGATGTTGCAAAACTAAAAACTCTCCACTTCTTGATGGTGTCTTTCCCCCCATCTTTTTCGTTGTACCCCTCGACTTCTTGTTCCATTAACTGCTCTCTTGAGATTTGCCTTGGCGAGACCTATTGATCGGGAGATATGTCTATATCCCCGGTAAATTTGGTCGTAAAGGCAGTATAGTGGAGCCAAACACAAGGATCTATACTACAGTTTTATTCGGGTTCTGTCTACATGTGCATTGTATAGTTCTTGCAGCAGACTGCTGTCCGATCTAAGGGACCGAACACCTCTCTCTCTATCTTCTCTCTCTCTCTCTCTCTGCGCTGTGAATATGGCAGAACCACTTCTTAGAATGAATAGTCCTCCCAACAAACACTCCAATGCGACCATGATTGAACGACAAGTTAACATTTATTAAGCAAGTTAGACGTTGAACAGTTGAAGGTAATGGCTGAACTGGCAACAGTTTACTGTCAGAGCTAGGCTCACGTGATACCAATCTCACGCTCGCGCGCCGAAATATACAAACCAGCCAATCGCCAGCACGTATGCTATCACGTGATAAATCACATGAACGAAAATAACAGCCCGCGAAAACCACAAATCAAAGCACTGAACATGCTGATAGGTAAATAGCAATAAAAATAGTAAGACGCAGAAAATCAGCCTGGTTACATCCTTCCCCTCTACTTGAAATGATGTCCCGTCATTATAGCGTCTCGTCAAACAAAACGACAACATGAAAATATCAAAGCCAAAAAAGCAATAGTCAACTGTCATTGGAAGTACAAAAATGAGTCATGCAGGAAACACCACATACAGAACAAACAGTCGCCCGAACAGCAACACAAGGAAACAGCAAATGTACATAACTTATAAAAACATTAAGAGACGCACAAAGACAAAACAAACATACAATAGGGGGAAGATGGAAGTACCGCCTTGGAACGGTCAGTGACAAACGTCACTGGGGGTTAAACCCGTTTATGGGCGCCCAACCTCACACTTATTCCATCCCCACCCTAAAAGACAAACAGTGTAAATAAACGTATCCCCTCTCCGACTAATCTACAACAACCGCGACGGCCAATACAGTGGTAAAGTGCATGTATAACGAAAACATTTAAGGGAACAAACTGTATCCACCTATCGCTACTGTACTCAATGATTGAGCTGCAAACAGAGTAACTGTAGAAAAGTAATAAAGGGTACGACAAAAACGAAATAGTACAGATATCCGACGTTCTCCTTCCATTTCTGGATTTAAGAGGTCGCCTTCATAGAGAAGTCATCAACGTAGACCCACCACCTACATAACCTAATACAACCAGTACACTACAAGACTTACTTGATGTAACTTTCACTACCACTACTTAACTAAGCATACAATGCACTACAATACTATCAATGTTTGTGGCAAATGGACACTTCGAACTCCTGGCAAATTCTCAAACATTTGAGAAAATAATAAACTATACATGTAATACAGAACGTATTTATTATCAAAATTTAAAATAAAATAAAATAAATAATCATGTCATGCAATGTGTTCAATGAAATCATTATCAACTGACATGTAACTGGGTAAATAACAATAAAAATAGTAAGACGCAGAAAATCAGCCTGGTTACATGTCCATACCATCTCAACTTCATTTCCTAACTATAGTATGAAACTTTTCGTATGGGCCAATCATTGCCCACACCTGACAGCGGACCTCTTTATTGGTGACAATTAATCTAATTAATATTCACGATGTCATTATTTCTTTCATGAATATTAATGGAGTAAAGGGGTTAAACCAAGAACTATCGCAATATCCATGGGCTACTAATCAGATAAGACACATAAAGCATTAATTAATATTCATCTTAAGATACTATATTCTGTAAAAACACAAATAAGCACTATATAGCCGAGTCGTATTGAATGTTGAAAACAGAACCCAAACTATACAAATGTGGTTACATCCTAAACCCTCGCAAAAACCATGGGCTACAACCCTAGCTGTGGATAGTGGATACTAATCGGATACGAAATTAAAGCCCCGTTAAACATCTTAAGACGCTGTATATTTTTATTGTATTTTTTTTTTTTTAAAAAGAACCTCACTAACTATAGCCAGTCGTATTTCAAAGTTGAAATCAGACCCCACAATGGGGAAGGTTTATCCCTTTCCCTTATATAAACGCCGTTTCACGCTGTTGCAAACAGAGTAGACAGGGTATGTTCCGTTTGTTTATGGTGTGAGTTAGATATGATTTTACAGTTTCTGACTGAACCAACGTGACATGTGTTCATATGTCATTAATATCAATGATGCCATTATTTCTTACATTAATAGTCGACAGGGAAAAGGTAAACAATACCAAAAAGCAGGCTTCATAGCACCTAGTGACATTTAACTATCTTTCTGGAAATGTTTATTTTACATGTGTGTTCTGTTAATCTGTATCCTGCTTCATGTGTGTTCTGTTAATCTGTATCCTGCTTATATATACAATATTATGTCTGTTTAACATCCGATATGATGCAATTTTACGTATGTCCAATGTTCCTTCAAGCTTTGAGAAAGTCATGACCCAGTGTAAAACACTTTAGATCCGGATTAAATCGGCGTCTCGCCTGGGTCCAGTCTGTTTGACAAGGTGAGGGTTAAAGGCATTTCAAAGCTCCTTATATAAGTGACCCCCCCCCCCCCCCCCCCCCCCCCCCTATATACACAGTATCCAGCTGTGCTCCTGCAGTGTCCAGTCAGGGTCCATAGCCATAAGTGATAAAGTTAGGAAATTATACATTGATCCTCTGTGATGGTAGCCCGCCTTATCAGTTTGTGTATCAGACCCCTGACAGTAGGCTCCCAAAATACACAGCATGGGGTTAATGGGTCAACATTCCTTTCGAAATGCCTTTAAAATGTACTCTGCTAATATTTTCGTCATATTTGCTGAAGAAATTAACTTCAGAATCGGGATCTTTGTGATTTGAAACTAAATCTAATGCTAAAACAAGAAAGAGTTTGAATCGAAAAAAGATAACTTTTAAAACATCGGAAACCAACAGAAACACGTGCACGCCCGCCATACACGGGATATGTCGTGCTTTTTTTTTATTTACATGCAGAGCAAAATCAATGCTTTAATGCATGGATTAACCAGAAAACACATTTTGTAAATCCACCAATCTGGTTAATAACGTTTTTTCTCTCAAGTTCAACAGTGTCATCATAATAACGTAAGTAGTACAAGTATGAATGATGTCCAGTTAGAAAAGATGTCCTTTATTTTAAGAATAAGCTAATTAATATGTAATCTGAATAAATATAATTTATATAATTGTGACTTGATATTTAGGTGAGTGTTTTAAATGCCATTTAATACGAATAAAATCTATCTGTGTACTTAAATGCGCGTTTTTAAATAAAATGCACGTGCTTATTGATTTTTCGAACATGGTCCATGTTTTACTATACACTTAGTTTCACGAAGCACCGTCTGAAGGATATCAAAATGGGGATGTAAACATGGCTAGTGATCATGTGAGAATAGCGGAGAGTTTGCGGGTTAAAATAGGTTGGCAAATTTATATGTATTATCAAACAGACTTATAAGTGTACATAAAAGGTTCTGTAAGCCATTTATTGCATTAACATTTCTTGCCAGTCCCATAACTGAGCACATTCGTGGAGAGGTTTCGCTAGCCCCCTCGTATTGATCCCCTCACATTAACATGATGCGTAGGTGTACATGTATTTAAGATCCAGCTTTTGCATATGGTGTATACAACAGAGACACTGTATCATTATATATATAGTAGACAGTGTATGAACTCTTTCCTGCACGCAACGATTTTCACGCCTTTGCAAACAGAGTAGACCCAGATCAGATGGTTCCTATTGGAGCCCTCTAATTAGGGTCTGCTCTGTTTGCTTATGAAATTATATAGATCTGGTCCTACAGTTTTTGTAAAAGCCAAAATTTCTGAAGAAGAAAAAAACCTAATAAAAATTAAGTTAATGATTATTCATAAAATGATAAACTGATACATATCAAGTAGGGAAACGTGTTAAATGCAAAAACTTCCTTATCTGCCATTCATTAGCTAGCTGCTACCAGGAAAGAAAGTTATAATTATGTATCTGACTCAACAGAGATCCAGATAAGATGCGTAAATAAAAACATTTTCAAGGATAACTTCTTTATTTCTCCACTAAACCTTATGTTGTGACCTCTTTTAGAATATTTTTTTGTCTCGGAGAGATGATTCTAAAGAGTGGCCACAGCATAGGGTTTGGATGAGAAATGATGATTTTAGTATTTGTGTATGCACAGAACTTTACCTGTTTCTCTAACCCAGTTTTAGTCATGACATGTGTATCTCACTGTGTGACACAAGATACTATTAGATTTGATTACAAATTAATGAGACATTTTTAAGTTTTTTACAGATGATTTCCAAGAAAAGAAATTCACCGAATATCATGTGTGCAATGTGACAGTTTCAATTTTTTTGTACTTGGCATGTTTGGTTTCCTATTCACTACAGTTGATAAGACTTGATTCAAGTGTTCAATTAAGAATTTATAATTATGTCTCCCCATATATATGTACATTGGGGAGACATATATATTGTTTTTGTGAGAGTTGTCTGTCTGTCTGTCCGTCTGACTGTCCTGACCAACAAACACCACTTGTGGGTTTTTTCACTTGTGGGCCTATTTTCTGTCCAACCTTAAGAGTAACCTAAACCCATAATCATCTCCTAGACCAGAAATTAAGACCAAAAGTGGCAAATTTCAGAGTTGTCTGTCCGCCGTGTCTATTTATTATGGGCTTATTTTAAACAAAGCTTGTCTAAACTGGTAAGCCCATGAACATTCATATTTTGGAATTTTCATTTTTTATTGTGGGCTTAAGCTCACAATAAAATTAAATGCATAAGCATGTCCTAGACCAAAGATTAGCTCACAAGTGGCAAATTTCAGAGCAGACGTCCGTCTGTCCGTCACACTTTCTTGTCCGGATGATTACTTCTATATGCCTGAAGCCAGTTGGTTGAAACTTCATATATTGAAAGAGCATAATGAGAGGAAGTGTAATTAATGCACAGGGTCCATAACTCTGGCTTCACTAAAAATTGGAGTTATTGCCCCTTATACATTTTTTCACACTTTTTTTGTCTGGGCAATAACAGTGATAACGGGGGTGGGGGGTGGGGTGTGTGTGTGTGTGTGTGTGTGTGTGTGTTTGTGTGTGTGTGTACGGGGGGGGGGGGGGTTGTTGTTGTCTAATTTTGTGACAAAACCTCTTGTTCAGGAAGAAAATAAGCACTTAGACTTTTTTTCAACTGTTGCAAAAGTGGTTGTAAATATTTTTTCCTCAGAAGGTTTGGTAAGCTTTTCAGCCTTTTTATCCCCCACCACATAGCGGAGGGGGGTTATAGGAATGGCCTTCGTCTGTCCGTCCATCCGTCCGTCTGTCCGTAACAATTTCGTGTCCGCTCCATATCTCCTATACCCCTTGAAGGATTTTCAAGAAACTTGCCTCAAATGTTAACCAAGTTGAGACGATGTGCAGAACATATGTGGCAGATATGTCGGCTCAAGGTCAAGGTCCAATTTGAAGGTCAAGGGTTTTAACCTTCAATTTCCATTGCATTTTTGTGTCCGCTCCATATCTTCTAAACCCTTTGAAGGATTTTCATAAAACTTGAGTCAAATGTTAACCAAATTAAGACGATGTGCAGAACACATGTGTCAGTCATGTCGGCTCAAGTTCAAGGTCACATTTGAAGGTCAAGTATTTAAACCTTCAGTTGCCATTACAGTTTCGTGTCAGCTCCATATCTTCTAAACCCTTTGAAGGATTTTCATAAAACTTGAGTCAAATATTAAATGAATTGAGACGATGTGCAGAACCCATGCGGCAGTCATGTTGGATCAAGGTCAAGGTCTCGTTTGAAGGTCAAATGTTCTAAGCTTTAATTTTGGTTACATTTTCGTGTCCGCTCCATATCTTCTAAAGCCTTTGAAGGATTTTCATAAAAGTTTAGTTAAATGTTAGCTAAATTGAGACGATGTGCAGAACACATGTGCCAGTCATGTCGGCTCAAGGTCAAGGTCACATTTGAAGATCAAGTGTTCTTACCTTCAATTTCCATTATAGTTTCGTTATCTCCTATACCCCTTGAAGGATTTTCAAGAAACTTGCCTCAAATGTTAACCACGTTGAGACAATGTGCAGAACATATGTGGCAGTCATGTCGGCTCAAGGTCAAGGTCACATTTGAAGGCCAAGTGATTTAATCTTCAATTTCCATTACATTTCGTGTCCGCTCCATATCTTCTAAACCATTTGAAGGATTTTCATAAAACTTGAGTCAAATATTAACCGAATTGAGATGATGTGCAGAACACATGTGGCAGTCATGTCGGCTCAAGGTCAAGGTCACATTTGAAAGTCGTGTTCTTACCTTCAGTTTCCATTATATTTGTTTCCGCGTCCTATTTTCTTAACAACTGGAAGGTGTCACCTTAAGGTCAATGTCTTAATTTAGGTGGTGGCGGTGGGGGATATAGCTGTCCTTTGGACTGCCTTGTTGTCCTTGTAACTATTTATACATTATGGGTAACTATATATTTTGGGTAAAATGTTGGTACATATACTAATTAATGTCAGTGTCACAGTAATTATGTCTCCCCCATTTATTGGAAAACATAATTGTTTTTGCCGTCCGTCAGTCCATCTATCCCTATGTCTGTCACAAACTTGTGTCATGCATATCTCTGAAACCAGTAAGGCTAGAGTCTCCATACTTCACAGGAATGTTTACCAGCATGAGTTGTTGTGCACCTGGGTTTTTTGAAATGTGTCCCCCTGATAACTGGAGTTAATACCCCTGATGACTTAAAATTAGATAAAATTTAAATACAACATTATATTTTGACCTGTGTCTACACTAGTTACCTTAGTTTATTTGGTTTAATATTGAGGGTAATTCCTATATACATGTATTTGTATGCCATTGTAAAAAAAATCAGGTAATAAATTTTTGTGATGTAATAATTTCTTACATGAATATTCATCAGGTAAAGGTTTAAACTATCCCAGTTACAAGGCGTTTTTGTTTATTCAAGAGAAACATTTGTTCTTAACCCTTTCCTCCATAAATACGCCTTTCTACACCTCTGTAAAAGTCACTTTATGAAACCATTGTGATAAATAGAGCATTTGCTCCTATAGGAGCAAATGCTATATATATCACAATGGTTTCAAACTACACAATTCTAAAATTTTACTTTTCTCTAGTAAATGCTTCTTTTGGGTAGATCCATTCAAAGAGGCTGGGTCTAAAAATAACCTATGGAGCATTTGGGTTAACCATTTCAATGCTGCATCATCAGAGTGAATTTGAAAATAACCCATCACTGTCCATTCAGTATAACATTCTTAAATGTGTTTGTGGATTCTGCATGTCAAATAATGCACATCCTGATCAAAGGGCTCCTCCAAGATTCCTCTGATCTGGGTCTCCCCTACTTACAATAACAGAACACTTGTTTTTACACTTTCAAAGGGTTATTAACCTTTTCCCTGTTATTTATTTAGGTCAATTTTCAATACCTACTGAATATTCATTAGCATATGGCAATAAAGAAATATGAAAGGTGGAACATTGTAGACATTTTAGAAACTAGAGAAATGGATCTATCAAATTCTATTAGCAAACAGAGCAGACCCTGATCAAACGGCTCCTCTAGGAGCAGTCAGATCTGGGTCTACTCTGTTTGCAAATGAGTGAAAACATGTTCATATGAGGGAAAGGGTTAACATAATAGTATTGGTAGCCTGGCTAATGGTGGCTATGAATATTTTCAGGAGAGGCCAAAAACCTACCCCCAAATGCAGTGAAGAACACATACTGTACTTTGAACCTAGATCGTGAGGAAGTTTATCGCACAGCTGTGGTGGAAAAGTGTCTGAAGTAAGTCACAATCACAATCAGTCTCTGTAGCACAGTGAAAGTGTGACACACAAATTACACATCTACTAGTAATCAAGGGCTAAACCCAAATTTAATTCTACTACGAACCCTTTGAGTGTACTAGTACAGCTACTAGCATTTGCAAATAGTTTAGACCAAGATCCTAGAGGAGCCGTCTGATCAGGGTCTGCACTTTTCAATATCCTCCAGCAAATTTCATATGAACGGACTATATCAACCATTTACTCTATATAAATTCATTTTTTCTTGGCCTGTGCAAACAGTGTAGACCTAGATCAGACAGCTCCTGTAGGAGCCATCTGATCAGGGTCTACTCTACTCTGTTTGCTTATGTGATAATATAGATCTCATTCTACAGTTTCCTCATTGGCAAAAACTTAATGTGTTTACATTTATTATTATTTATTATTATATTATTATTATACCACATTTATATAGCGCTCTTTTCATACAGGATATGTGCGTTCAAAAGCGCTTCACAAAGATACATTTTCTGTACAATAATGCGTAAATTACAGAACATTTAAAATAAAATATATTTAATACTTATATATAGATAAGAATAATAATAAAATAGAATTTATTTAGGACATTGGTAAATAAGCTACATCTTTTCCTTAAGTTTATCTGTCTGTGTCGTATTATGTTCTATTATAGTGTGTCAACGCACTCAGATTATAAAAAAAAACAAAAAAACAAAAAAAAAACAAAAAAAAACAAAAAACACTTGAATGCAACATTCTATGCGCAGTGCCAGTACGTCCCATAATTTTGACCCAGACTCAACATACTTGGGTACATTCGTTTAACATACAACACTGCACATAAAATATTGCCGGAAAATTGGGTAACAGAACAGATCAATTTGAAGTTCATGCATATAAACTAAGCAATACAAATACACAACTGTTATATACGCGCAGTATGCAACCCCTCCAGTCAAACACTATTCGACCCGCTATGGCAATGAGGGAGTACACAGCGTATCATATTTTAATAGAGTTGTAATTGGGTATATCCAAAGTTTAATTACAGAATAAAATGTCTTATTATGGGAACCCAAAAAGCCCAGCCAAAGTAGAGCTAAAGAAGGTATCCCGTATACTGTTCCTGCAACATATCCCACCGGCTGCAATGGCAAAGGAATCACATCGGACAAATCGAGACTGACTGAGACACGCGATGCTGCATTAGACCGTACAGGCTTAATTTGCCCGCTGCCCATATATTACACGACCCAGTTCACTGGTAAGCAAAAATACGGAAACTGGGTCAGCTTAACAGGAATCCCTGGCACTGGTTAAGGGCAGGGTAGCAAGTCATGCCAGCAAGACTCCCAATGTACCAGCGCGGAATTATACCGTAGAGGGATGCCCTGTTCCACTACGGTGCTCCCTCCGGCATTGGAACTGGAATTACCAGAGGTACCAAGCATATAGGGATGCCCCGTTTGACAACAGCACTCCCTCGGCCACCGCAACATCTGGACAGCGGAATCCCGCTGACACAACACCCGCACGTTCAACATCAAGGGGATTCCCTAGAAGTCCATAAAAATATGGATGAGGTTTTTGTTATTCATTTATCTATTTTCTACATTTGTGGAGCATTATATTTGAAAAAAGGGGTTTAAAAGTCCACAGTCATAAGGAAGTGGCAGGATCAACACTCTGTGGCCAATGCAGCAGTTATGACAACCGACGATTAGCAGGTACGTTTTCTAAACTGCCCTAATAATATATGTTGAAGAAATGCGTTTTCAGAGATTTTTTGAAACATGCCAGTGAGCTTGCATCTCTAATGCCTGATGGAAGAGCATTCCAGAGTTTGGGAGCTGCATGCATGAAACTTCTCTCACCGTACTTTACCTTACGACTTTTTGGTACAACCAACGACAAAGAACTACTTGCTGATCTTAATTCTCTGCGGGGCCTGTACACGTCAAGCATGTCGACAATGTACTTGGCGGATTCATTGTAGCCGCATCAAACTTTTCTAAAAAGTTTGTTGAGTGCTGCATCTCAGTGGTATTCGGCACACTGGATACAGTGCCTGATGAAATATCTGCCCGTATTTTGTCCACCTTTTCAACGAAAAAGTCACTGAAGTCTTGTGCAAGTTGTTTCGAGGATGAATTCTTAGGCAATGTGATATCATTAGTTGAACCTAGCAGATGCTTAGTGACTTTGAAAAGACTTTTTGAGTCTGCCTGGCATGTTTCAATTTTCTCTGAGTAGAAATCAATTCTCGACTTTATCAGCAGCTTGTTGACTTTGGCACACTGTTCTCTGTATAGCTGATGGTCTATTGTGAGCCTGGACTTTTTCCAGTTCCGTTCCAATTTGCGCTTTACATGTTTTGCATCGTGCAGTTCCTGGGTATACCAAGGACATGATGGTCTGAGTGTTATGGTTTTAGTACACAGTGGTGCATGTTTATTGACAAGTGCTGCCAGTATCTGTGTATATGATTTAACCAGCTCATCAACATCTGCCGTTTGCATACTTGTCTCGACGGGTACTGAGTCGAGGAGGTCCCTTTTGAATGATTCGATATTAATTGCCCTAAGTTTCCGAAATGAAACAGTTTTCCTCACTGTTGGAGGTTTCGCGGCCTTTGCCTCGAAAGTTACAGAAAAATGATCTCGCGAAATTTTACCACTACTGTCGGACAGTCCAGGGTCCGTGACTTCAACGTTTGACACACAGTCATCACCATCCCGTGTAATAACAACATCAAGAGTATGTCCCCCTACATGAGTGGCTTCATTTACATGCTGTCGCAGTCCAAATGATTCGAGTGTACTAACAAAGTTAGCAGTGTTTCTGTCATTTGGAATGTCAAGGTGGATATTTAAATCCCCTACAATGACGACCGGTTTATCGGTGGTCACAAGTTTAGATAAGAAAAATGGCCACTCACTCTAGAGGAAATCTCCAGTTTTTAGACCATTACCACGAGATGGTGGTGGTCTATAAGCAACTACTAGGCGCATATTGAAATCTCGGACACTGATAGTGCAGTCCATGTACTCAAAGTTTGAGAAATCATTATCTCTTGTCGATTTATGGAGGCGAAGTCCTATTGAAGCCTTATGTATGATTGCAACCCCGCCGCCACGGTTGCCATTGCAGCGAGGGACATGTTGGATTCTGTAATGAGTAGGAACCAGTTCACTTAAGCAAGAATTGTCAACAGAACTACCGAGCCAGGTTTCCGTAATGGCTTCCACATCAAAGTCATTTGAAACGATATAGTCGCAAATAGAAAGAGCCTTGTTTTTGACTGATCTAGGGTTTATACTGCATACTTTTACAAAGGTCCGAATTCTCACAGGCATTGGAGGTTCGCGTTTTACATGAACTACAGTTTTCGTTTTCTCAGAAAGGGACACTGTTGAGAATTTACTCGCGTACAGGTTAGGTTTCGAAACAATGGGGATTACCTGGGGAAACTGTTTCAAATGACTGAGATTTACGCCATCAGGTGAAACCTTACATTCTGTCGGACGGTTTCCAGAAACAATTGGAATTGACTGAGGTATTTCCCTTAATCTGTTTAAATGAACACCTTTATTTTCATCCCAAATACGCTTTGGTTTTGAGTTGCCCCCTTTGGAGCCTCTGAATTTAGCTAAGCCAAATTGACCAAAGTTTAACAGCCCTAACTCTTTCAACCTGGACAATACTAGCTTGTTGGGTTTCAAAATAGGCGATAATTGCCCTATAATGGAAAGATCGCACCTGGTATACTGTAACTGTAACTGTGGCCATGTTGTACTAATCCGCTCTTCACCTGTATATCCTAATGCCTGAGGCACACACATTTGAATTTAAAGATCCAGTAATGCACAAAAAAAGATTTATTAATTTCACTTTTTCCGTCAAATCACACAACAGAATCACTTAAAAAGTACACCAATCTATTAACACTTCCTTCTTGCACAATAGTGTCACGTTTCAGAAAGTTTTTCGAAGTATTTCCCTCTTTAAACTATGCAAAGCATCAGAGCGAAATGAATGCAGCCTTCACACTTTGGCGCATAATCATAAAGCCACATCTTGTTAATATTCATGACATCATCATTTCTAGTATTAATATTAACCCTTCGCTTGCTGTTCATGTCAATATACCTACCTGTAAATAGTGAAGACCCAGATGAGACAGCTCCTGCAGGAGCTGTCTCATCAGGGTCTGCACTATTTACAAAATTGATTGTGCAACCAGTGCACTCCACAGCAGTGATTGCACAGAGAAATAATTGTAGACAGTGAAGATATATGTACACGTAATTAACTAATTATACCACAGGGCATGGGTAAAGATGAAGAAATGCATTTTAAAATTCAGCAAGAGAAGGGTTAATGGTGTAAAGGGTTAATCAGTGAATGGCCAATCCCCTCGTAATATTCAGCGCTCATAGCCTGTATGACTGGTTTTGATTTTGTTATCTACTCTAAGTTTCAAAGAAGACAATTTTATGCTTTCACTGTCATTCAAAACATGTAAGGCATATTTTGTTACCCATGTAAATCCATCAGTGAGTGTATGTCCCTGAGTCTGTCTGTGCATCAGGGTTGATTTCCACTCAATGACTCTTCTTGTATTATAGATTATTTTCTTGCCTTCCATCCATTTTCAGAAGCTTTGTCAGATGATTCTCCTAGCAACAAATAAATGTGCATAATCAAGTAATAAAATCTTCATTTCATCATCAAACCCTATGCAGGCCTGGAAAATTCCTCTCGTCCGCTCGCCATGACGAGTAACTTTCTTGCAGGACGAGTAGAATTCCAGAAATGTTAACAATGAATTTAAGTTAACTAAGACAAAAGCAGTGGGCAGGACGAGTAAAACTTTTAGGAATTTTCCAGCCCCGCTATGTTGTAAACTTGTGACCACCCTTTACTTAGATACAATTCTGAAGAGTGGTCACAACATAGAGTTTGATGGAGAAATAAAGTAAGTTATTCTTTAAAATGTGTTAGTTTATGCATCTAACTGGACCAATGATTCTGTCCTGCTGCCAGTTAACTATATGCTAAGCTGTTGTTATCTGTAACATTTGATGTCTGCCTTATCTTGAGAAATGAGGATCGAAACACCAATTTTTTTTGTAGATGAAAATTACCTCATGTATTTAACCCCATTCCCTCATAAGCTATTGTTAGACCCAATCTCTTTGAATAAATCATGGAAGGTTTAATATTGTAGCCATTTTAGAAAGAAAAGAAGCAGATCTATCAGATTCCATTAGCAAACAGAGCAGACCATGATCAGACATTTCCTATTTATAAGAGCTATGTGATCTGGATCTAATCTATTTGCAAATGCGTGAAAAGCGTTCATATGATGGAAAGGGACAAATATTTACCTGATAAATATTCATATAACAAATAATGATGTCATGAATATTAATTAGATTTTATAATGGAATGCATGTATATATGATCACAGGAATTTGCAAGAAAGGGTTAAGAATTTTTTTGCATGAATTAATCACTTCATGAATATTCATTAATTTAGCATTTATGATGAAAACTTTACCAAGGAATTTTTGGATTAGGCAAAAACTGTAGGATCAGCTTTATATAATTCCATAAGGAAACAGAGCAGGCCCTTATCAGGCCACTCCTATTCTGTTTGCAGAGACATTAAAAGGCATTACTATGAGGGATAGGATTAAGGAGTGTTTCAGCTGTATGTTATGTTAGGCAGTAATCAATAAACTACAAGACCTATTACTATCTGCCACAAGACATACAAGAACAATCTGATCTGGTTCTACTGTTTTTGCAAAGGCATTAATAGACATGTAGTATAGGTTTAAACCTTTCCTTCATATAAACATGTTTTCATGCATTTGCAAACAGAGCTGTCTGATCAGGGTCTGCTCTGTTTGCTAATTAAATTTGAAAGATGTTTCTTTACTTTCTAAAATGGTTACAACTTTCCACCTTCCATATTTCATTATAACTTTTTTGTCCATGGATATTCAGTAGTACTGGTAATTGAAATTTGTAATAAATATGGATCAGGGAAAGGTTTAAACCTGTCCTTCATATTAATGCCTTTTCAAGCCTACAAGGTAGATGCAGATCAGATGGTTCCTGTAGGAACTGTCAGAGATCTGCTATGTTTGCTTATGATAGAATATAGATCTGATTCTACAGTTTCAGTCTGAGCCAAAACGTCCTGTGTTCATATGCCATAAGAAAAAACTAATCTAATTATGTCTCTCACAAAAACAATATGTCTCCCCAATATAAATATGGGGGGAGACATCTTTTTATGCCCCCAAAGGCGGGCATATAGTAATCACATTGTCCGTCTGTCCGTCTGGCCGTCCGTCCGTCCGCACTCACCAATGGGTAGTTGTGTGACTTTTTCTAACTAGTCACACAAGTAAAATCATTAACCTGGCCATCTCTTGTGACATTAACCTGGCCATTTCTTGTGACATTAACCTGGCCAGTTGTGGGACATAGGGTTAGGGTTAGGGTTAGCTTCCAGATCATTCTTTTCCAAAGTTAGAGCCAAAAATAGTTTTTCTTGTGGGACTAGTCCCACAAGAAAAGATCAAAGGAAAAAGTCACACAACTACCCATTTGTTAGTATGTCCGTCCGTCTGTCCGTCCGTCCCAAATTCGTGTCCGGTCTGTAACTTCTTCATCTATCAATGGATTTCAATATAACTTGCCACAAATATTCACCAGACAGAGACAATGTGTCGCTTTAAACTCCCAGGTCCATGGGTCAAAGGTCAAGGTCACAGGGTACAATTACTTTGTCACAAATTTCGTGTCCGGTCTGTAACTTCTTCATCTATTAATGGATTTCAATATAACTTGGCACAAATGTTCACCACACAAAGACGATGTGTCGCGTTCAACTCCCAGGTCCATGGGTCAAAGGTCAAGGTCACAGGGTACAATTACTTTATCACAAATTTCGTGTCCGGTCTGTAACTTCTTCATCTATCAATGGATTTCAATATAACTTGCCACAAATGTTCACCAGACAGAGACGATGTGTCGTGTTCAACTCCCTGGTCCATGGGTCAAAGGTCAAGGTCACAGGGTACAATTACTTTGTCACAAATTTCGTGTCCGGTCTGTAACTTCTTCATCTATCAATGGATTTCAATATAACTTGGCACAAATGTTTACCACACAAAGACAATGTGTCGCGTTCAACTCCCAGGTCCATGGGTCAAAGGGCAAGGTCACAGGATACAATTACTTTGTAACAAATTTCGTGTCCGGCCTGTAACTTCTTTATCTATCAATGGATTTCAATATAACTTGGCACAAATGTTCACCACACAAAGACGATGTGTCGCTCTCAACTCCCAGGTCCATAGGTCAAAGGTCATGGTCACAGGGTACAATTACTTTGTAACAAATTTCGTGTCCGGTCTGTAACTTCTTTATATATCAATGGATTTCAATATGATTTGGCACAAATGTTCACCAGACAAAGATGATGGGTCGCTTTCAACTCCCTGGTCCATGGGTCAAAGGTCAAGGTCACAGGGTACAATTACTTTGTCACAAATTTCGTGTCCGGTCTGTAACATCTTTATCTATCAATGGATTTCAATATAACTTGGCACAGATGTTCACCAGACAAAGACGATGTGTCGCGTTCAGCTCCCTGGTACATATGTCAAAGGTCAAGGTCACAGGGTACAATTACTTGTTTATCTGGGAATGGATTTCAAAGGGACCTGGCACAAATGTTCACCACACAAAGACGATGTGTCAACTCCCTGGTCCAGTCCGTCCGTCTGTCTGTCCGTCCGCACTCACCAAAGGGTAGTTGTGTGACTTTTTCTAACTAGTCGCACAAGTAAAATCATTAACCTGGCCATCTCTTGTGACATTAACCTGGCCATTTCTTGTGACATTAACCTGGCCAGTTGTGGGACATAGGGTTAGGGTTAGGGTTAGCTTCCAGATCATTCTTTTCCAAAGTTAGAGCCAAAAATAGTTTTTCTTGTGGGACTAGTCCCACAAGAAAAGATCAAAGGAAAAAGTCACACAACTACCCATTTGTTAGCATGTCCGTCCGCCTGTCCGTCCGTCTGTCTGTCCGCACTCACCAAAGGGTAGTTGTGTGACTTTTTCTAACTAGTCGCACAAGTAAAATCATTAACCTGGCCATCTCTTGTGACATTAACCTGGCCATTTCTTGTGACATTAACCTGGCCAGTTGTGGGACATAGGGTTAGGGTTAGGGTTAGCTTCCAGATCATTTTTTTACAAAGTTAGAGCCAAAAATAGTTTTTCTTGTGGGACTAGTCCCACAAGAAAAGATCAAAGGAAAAAGTCACACAACTACCCATTTGTTAGTATGTCCGTCCCAAATTCGTGTCCGGTCTGTATCTTCTTCATCTATCAATGGATTTCAATATAACTTGCCACAAATGTTCACCAGACAGAGACGATGTGTCGCGTTCAACTCCCAGGTCCATGGGTCAAAGGTCAAGGTCACAGGGTACAATTACTTTGTCACAAATTTCGTGTCCGGTCTGTAACTTCTTCATCTATCAATGGATTTCAATATAACTTGGCACAAATGTTCACCACACAAAGACGATGTGTCGCGTTCAACTCCCAGGTCCATGGGTCAAAGGTCAAGGTCACAGGGTACAATTACTTTATCACAAATTTCGTGTCCGGTCTGTAACTTCTTTATCTATCAATGGATTTCAATATAACTTGCCACAAATGTTCACCAGACAGAGACGATGTGTCGCGTTCAACTCCCTGGTCCATGGGTCAAAGTTCAAGGTCACAGGGTACAATTACCTTGTCACAAATTTCGTGTCCGGTCTGTAACTTCTTCATCTATCAATGGATTTCAATATAACTTGCCACAAATGTTCACCACACAAAGACGATGTGTCGCTTTCAACTCCCAGGTCCATGGGTCAAAGGTCAAGGTCACAGGGTACAATTACTTTGTCACAAGTTTCGTGTCCGGTCTGTAACTTCTTCATCTATCAATGGATTTCAATATAACTTGGCACAAATGTTTGCCACACAAAGACAATGTGTCGCGTTCAACTCCCAGGTCCATGGGTCAAAGGGCAAGGTCACAGGATACAATTACTTTGTAACAAATTTCGTGTCCGGCCTGTAACTTCTTTATCTATCAATGGATTTCAATATAACTTGGCACAAATGTTTACCACACAAAGACAATGTGTCGCGTTCAACTCCCAGGTCCATGGGTCAAAGGGCAAGGTCACAGGATACAATTACTTTGTAACAAATTTCGTGTCCGGCCTGTAACTTCTTTATCTATCAATGGATTTCAATATAACTTGGCACAAATGTTCACCACACAAAGACGATGTGTCGCTCTCAACTCCCAGGTCCATAGGTCAAAGGTCAAGGTCACAGGGTACAATTACTTTGTAACAAATTTCGTGTCCGGTCTGTAACTTCTTTATATATCAATGGATTTCAATATGATTTGGCACAAATGTTCACCAGACAAAGATGATGGGTCGCTTTCAACTCCCTGGTCCATGGGTCAAAGGTCAAGGTCACAGGGTACAATTACTTTGTCACAAATTTCGTGTCCGGTTGTAACATCTTTATCTATCAATGGATTTCAATATAACTTGGCACAGATTTTCACCAGACAAAGACGATGTGTCGCGTTCAGCTCCCTGGTCCATATGTCAAAGGTCAAGGTCACAGGATACAATTACTTGTTTATCTGGGAATGGATTTCAAAGGGACCTGGCACAAATGTTCACCACACAAAGACGATGTGTCAACTCCCTTGTTCAGTCCGTCCGTCCGTCTGTCTGTCTGTCCGCACTCACCAATGGGTAGTTGTGTGACTTTTTCTAACTAGTCGCACAAGTAAAATCATTAACCTGGCCATCTCTTGTGACATTAACCTGGCCATTTCTTGTGACATTAACCTGGCCAGTTGTGGGACATAGGGTTAGGGTTAGCTTCCAGATCATTCTTTTCCAAAGTTAGAGCCAAAAATAGTTTTTCTTGTGGGACTAGTCCCACAAGAAAAGATCAAAGGAAAAAGTCACACAACTACCCATTTGTTAGTGCGTCCGTCCGTCTGTCCTTCCGTCCCAAATTCGTGTCCGGTCTGTATCTTCTTCATCTATCAATGGATTTCAATATAACTTGCCACAAATGTTCACCAGACAGAGACGATGTGTCGCGTTCAACTCCCAGGTCCATGGGTCAAAGGTCAAGGTCACAGGATACAATTACTTTGTCACAAATTTCGTGTCCGGTCTGTAACTTCTTCATCTATCAATGGATTTCAATATAACTTGGCACAAATGTTTGCCACACAAAGACAATGTGCCGCGTTCAACTCCCAGGTCCATGGGTCAAAGGTCAAGGTCACAGGATACAATTACTTTGTAACAGATTTCGTGTCCGGCCTGTAACTTCTTTATCTATCAATGGATTTCAATATAACTTGGCACAAATGTTCACCACACAAAGACGATGTGTCTCTTTCAACTCCCAGGTCCATAGGTCAAAGGTCAAGGTCACAGGGTACAATTACTTTGTAACAAATTTCGTGTCCGGTCTGTAACTTCTTTATATATCAATGGATTTCAATATGATTTGGCACAAATGTTCACCAGACAAAGATGATGGGTCGCTTTCAACTCCCTGGTCCATGGGTCAAAGGTCAAGGTCACAGGGTACAATTACTTTGTCACAAATTTCGTGTCCGGTCTGTAACATCTTTATCTATCAATGGATTTCAATATAACTTGGCACAGATGTTCACCAGACAAAGACGATGTGTCGCGTTCAGCTCCCTGGTCGATATGTCAAAGGTCAAGGTCACAGGATACAATTACTTGTTTATCTGGGAATGGATTTCAAAGGAACCTGGCACAAATGTTCACCACACAAAGACGATGTGTCAACTCCCTGGTCCATGGGTCAAAGGTCAAGGTCACAGGGTACATTTTTTGGGGGCATTTGTCACGTGACTGTGACATCTCTTGTTTTTTGTGAAAGTTGTCTGTCCGTCCGTCCGTCTGTCTGTCACACTTTCTTGTCTGGATGATAACTTCTATATGCTTGATGCCAGTTGGTTGAAACTTCATATATGAAAAGAGCATGCTGAGAGGAAGTGTCATGCACAAGGTTCGTAACTCTGGCTTCACTAATATAGGAGTTATTGCCCCTTGTAAATAACTCCTATATGGTTCATGCCATTGGATTGGAACTTCATACAAGGAAAGAGCATGATGAGAGGAAGCGTCATGCACAAGGTCCATAACTCTGGCTTCAATAATATTGGAGTTATTGTATATATGATGTCATTATTTCTTACATGAATGTTCAACAGGGAAAGTGTTGATGACTTGCTTCTTGACACTGCAAATGCATTTACTTTTTTTGATTATTTCAGTCCTTTTTATGGAGAAGAGTTCCATGGTGAGATACCAAAAGAGTTCAGATACCTGTCCTGTTATGTGTATGAAAAGCCAGAGAAGGTAAGACTAGATATAACTCTTTACTCCATAAATATTTCATTTAATTAAATACACCTTTCTATGCCACTGCGAACAGAGTAGACCCAGATCAGACAGCTCCTGTCTGATCAGGGTCTGCTCTGTTTGCTTATGATAATAATATAGATTTGATTCTATGGTTTCTGCCAGGGGCTGAAAAATCCTTGATGCATGTGCTATTAGAACAACTGATCTAATTAATATTCATAATTTCTTTATTTATTATTATTATTATATATTATGTCTATAATGACATCATGAATGTTAATTTGCTGGATTTTTATAATGGCATATTAAACTCAGGAATGTTTGGTCATGGAAGCAACTGAGAAAAATATAAAGAACATATTCTTTTGATTATCTATTAACCCTTATACTGTTCAATATTCCTGTAATGAATATTCATTAGCTGGAATAATAAATATAAACTTTTCAAGGAATTAGTTTGCCCAGACAAAAACTGTAAATAGATCTATATCATGTCAAAAGCAAACAGAGCAGATCCTGATCAGAAGGCTCCTTTAAGAGCCGTCTGATTTGAGTCTTCTTTGAAGGTGTTTATATGAAGGAAAGGATTAAACAGAATTGGTTTTTTTCTTGCACATGACTAGGGCATTTATTATTAAGTAATATTTACACTAAACAGATACAAGATTATTAGATAAACTTCATTGCTCTTGTATATTTCCGCTCTTAGAGGTTAAATATTTCTATCAACAGGTTCTTGGTAAAGTGTCTATTAGGAAGCGGGACCTGCACAAGTACCACAGCAAAGAACACTGGTTTCCACTGCTTCCTCTAGAGGCAAACTCTGATGTACAGGTAGGTTAGAACTAGCTTGTATGGTTTCCACTGCTTCCTCTAGAGGCAAACTCTGATGTACAGGTAGGTTAGAACTACAGTAAAATCTCGATTATTCGAATTTTCTGTTTAGAAGAATTTAGACCCTTTTAGGCAGGTGGCTGCTTAATGCATGGTGGAAGTCATGCAGAAAGCTCCTAGAGGAGCTTTCTGCATGACTTTCACCATGCATTAAGCTGCCACCTGTCTTAAAACTCGATAATGCTACGTATTTTAGTGTTCGAATAATGGAGGTTTTACTGTAGCTTGTTTGGAAAACATGCTCTTTGCTTAACCCTTTCCCTATTCTGTATTTAGGCCAAATTTCAATACCTGCTGAATAAACAAAATAGTTATAAAGAAATACGAAAGGTAGAACATTGTAGACATTTTTGAAAGCAAATAAACAGATCTATCAAATTCTATTAGTAAACAGAGTAGACCCTGATCAGACGGCTCCTCTAGGAGCCGTCTGATTTGGGTCTACTCAGTTTACAAATGCGTGAAAACACGTTTATTCGACGGAAAGGGTTAAGGACCATTAAATGTGGGGAAAATAATTAGGGCAAAGGCATGAAAGGGCCTTTAATGAAAGAAGGGATAAATGATTAAATTCCTGTGTTAAAAGTTTATATATAAAACATGGAATTAATTTCGATGGCAAACAGCAGAGGATTAGGCCTGTAACATATAAGTAAACAAGGTATACCCCATTTAGGATCTGTCTGATCTGAATCTACTCTGCAAAGGCATGAAAAGAATGAATTATTTTGTAAAGGGTTAACTTTAATGTAGGTAAAAGATGTTTTTTTCAAAATCTATAATTTTTCAGCCAAGACTTATCTTGTTGAAATTTATTAGAATTGTCCTCGAAAGGCAAGTCTAGGGAGTACCAACAAGGTTTGGTTAAATCTTAAACTGATGAATATTCATATAATGACATCATGAATATTAATTACATGAACTTTATATTAATTGCATGAACTCTTTTATGGCATACATATTATTGTATACATATATATGAACACCATTACAAAAACCGTAGAATCATATCTAAATGATTCCATAAGCAAACAGAGTAGACCCTGATCAGAGGGCTCCTATAGGAGCTGTCTGATCTAGGTTTGGTGTTAAAAGGCATTTCTGTTGGGTAAAATTATTAAGTGGAAAAAGATAAGAAAGATTTATAGTAGAGCCTCTAAATGCATCTCTTCACCCTTTTCCTCACATATATGCTTTTTCATGCCTTTGCAAACAGAGTGGACCCGGATCAGAGGGCTCCTATCTGCTGTATTTGTTTATTAAATTATAGAGAATTGATCAAACAGTTTTTGTCATAGCAAAATATTTGAGCTAAATCAATGTACTGGAAGTCAGCAGTTCACACATAAATGTTCGTTAGAGTTGAGGCATGTTTAGGAAATAAATTTTTTCCTTATTTTCCTTTTTTGTTTGTTTTAAATTGCTTAACCCTTTCCCTGTTCTATGTTTATTCCAAATTTCAACACCTACTGAATATTCATGGACAAAATAGATATATCGTTATTGGCGAAACATAGTAGCCATTTTAGAAAGTAAAGAAGCAGATCTATCAAACTCCATTAGTAAACAGAACAGACTCTGATCAGACGGCTCCTATAGAGCCGTCTAATCTGGGTCAACTCTGTTTGCAAATGCATGGAAAGGCATTTATGTGAGGGAAAGGGTTAACATAGCCCCTCCCCCCTTTTATTGGGAGCTGTGCTTGACTTTAACTTTTGTTCCAGGGTAAAGTGCATTTGGAAATCCGGTTTGATGAGTATCTAAGGACAGACCCTGACAGTTCTCTATCACACAGACTTGCTGTGAGGTAAGGAAACTACAAAGCATAACACCTGCTGATAGTATCTTAACTACTTAACACTTTTCTGCGACTTTGCAAACAGAGTAGACCAAGATCACATTTCTCCTATAGGATCTGACTGATCAAGGTCTGCTCTGTTTGCTATGATATAATATAGATCTTATAATACAATTTGTGCCATAGTAAAAATTCCTTTGTTCATAATTCCATTAAAAACATACAATTAATTATTATACATATATTCATTATTAGTCCCCCACCTGTTTCCGGTGGGGGACTATAGGTTTGCTTGATTCTGTCTGTCTGTCAGGCTCTCTCCGTCAGTCGCACTTCATGTCCGGGCCATATCTCCTACAGGGTAGGCCGAATTTACAAGCATGATGAGAAGAAGCGTCATGCGCAAGGGTCATTACTCTAGCATTAATATTTTTGGAGTTATTCCTCTTTTTATATTTTCTTGTCCGGACAATAACTCTTTATCTACTGGTTCAATTGATTTGAAACTTCACATATGGAATAAGCAGTATGAGAGAAAGTGTCATGCAAAAAGGCCATAACTCAAGCCTCAATATTTTTGGAGTTATTCCCCATTTTCATATTTTCATGCTGTCTGTCTGTCTGTCACGCTTCATGTCCTGGCTATATCTCCTACAAGGTATTGCCAAATTCATTATAACTTCACACATGGAACAAGCATGATGAGAGGAAGTGTCATGCACAAGAACCATAACTCTAGCCTCAATATTTTGGGAGTTATTCCCCTTTTTTATATACCCACCTAATAAAGGTGGTCATATATTGGCGTGGCCCTGTCTGTCCGTCCGTCCGTTTGTCCGTCAACATTTTGTTTGTCCACAGTTTTCTGGGAAAACTATATTAGAGATATTAATGAAACTTCACACAGATGTTAAATGCATCAAGATCTGAAGCTGAGTTGATTCTGAGGATCATTTGATTTTTTATTTCAGAGTTATGGCCCTTGTCCTTAAAAAATAATGCAAATAGTTTGTCTGCTGTTTTCTGGGAAAACTATTTAAGAGATATTATTGAAACTTCACACAAATGTTTAATGCATCAAGGTCTGAAGCTGAGTCGATCCTCAGGTTCATTTGATTTGTCGTTTTGGAGTTATGGCCCTTGTACTTAAAAAATAATGTAAATACATGCAAATAGTTTGTCCGCTGTTTTCTGGAAAAACAGTTTGAGAGATATTAATGAAACTTCACACAAATGTTTAATGCATTAAGATCTGAAGCTGAGATGATTCTGAGGATCATTTGATTTTTCGTTTCAGAGTTATGACCCTTGTCCTTAAAAAATAATGCAAATACATGCAAATAGTTTGTCCGCCGTTTCCTGGGAAAACTGTTTGAGAGATATTAATGAAACTTCACACAAATGTTTAATGCATCAAGACCTGAAGCTGAGTCGATTCTGAGGTTCATTTGATTTGTCGTTTCAGAGTTATGGCCCTTTTGCTTAAAAAATAATGCAAATATATGCATATAGTTTGTCCTATGTTTTCTGGGAAAACTGTTGACAGATATTAATGAAACTTCACACACATGTTTAATGCATCAAGACCTGAAGCTAAGTCTGAGGTTCATTTGATTTGTCATTTCGTAGTTATGGTCCTTGCACTTAAAAGAAATAATGCAAATCTATGAAAATATGAGGATGGCCATAACTTTTTCATTTGAAATGATATTTACTTCAATTTTTTTTTATATGTTTAAACCTTAGTATGAATTTTCACATATATTGCGGGGAATTTGGTAAGTCATTTTATTCTAAAGTTTTGGTCCTTGAACTTTGTGTGTTCGTTGGTTTGTTTGTCGGTCAACTTTTAGTTTGTCTGTTGTTTTCTGGGAAAACTACTAAAATGATATAAATGAAACTTAAAACAAATGTTTTAGGCAACAAAATCTGAAGCTGAGTTTATTTTGAGGTTCATTCAGTTTGTCTTTACAGAGTTATGGCCGTTTGCACTTTACAAAAATCTGCAAATATGAGGATTAGCTGTAACTTTTTTATTTAATCAGATATTCACTTCAATTATTTTTTAAATAGTATCACCGTAATATGGAAATCAAGATATGAAGCACAGATAAGGAAATGTCAACACTTATAAGGCATGTTGAATCAGAGAAAGTTTGCAAGTTGGCGTATTATGTACCGTATGCGGTACTCTTGTTAAATCTGGTGGGGGACTCTTGTATTGCATAGCAATACAACATGCCCATGTTTCTTAATAATATTCATGGAGTAAAGGGTTAAAGAGATTACTTAATTTCAAGAGACCCTGATAAGATATGTAAATTCAAACATTTTCAAGAATAATTCCTTTATATCTCCACCAAACCTTATCTTATGGCCACTCCTTTAGAACCATCTCAAAGAGACAACATCAAAGATTGGTTATTAGTCAGAGTTTGATGGAGAAATGACAATAAATTCAATACAACATCAAGTATTATTGATTTTAACTGCAGTGACTGCTCTCACATTGGAATTTTTAATGTTCTGTCACATCACGAAAGAAATTCATCATGATAGTATCCAAATCTTCTAGCATATTCTGTTTGCATATCCGGCATTGTTTCACAAACTTGTGACAGTTTTGGGGTTCTCCATTGGAGAACCATCACCAGACAATGGCTTTGATGCAAATAAGTTTATAAATAATATTGGATACGCAGATATAACATGCTAGAAGATACTGTTATATCATTGTCATTAAAATATTTAACCCTTCACTTGCTATTCACGTCAATATACCTACCTGTAAATAGTGAAGACCCAGAGGAGCTGTCTCATCAGGGTCTGCACTATTTACAAGTTGATTGTGCAACCAGTACACTCCATAGCAGTGATTGCACAGCGAAATACTTGTACACAGTGAAGATATATGTAATTATACAACAGGGCATGGGTAAAGAAGGAGAAATGTATTTTAAAATTCAGCAAGAGAAGGGTTAACCCATTACTTCATACATATGCCTTTCACTGCCTTTGCAAACAGTGTAAAAGCAGATCCGACGGCTCCTGTCTATATACAGGTCATTAGCTGAAAACATAAAAAAAGATTCTGGACAATATGACTTTCGTTAGGGAAGACATACTGTGACCAAAGTTAGTATACAGAGAAAGCTTGCGAGATAATACAAGTGTGGAATTGTAAATAGGGGGACTAGTGTGAAGGTCAGCATCACTGATACAAAAAATAGATTTAAATAAACACTCTCTAAAGTGGCAATCAAACCGAGGTCTTATTCTGAGTCAGGTGCTTGTTAATGCAGGACGAAAGTTATGCAGGAAGCTGTTAAGGAGCTTTTTGCATTACTTCTGTCTTGCATTAAGCAACTACCTTCTTTTAAAGACACCAGTGTCTAGTCATTAAGTGGTCACTTTAGAGGGGTTCAGCTGTATTGTCATATCTCTAGTTTCAGATAAAGGAGCATACCCAAATGATAAAATAATCATTTCTCCACCAAACCCTATACTTTGACCACTCTTTAGAATCGTCTTGGAGACAATATAGGGTTTGGTGGAGAAATAAAGGAGTTATTCTTGAAAATGTTTTAATTAACACATCTTAACTGGAGCTCTGAAAGATATACTGTATTATCTTGAATAAATGCCCCTAGGGGTGGATTACATTATTTGAAAGCAGTTTCTTGCATTTTGTACACATGCGGTTACTTAATGCTCCTAGTGGAGCTTTCTGCATTGCTTGCAGTCTGCATTAAGCTACAGCATGTATCTTGGAAACCTTATATTTCTTTATTTAATGCTAATTATATAGGATTTTGGTTGTTCCCCCTCCCTCCACAGAAGTAAGAGGGCATTTATTATAGTATTTATTAGGGAGAATATTGTATGTATTTACATCTCATATAGGGTGGTGGAATGCAGTGATTTGCCTATTACCAATGGAGCTTGTAACCCATATGCTGTAGTGACCTTGGCTTATGGAAAGGTCAAATACAGAGAAGAGGTCAAAAGATCAAATGTCAAGAAGAAAACCATATGCCCACAGTTTGAAGAAACATTTTTCTTTGATGTAAGTGGACAACTACAGTAGAACCTATCTTAACCGTTTACTCCATAAATACAACTTTCTACGCCTTTGCAAACACAGTAGACCCAGATCAGACAGCTCCTATATGGCTCCTTTAACCATGAACAGTCGAATACCGTTACCTAGCAGTTCAAGGGACCCAGATAATTAGTTAGACATAACCAAAGTTCGATGTATCGATATTCATGCATAAGCTTGTCGAAATCCGTGTGTTTTATCGAAGTATGTGTAATTTATGCGTATGTAGTATGAAGATATACTCTGTGACACCTGTCCTGGAAATTACTGTATTATATCTAGTGGGCGCTATTTTTGGTAACATGAACACAAAACATAGGAATATTCATAGACATAAGGTTTCAAATGAAGCAGAAGGAATCACATATCAATCATAATATGACCAACAAGCAAAACATAAACTTAAAGTAACAACGAAATATTCACACTGCCATGGATACACTTCTGTTTGTAGCTTAGACGGTGCCACTGTCTTTTATACACACAAAATTCACACTGTAGACTGGAACACATACATTTATAGTGCTAATAAGCGTTTTACGCATAAAACACTGTTCAAACACTATTTACACACACATATGAGTTTGTCACTTCGTTAAATCATTAAAGAATTATGGAGACACACTTGCTTCTGTCGTTTATAAAGCAAATCAATCTTTTGGTCATCATTCACTCACTAATGACACAAAAACTGCTCCCGAAGTTTTCTCAGATAAGGAGACAAACAAACATAGGGTAATAGCAGATTATTATAGACAACACAAGCGGCGTGTTAAATGTCACGCGCTGGGCAGCTTCAAAGGCTGCCGCAGCGACTGGTATATCACCCATATTGCTGTGTAGTCTGATCAGGCGAGACAGTAAGTGTTATGCTGAGGTAACCGAATTAAAAGTAAAGAGAAATGTGCACAGGGGACTTAAATTTTTCTTCGAGCAAACCAAAATTTCGAGCTAAAAATAATGAGGTAACGATACTGTGTTACATAGAAATATATAAGGAAACTGTCAGGACCAAAGAAGTAGGTTCGAGCTAACCGGCAAATCAACCTAACTGAGTTTGAGCTAACGGTATTCGAATGTAAATCGCTTCAAGTGTTGCATACTTGATTATGGCCCTTACTTTTTGTGACAAAAAATCTGAAGTGGGGGCATCCGTATCCTATGGACACATTTCTAGTTTCACTTTGCCAGACTTCTTATGTTCAGAGCTCTATATAAGAGGAGGATTTATAGGAAATGTAGATAAAATCTTTTCCCAATTTTTCTGCCAAATCTTGCTTGTACTCATTAAAATTGTCTTTCTAATGCATTCTAGTGATTACCAACACATTTGTTTTACTGCAAAAATAAGAGATTGAGATACTCCTTGTATCAGCAGTTCTGTCTTGTTATGTGCTACAGCTTGAGAACAAAGGACAGAACCACGACAGAAACAATTACTACATAGAGGACATATTCAGTGGAGACCTGCGCGTATCACTGTGGCATGATGACTCGCGGGTGGCCAGGGAAGTTCTGGGGGGAATGTTCCCAGGGGTATTCTTGGGGGAAATAAGAATTCCCCTTAGGGATATCGATACTGGAAATATTCAAAATGCTTGGTATGTATGTAACATTTCAAAATTTCCTGATTCTCATGAACAGCACCAAGAGCTATGCCATGGTGCTGTTCTATCCCTTTCCTTCATAAAAATGCCTTTTCATGCCTTTGCAAACAGAGCAGTCTGATCAGGGTCTGCTGCTTGTTTATGAAAAATTGCTTTGTTTGTTTATGAAAAATTCAGCAAATAAATATTAATGATGCCATTATTTGTTACATTAATATTGAACAGGGAAAGGGTTAACCCTTTCCCTGTTCTATGTTTATTCCATATTCCAGTACCTACTGAATATTCATGTACAAAATCATCATTAAGAAATATGGAAGGTGGAACACGGTTTTCCCTGACCCCATTTTTCCATTGAAATGTCCCTTAAATTTTACAAATGACCCTCAAAATTAAGAGAGTCTGTTCTTTACTTTATAGAGAGGAGGTCAAGAGGACCCTCAAATTGGTCTTTTTGAAGGGGTCAAGGGAAAACCCTGTGGAACATTGTAGCCGTCTTAGAAAGTAAAGAAACAGATCTATTAAATTTCATTAGCAAACAGAGCAGACCCTGATCAGACGGCTCCTATAGGAGCTGTCTTATCTGGGTCTACTCTGTTTGCAGATGCGTGAAAACAAACACGTTTATATGAGGGAAAGGGTTAAGCTATCAGGTGAAAACTTCAGCTGACTTGTTCCGTAGAGTTTTAAAACTTAGCAAAGCAAAGCACAAACCCTGTTCTTAATAAGTGTTATTGGAAAAAAGTTAGTATAACTTTCCTAGATTTTAACAGTTCAAATTGGACTGATTTAAATACATGTTTTACAGTAAATATAGTAAAAAAAATTTTATTATTGCAAATAGTATTTACCAACCATAAAAGGTTATTTTGCCGCTTTTATGTTGTAGGTATTTTCTGCGACCTCGTTTGGAATGCAGGACTCCACAGAGTGAAACTGGCTCTATACGTCTGAAAATCACCTATAACACTGAACATGTATTCTCATCCCATCATTATGACGACATCAGAAATCTACTTTTACAGTCATCAGAAATAGAGGTATGAAGTAGGGGCCCGTAACTCTTTGCATGTTAACCCTTTACTCGATAAATACACCTTTCTACGCCTTTGCAAACATAGTAGACCCAGATCAGACGGCCCCTGGTCAGGGTCTAGTCTGTTTGCTTATGATATATATAAAACAATTAATCTAATAAATATTCATATCATTATTTCTTACATGGATATTCATGGAGTAAATGGTTAAGTGATTGTTGACTGCTAAATCTGTGGTTTGGTAAATATTCTTTAACCCCTTATTCTCTAGAGACACCTTTTTCCCGCCTTTGCAAATAGAGTAGACCCAGATCAGATTGCTTCAGTAGGATCAGGTACCTATCAGGTAAAGAGTTAAGTTTTATGATAGTTATTGATCTGTTTTACCTTTTAATATCTGCTATAAGTCTTTGGTACAAACTTAAAACTTGAGATTTAATAGATAATGTATCACAACTTATAAATGCTCCTGTGGGATGGGGTATGTAGAGGGGGGTGGGGGGAGGGCGCAGAACAGTTTCTAAAAGAGCTTCTTGAAAACTTTGAAAATCTTCTCCTGATTGTCTGGTGAGCAATATCAGGGACATCATGGCTCTCTTGTTCAAAATTAACCTTTTCAGTGTTGAATCAGAATCATTAATGTCCTTTGCAAACAGTGTTAACTTAGATTAGAGCACTCTCAGAAGGATCTGCAGTTTGTAAGCTTGTCCTGTGTGAATTTTAGAATAGTCTATTTATTTGAAAACTCAGTGTTGAAAGGGATAAGGCATTCAGTATTGCAAGTGACAGATGTGTGACTGTCCATATCAGGCATGTCAAATCAAAAGGATGTTTAACTGAGTGGATGGGGGTGTAGACACATTTATGTGGGTTGGGATATACAAATGAATGGTGCTCCAATTAACATTGGTTATTCTAATTTGTTTAGTTTTTACTGCATACCAAAAATATCATATTGAAACCAGTGTACATCAGTTATATCATATCAAAAACTAAGAATTTCAATTTTTTTTTTTCAGCCTATCAGTTCCAGTGCAGCATGTATCCTTGGGCACATTGTAGATAACCGCCAGGAGGCAGCTCAGCCCTTGGTTAGAATATTCCTCCACCATGGAAAAATAGTTCCATTTATTGAAGCGCTAGCCAACTATGAGATTGAACGCACATCGTGAGTATTTTATCATGTTTGTGTTGTGTCCAACACTTAATAATAACTGATTAATGTTCAAAATTTACTTTGCCCATTATAAATATTTAATTATTTTAACCCTTTCCCTGTGACCATTAGTTTTATGCATGGCCAAATCAAGACCAAACATCTAGACATGGTGGAATTGCTCACCAAAGTTTTTGGGGATGCACTGGAAAAGAATCCTGTGGGGAACGTTGAGCAGAAATGGGAAAATTCTGCAGCACCATTCATGACACAGATTTCTCTGTCTGGTAGGAAGAAAGGCAAGACCCAGGACAGGTTTGAAGCTAATGTGACTGAGCTCATGTCACCACTTGAAGAAAAGTGTACAGTACTGCTGAACCACAAACAACAGTCAACCCAGGCAATGGTACAGACACTCAGGGCAGCCAGAAACAAGGTACAGCGCTTAGTTAGAAGTTGTGTAATTAAGTACTGGACACAACTCTGCAAGAGCATCCAGCTGGCAACCGACACAGGAAACATCCAGGATGCCTACAGTGGCATTAAGAAGGCAATTGGGTCTGACTCACAGTAAGACTGGTCTACTGAAGACAGCCAGCAATGAAACAATCACAGACAAGAGCAAACAGATGAAAAGATTGATAGAACTCTACCAAGACCTCAATAGTATGGAGAGCATCATCTCATACACCACTTTCGAAACCATAGAGTGCTTGTCTGTTATGGAGGAGTTCGGTGAGGTGCCAAGTCAGGAAGAGCTCAGCAAAGTCATCAACAGCCTGCCTATCAGAAAAGCCCCACTTCTTGAACATATGTACAGACTGCTCTGCTGGTGCTGGGAGGAAGGGAAAGTCCCACAAAATACGAGGGACTGCTGCATTGTCACCTTATACTGTACAGCACTCCAGTAGTAGCCATCTGATCATTGTCTACTCTGTTTGCTTACAAAATTATGATACATCTGACTCTACAGATTCTGCCAATGCCACAAAGTATTTCTCGCAGCAAGACTGGTCAGATTTTGAGTGTGCTCAAATACTGTCTTGTCAGAAGCTTGAAAATGAACTCAGGCTTAAACTCAGAAGATTTATAACCTCAGGGCCAGGAATGTACACAGATCAACCCTTGGCATGTTCAGAACGACTTTTGCATTGTATTCACAAATTAATGAAAGGCTGATTTGCCATTGAATTTGTGATATGTTGTAAACTGGATCCATGTATGTTCTTGACTTTATTTGACTGTTATAATATGGTTTGTGGCCATGTGTATACATTGTATCTATTTTATACATTGGAGACTGTCCTTAACCCTTTACCTGTTCTGTATTTAGGTCAAATTTCAATACCTACTGAATATTCATTAACAAAATATGGAAGGTGGAACATTGTAGACATTTTTAGAAAGCAGAGAAACAGATCTATCAAATTTTAATAACAAACAGAGCAGACCCTGGTCAGAGGGCTCCTTTAGGAGCCGTCTGATCTGGGTCTACTCTGTTTGCAGATGCGTGAAAACATGTTTACATGCGGGAAAGGGTTAAGACTAGCTGTCTATATAATACCTCTTTATATAGTGACTTCCTTTCATTTCAGACAAGAGGCTATATTTTAGTGCACTGAAACCTTTGTGATGTCTGTATATAATGACTTTACAAAACATGGTTTGAGACAATAAACTGCTTAATCCTTTACTCCATAAATGAGCCTTTCTGCACCTTTGCAAACAGAGTAGACCCAAATCAAACGACTCTTATAGGAGTTGTTTGATCAGGGTCTGCTCTGCTTGCTTATGATATAATATAGGTTTGATTGTACAGTTTCTGCCATGGCCAAAATTTCCTGTGTTCATAAATATTCAAACTACATGTAATGAATATTCATGAAGGAAAGAGTTAACCATTTCCCTCATTTAACCCTTTCCCTCATATAAACGTGTTTTCACGCATTTGCAAACAGAGTAGACCCAGATCAGACGGCTCCTAGAGGAGCCGTCTGATCAGGGTCTGCTCTGTTTGCTAATGGAATTAGAGAGATCTGATTCTTTACCTTCTAAAATGGTTACAATGTTCTACCTTCTATATTTCAATATAACTATTTTGTCCATGAATATTCAGTAGGTATTGAACGTTTAAATAAACATAGAACAGTGAAAGGGTTAAATGTTTTTCCAGGCCTTTGCAAATAGATATCTCTATTCCTTTGATACATAACCAGCATATTTCTCATGCACGGCTCCTCCGTGTATTACATTTGAATGTTCTTCTTTCAGTGACCCAAATACTCTGTTCCGAGGGAACACCCTTCTCACCAAGATGTTGGATGAGCTGATGAAGTTGGTTGGGTTGCCATACCTCCACCATATACTGAAACCCTCCATAGACCAGGTAGGAAAAGGGGGGTTATGCATAGTAACTCTTCATAGTCCTCTGTCATAGTTACCTCCCTTAAATGTTAGATTCCCAGAAAGTTTAGGAATATAGAAGAACCTGCGGTAAGTGACAATAAAAATGAAGATACACCTTTTAACGCCTTTGAAAACAGAGTAGACCTATATCAGTCAACTGCTGTAGGAGCAGTCTAATCTGGATCTGCTCTGGTTGCTACATGAAATGATAAAATCTGATTTCACAGTTTGTGCCATGATAAAAATGTCAGTTGTTCATGATACCATTATAAAAAGTGAGCTAATTGATATTTATTCAACATAGTTTTTATAATGAATATTCATGAAGTAAAGAGTTAACCCTTTTCCTCATATAAACGTGTTTTCATGCATTTGCAAACAGAGTAGACCCAGATCAGACGGCTCCTAGAGGAGCCGTCTGATCTGGGTCTGCTCTGTTTGCTAATAAAATTTGATAGATCTGTTTCTTTAGTTTCGAAAATGACTATAATATCCAACCTTCAATATTTCATTATAACTATTTTGCCCATGAATATTCAGTAGGTATTGAAATTTGAAATAAACGTAGAACAGGGAAAGTGTTAAGGCAGTTGGTTACCTAATGCAGGACAAAAGCTATAATGCAAAAAACTCTTTTAACCCTTTCCCTGTTCTATGTTTATTTCAAATATCAATACCTATCATGGACAAAATAGTTATAATTAAATATGGAAGGTGGAACATTGTAGCCATTTTAGAAAGCAAAGAAACAGATCTATCAAATTATATTAGCAAACAGAGTAGACCCTGATCAGACGGCTCCTCTAGGAGCCGTCTGATCTGGGTCTACTCTTTTTGCAAATGCGTGAAAACACGTTTATATGAGGGAAAGGGTTAACTCTTTCCCTGTTCTATGTTTATTTCAAATTTCAATACCTATCATGGACAAAATAGTTATAATGAAATATGGAAGACGGAACATTGCAGCCACTTTAGAAAGTAAAGAAACAGATCTGTTTAAATTCCATTTGTAAACAGAGCAGACCCTAATCAGACGGCTCCTATAAAAGCCGTCTGATCTGGGTCTACTCTGTCTGCAAATGCGTGAAAGTGTGTTGATATGAAGGAAAGGGTTAAGCTTTCTACATTACTTTTCCCCTATATTAAGCAACCACCTGCTTTATTTATAAGACTCCATAGATTTGCCTTTTAACACTTTTGCAAACAGAGTAGATCCAGATCAGACAACTCCTGTAGGAGCCTCTTGGTTAGGGTCTGCTCTGTATTCTTATAGAATTCTACAGTTTTTTCTACCAGAGCCAATACATTTCCTGTTCATATACCATATACTAAGCTAACTAATATTTATACATACACTATTTCTTACATAAATATTCATTGTGTAAAGATTGATCAGTAGAGTTAAACTCCTAAACAGAAATTTTATTTGCGAGGAATTTAGATACTTGCCAAAGCAGGTTGCTGCTAAGCGCAGGATCAAGGTCATGCAGAAAACTCCTAGAGGAGCTTTCTGCATGACTTTCAACCTGCATTAACCCATTCCCGCATATTGACGCCTTTTGACGTTTCTGTAAAAGTCCCTTTGTGAAACCATTGTGATAAATAGAGCATTTGCTCCTACAGGAGCAAATGCTCTATTTATCACAATGGTTTCAAACTTCAAAATTTTAAAATTTTCCTTTTCTCTAATTTATGCTCCTTTTCGGTAGATTTATTCAAAGAGGTTGGGTCTAAAAATAACCTAGGTGGGAATGGGTTAAGCTGCCGCCTGTCTTACAGACCAACATTAATGCTGATTTCAATGTCCAGTTTGGAGGAGGGGTTTTACTGTAATTGGCAGTCTGAAACAGGAAGATATCTGTTCAACCATAGACACCATTATTTGTTTGTTTTATCATCAAATAATGTATTTACTGACAAAGTAATTATAAGGGAAGCTTTCAAGGGAAGTCACTGTAAGGGAATTAAGCTACATATTCTCATTTCACATGTTCATTTCAGACCGGTTTTGCTTGACTTGACTTTACTTGATGATCTCACCTTGTTTATGCCTTTGCAAACAGTGTAGACCAGATCAAACGATTCCTGTTGGAGCTGTTTGATCAAGATCTGCTCTGTTTGTTTATACATTGCAGATCTGATTCTCCAAATTGAAATAAGCGACAAAGCCTTGTAAGAATATTCATGAGGTCAAAGGTTATATATTTGATGGAAGGAAGCAATCATATTGTATGTAATGAGTGCTAACATCTGATGGAAGGAAGCAATCATATTGTGTGTAATGAGTGCTAACATCTGATGGAAGGAAGCAATCATATTGTATGTAATGAGTGCTAACATTTGATGGAAGGAAGCAATCATATTGTATGTAATGAGTGCTGACACCTGTGTCCTTTCTTCAGGGTTGCCACCTGTCAGGAAAAGGTCATTGAAATTGAATTTTTTTCAAGGTCAGGAAATTGTCAGGGAAATGTCAGGGAATGGTGAGAACTGTAAGGGAATTTTGAAAGTATAGGGAATTGTCAGGTTATTTTGAAAAACAAAATGAGATTCAAGGGCATATATTCTCTTTCAACCTTGGAAATGCATGTACTGATCAGGGTCTGCACTGTTTGTCATGCAAAATCCTTTAGCAAGTTCACACCTTTCATATTGAATGGAATCTATAGTTAACCCTTTCCCTCATACAAACATGTTTTCACGCATCTGCAAACAGAGTAGACCCAGATCAGACAGTTCCTATAGGAGCCGTCTGATCAGGGTTTGCTCTGTTTGCTAATGGAATTTGATAGATATGTTTCCCTAGTTTCTAAAACGGCTACAATGCTCCACCTTCCATATTTCATTATAACTATTTTGTTCATGGATATTCAGAAGGTAATGAAATTTGGAATAAACATAGAACAGGGAAAGGGTTAAAGGTAGATGGGCTATTCCACTTTGATAATTCAGCGTTAGAAAGGTTAAACTTCCTAAAAAATATTGCATAAAATTTGACCAAATGTCGCAATGTAAAGTGTCAGGGAAATTTTAAATTATGTCAGGGAAATGTCAGGGAATTTTCTTTCCTCTGGTTTGTGGCAACCCTGAAAGAAGACTACCCCAGTTGATGCAAGATCTTACAAATAGGTTTTATGTAAAGTTAGTGTTATTTATAAACACATTTAGGTATGGGGGTCGCCATGTTGTTGGTGTTTCTTGTCGTTACTATTTCTCAGCATCTATTGACTGAATTTCAACAAAACTTTTTAAGAAGCTTCATCATCATGATGATATGTTTAACCCTTTGCCAGTTCTGTATTTATTACAACTATCAATACCTACTGAATATTCATGGACAAAGTAGTTATAATGAAATTTGAAAAGTGAAACATTGTAGCCATTTTAGAAACTAAAGAAACAGATTTATCAAGTTCCATTAGCAGAACAGACTCTGATTAGACGGCTCTGGTCTGGGCCTACTCTGTTTGCAAATGCGTGAAAATGCGTTTATATGAAGGAAGGGATTAAATCATTTTAAAACATAACTCGTGCCTTCAGCGTGACGTAACACTATCATATATATTTTGATATTCACGGGCATATATTCACTAGTGAATAACATTCGAACGACCTACCTGTATTAATACGCGCTGTCAAAACAAACAAACTGGCGGACGGTGACCTATACCTGTCAACGATTGAGTCACGATAGATGGCAAAGGACTGTTGGCACTTGCGCCTTAATTTCGATAAAATAATACAAATTGTAATCGCTGTCAGTAAATATCTACAAAATGTATGCCAAAACAGACCTACCAGCTACTCTGAACCAAACCATCCATTCTACATAGAAGAATGCCTCCACAACTTTACATTTCTTCACCGCATGTCCTTTTGTTTATGCAGATTTCTACTCATAAAAATATCTCGTCAATCAACAACTGTAGTCATCTGAATCCAGCACAAACATATTTCAAATATGCTATACTCAGCTGATAGCGATAATCTCCCTCCTGTTCCAACACATTTTATGCAGCAGTTCGTACTAAATCTTTTGTCCATTTCAATAAACTTTTTTACTGAACTTGAAACGAGATTGTTTTCTCGATGGAAATGTCCATGTCCATGTGTATACAACACTGATGAAGGGCTTAATATACCAAAACGAAGGCGCATTTTGAATCCCATTGACAGTGAGTGTCAGACCTGGAGGCGAACTGTATGTGGGTCTTCATTTAAATGGCGCGCTTTACACATACACAAGTTGTGTACAATGACGTCATAATGTGATGCGTTTGTAACTTTGTATGTCAAAACTGTAACTCAAAATTTATTTTGACGTGTTTCTGTAGAATTTTGTATCATAAACTATCACAGTTAAATTGAATACGAGAGAGGTATAAATTAGATCCTGGTTGATTTGACAGTAAGTCAAAAAAGCAGTTGGAAATTTTGGACCTACTTTGTCCCAGTTACCTAGCGAACCTAATAACACCTTTCATTCATCATTTCTATATGTAAGGAGAATTAAAAAACAATCCACGATACTGCTTAAATATTGGCTACAAAAAACATCTGTGTTTGTTATGTTATAAATAGAATCTTGCATTCGTGTTCATGATTATTGGATTTATTAAATTCGTCTTTTTAAAACGATAAAAAAACCCACTAAAGCTCGTTTTTTATCGTTTGAAAAAGACTCATTTAATAAATCCAATAATGAAGAACACTCATGTAAGATCCTCTATGTAATAATATTCTGCTTTAGTGAGTGTATTAATCATATTCAGAGATGATTCTGGTTAAATGTGTTTAACCCTTTCCTCTATAAATACGCCTTTCTACGCCTCTGTAATACTCACTTCTTGAAACCATTGTAATAAATAGAGCATTTGCTCCATAAGGAAAAAGTCACTATTTGAAACCGTTGTGATAAAAAGAGCATTTGCTCCTGTGGAACAAATGCTCTATTTATCACAATGGTTTAAAAACTACAAAATTCTTCTCCTTTTCGGTAGATTTATTCAAAGAAGTTGGATCTAAAAATAGCCTATGGAGGAATGGGTTAAAAGTTATTGCCATTGAAACTGGGTCCAGATTAGACTCCAAGTTACTTGGAGTTTCATTTGGATCCAAATTTGTGTCCTTGAAGTTGAACGTTGAAGGAGACAACAATTATTCTTTTAGACGCAAGAAGAGTTAATACTGAAAGTTTGATACATTGATTTGTTGTACATATAGATCTGTGTGTTACTGTTTTGTATTCTATATGAAATGCTTTTGTTTTAGGATCTCAAGGTAGATTAGTCATTATAACTAATTGAGCTACCCTCGTCAAGTCTTTCATTTATTCATTCATTTGTCAATTTGTCCATGTTTAATATTTGCAAGGGTATGTTTGATGTGGTATTCATCATTTGTACAGGTAAAGGTTGGATAAATAGACAGTTTTTGCACTTTCTTGGAAATCCCTACAGAATTAAATGCTTTGTTGCTGCCAAATGAATGAGTGGATAACAATTAAATCTGTTCCGGAGTTCTTGTAAAGGCCATTGAGAAATAAAAGATACAGGAGTTTTGTTTCCCCTTATAGTTTAACCCTTTCCTCCATAGGCTATTTTAGACCCAACCTCTTTGAATGAAACTACCCAAAAGGAGCATTTACAAAAGAAAAGTAAAATTTGAGAATTTTGTAGATTGAAACCATTGTGATAAATAGAGCATTTGCTCCTATAGGAGCAAATGCTCTATTTATCACAATGGTTTCAAGAAGTGGTTATTACAGAGACATAGAAAGGCGTATTTATGGAGGAAAGGGTTAGAAGACTAATGTATCAAGGGCTTGGTGCAAAACTATTGTAACTCCATCACAAAGTGAAGGAGTTACAATTGTTTTGCACCAAACCCTTGGTATGTGTTTGAACACTTTACTCTACATTTATTGAGATCTTATAATGGGATATGAATACGGGATTTAGTGGTGGTGGTACAAAATGCAAAATCATTACTGTATAATTTCATAAGCAAACAGAGCTGGCCCTGATCAGATGACTTTTACAGGTCTCATCTGGGTCTACTCTGTTTTGCAAATGTGTAAAAAGTCGTTTGTAAGAAGGAAAGGTGTTAATGTTTGGTAATGCAAAGCTCATGATAAAGATACAGTAGTTGTGTTAATGCTTTCCCAGTTGCAATAATGACATCATGAATATTTATCAGCTGAATTTTTGTAATGGCATAATTATGTACTCCTATAGGAGACATCTGATCAGGGTCTGCTCTGTCTACTAATGGACTTTGAAAGATCTGTTTCTTTACTTTCTAAGTTCTAGGAACTCATCAGGGATTTTTACAAAAGGAAGAGGCAGGAAAATCAAAATGAAAAAAAAATATGAATAGACAGAAATGTTTGCAATTACATAACAGGAGAAATGCTCAAAGCTCTAAAGAATGATCTTGTTTGTTTAACCCATTGATTATGAATTTTCAAATGGACTGTTCCAAATTTCAAAAAAGGACAAGCTTATTGTGAATATTCAGCGATATTTTTTAAGAAATGTGTAACATGACAAACTGTGCAGACCCTGATGAGAGGGCTCCTCTAGGAGTCCTCTCATTTGGATCAACACTTTTTACAAAAGACGTTTGCTTATGTATTTATAATTTAGATCTGTTTCTACAGTTTCCGCCAATGTAAAAAAATAAACCTGTGTTGGTATACTTTTAACCCATTCCTCCACAAATATGCCTTTCTACGCCTCTGTAATAGTCACATCTTGAAACCATTGTGATAAATAGAGCATTTGCTCCATATTTATCACAATGGTTTCAAAACTACAAAATTCGAAAATTTTCCTTTTCTCTAGTTAATGCTCCTTTTTGGTAGGTTTATTCAAAGAGGTTGGATCTAAAAATAGCCCATGGAGGAAAGGGTTAAAAAGATTCAGCTTATGAATACTCATGATGTCATTATTCCTTATGCAGAGCTACACTACAGATAAAGGTGCGTACCCAAATACTAAAATTGTCATTTCTCCATCAAATCTTATACTGCGACCATTCTTTAGAATCGTCTCGAAGAGACGATTCTAAAGAGTGGTCACAGTATAGGGTTTGGTGGAGAAATAACCCTTTCCCTCATATAAACGTGTTTTCACGCATTTGCAAACATTTGCAAACAGAGTAGACCCAGATCAGACGGCTCCCAGAGGAGCTGTCTGATCAGGGTCTACTCTGTTTGCTAATAGAATTTGAAAGAGCTGTGTCTTTAGTTTCTAACATGGCTACAATGCCCAACCTTCTGTATTTCATTATAACTATTTTGTTCATGAATATTCAGTAGGTATTGAAATTTGGACTAAACACAGAACAGGGAAAGGGATAAAGGAGTTATTCTTGAAAATATTTTTATGCATCATATGATCTTATCTGTACCTCAGCCTTATGTGAATTTTTAACAGGCAAAGGGGTTTTGGGTTACATTGATTTGTGGATGTCTGCTAAACTGTGATAAATCTTTACCAATAAGATCCAGAGGCACAAAAGGGGAAATTTTAGGAGTCACGAGTTAACTTATTCAACAACATGAATCAATATTTGAAAACCTTTTCAAACAGTTCCATTAACACTTTCCTCATATACATGCATTTTCATGCATTTGCAAACAGTACACCCAGTGGGTCCTATAGGAGCCCTCTTATCAGTGTCTGCTCTGTTTGCTAATGGAATTTGATAGATCCTTTTCTTTACTTTCTAAAATGGCTATAATGTTACACATTCCATATTTCATTATAGCTGTTTTGTCCACGAATATTCAGTAGGTTTTGAAAATATAGAACAGGGAAAGGGTTTCTTAAAAACTAGATACCCCCCGCCCTTTCCCATAAAAGCATGACGTTTTTAACAATTGCAACTGATAGCAAATATTTGCAGATGAAAATTACATATGCCTTTGTCCTCTTCTCTACTTTGCCGGAACCTCAATATCATAGCGAGGGGAATTTTGGTAATCATCAATGACGTAATAGACGAATTATAAATTGTAAAAATCTTGCATGTCTAAATTTGATTTGACTCTCAATGTCATTGTCACAGTGAACTGTTGCAAATAACCAGAGGCGAGTCATATAAATACTGGCAATAAAAAATCTAAAGAAGGATGTTGAATGTGAGAGAATTATTATAAAGGCGTTGTAAACAATGTAGACCAGGAAGAGGCACATCGTAGGCAACACCTACTGAATATTCATGGACAAAATAGTTATAATGAAATATGGAAGATGGAACATTGTAGCCATTTTAGAAAGCAAACAAACCTATCTTTCAAATTCCACCAGCAAACAGAGCAGACCCCGATCAGATGGCTCCTATAGGAGCCATCTGATCTGGGTCTACTCTGTTAGCAAATGTGTTAAAACATATTTACATGATGGAAAGGGTTAACTAGATGTTCAAATTTGTATCAAAACCGGTCCGTAAAACAGGTGGCAGCTTAACCCTTTCCTTCATATAAACACCTTTTCACCCATTTGCAGAGTATACCAGCTCCTGTAGGGGCTGCTCTGTTTGCTTATGGAATGATAAAGATTCGATTCTACATGTGGCCGGTTGTAATTTTGCAATCTTGTTTTATTCAGTTCCGTGTGAGCATTGAGTTTACGGAGCACCCCAGTTTCTACCAATACTAAAGACTCCTGTGAGCATACTTCATTATGAAAATTCAGCTAATGAATATTCATAATGTCATTGTTCAGTACATGAATATGCAACAGGGAAATGGTTAATGCACGGTGAAAGTCATGCATAAAGCTCCCTGAGGTGAGCTCCCTGAGGTGAGCTTCTGTATGATTTTCATCCTGCCTTAAGCGGCAGTCTGCCTAAAAAGGTCTAAATTCTTCTTTACTTAACCCTTTCCCTCATATAAACGTTTTCACGCATTTGCAAACAGAGTAGACCCAGATCAGATGGCCCCTAGAGGAGCCATCTGATCAGGGTCTGCTGAATCTGCTCTGTTTGCTAATGGAAATTTGATAGATATGTTCCTTTACTTTCTAAAATGGCTACAATGTTCCATCTTCCATATTTCATTGTAACTATTTTGTCCAGGAATAGTCAGTAGGTATTGAAATTTGAAAAAAAACACAGAACAGGGAAAGAGTTAAATTCTGGTTTAGAGAGGTTTTGCTATAGATCCTTTTTTTCTCCATACCTTATATTATGACCATTCTCAAAGAGATGTTTCTAAATACTCGTCACAAGATAGGGTTTGGTGTAGAAATGGATGATATTTGAGTACAGTAGAACCTGTCTTTGCCCTTTCCCTCATATTAACGTGTTTTCACGCATTTGCAAACAGAGTAGACCCAGATCAGACGGCTCCTAAAGGAGCCGTCTGATCAGGGTCTGCTCTGTTTGCTAATAGAATTTGATACACCTATTTCTTTACTTTCTAAAATGGCTAAAATGTTCCGCCTTCCATATTTCATTATATCTATTTTTTCCATGAATATTCAGTAGGTATTGAAATTTGTAATAAACATAGAACAGGGAAAGGGTTAAGCGACCATATATTAATTGGACACAAGAATCTTAAAAAGCAGGTAGTTGTTTGATATAGGAGCTTTCTGCATTATGTTTGACCTGTATTAAGACTCTCATCTGAATCTACACTGTTGGCACAAGTTGTCTCCATTTAACTCTTGAGCATACAAGGGCTTTAATATTGTCTGCATTGTAGTGAACTATTTGCAGGCCCATTCATTTACTGTTCACAAAAGAACGGTTTATAAAGCAAATATAGTTCAAATATTGACTTTTCAAAAAGTTTTTTTTCTAAATTTCCATGCACCATATTATCTGTAATAAATGCCCCAAAGGGTGTTTCTTTTTTATGTCCCCGTAAGCTATAGATTCAGTAATCAAATTCAGGTCACAGTATGCAATCTTTTAGTTTCTGATCATATATAGTAAAACCTCTCAATAACGACCTTTAAATTACATCAAGTATTTTGTGTTAAAGGCAGGTGGCTGCTTAAAGCAAGGTGAAAGTAAAACAGAACGCTCCTATAGGAGCGTTCTGTTTTACTTTCACCTTGCTTTAAGTAGCCACCTGCCCTAAATGCCAATTAATTAACATAATTTAATGGTCGCTATAGAGAGGTTTTACTGTACAGGCCTACCTTCAGGTCGTTCCTTTTGGGGGCAACACAGGTGGTAGCTTAATCCTTTTCTTCAATAAAAACACATTTACAAACCTGTAGTGTCCACTCAGTATGAAAGGCTTTAACTTGCCAAAGGTTTTTGAATGACAAGGAGCTCTCTGATCTGGGTCTACACTGTTTGCAAATGTCAGTGAGTGCATGTGTGTCCCACAATCAAAGGGTTGAGCTTGTTTCCAAAACAATATACCAGTACATGTAATTAGAAAGGTATTATATATAACAGAGGTCCAGATAAGATGCGTAAGTTAAAGCTCCTTTATTTCTCCCCCAAGCGTATACTGTAACAACTCTTTAGAATTGTCTTCTTTGAGACATTTCTAAAGAGTGGTCTCAGTATAGGGTTGGTGGAGCAATAATGATTTTAGTATTTGGATACGCACCTTTATCTGTAGCTCTGTATATAACCCTTTCCTCCATAAATACACCTTTCTACACCTTTGCAAACAGAGTAGACCCAGATCAGATGACTTCGATAAGGTCTGCTCTCTTTGCATATGACATAATATAGATTTGATTCTACAGTTTCTGCCATGGCCGTGTGTTATTAACAAATTTATCTTATTATATTCATGACATCAATATTTCTTATATGAAAATTCATGGAGGAAAGGGATAATCTCATCTTGGTAAACCAGTGTGTGATAAAAGTTGGATACAATTAATGCTTTGAAAGCTCAATTTTCAAAGTGAAATAGTCATCACCTTCTAACTTTTCCGCTGCCAATGTCGCCAAAGTAACTCGGCATCTCATCAGAATCCAAACAAATGCAGTGAATTAATATTCATGATGTCATAAGTGTATCTTGCCTGAATATTCTTGGAGTAAATGGTTAATATCAACAATATACAAAGGAGTTTTGTGACAAATACATGTACATCAATGTAAGACTTTCATTTCCTAGTATTTACATATCTGCCCACTTATCAAACCACAGTTTTGTTGCACTCAGGAAGTAACAAAACTGTCTATTTATGACATGTATATTTCTTTATAATACTCTTAAACTCAATAATATGATTGCTATCCCTTCACATGACAAATAAGGTAGATGTCTTCAGGACAGATGTTTGTCTTCGTGGTTTTTTTTCAAAGCACATAAATTTACCATTCTCAAATGACAATAACCTTCATATTTAACCCTTACAAAATTCAAACAGGTCAAGCTTATGGTGAATATCTAGGGACATTTTAACCCTTACAACGCTGACTTTTCAAGTGGACTATTCCAACATTCAAATAAATCAAGCTTACAGTGAATATCTAGGGATTTTCTAAGGAAAAGTATAACATGACATACAGTGCAGACCCTGATGAGAGGGCTCCTCTTGGAGCCCTCTCATCTGGGTCTACACTGTTTGCGAAGGACATTAGTGACTCGTTGCCTGCACTGTAATGATTGATTGGATCATGCTGAGGAACTAAGGTAACAGAGTATGTTTAGAATATGAAAATGTTTGCATATGTCAGCGCTGCAATGTGCACTAGGGCTTAAACCTTACAGTGTGGGCCCTGTGGGGCACAAGTCACTAATGTCCTTTGCAAACAGTGTAGACCCAGATGAAAGGGCTCCTGGAGGAGCCCTCTCATCTGGATCTGCACTGTTTGTCATGTTACACTCTTCTTTAGAAAAATCCCTAATTACTCACTGTAAGCTTGACCTATTTGAATTGTGGAATAGTCCATTTGAAAATTAAGTGTTGTAAGGGTTAAAACATCCCTAAATATTCACCATAAGCTCGACCAGTTTGAATTTTGGAATTGTCCATTTGAAAATTCAGCATTGTAAGGGTTAAGTTAACTCACTGCCATGGGCCAACCTGTATTTACCTTTACTAATTGTTTGATGAAGATGAGACACTGAGAAATGTGTAGTCCAATCAGAATCCAAAATGTTTTATGCTGTGATAACAGTAAAACCCCTCTTAACCCTTTCCTTCATAGGCTATTTTTAGATCCAACCTCTTTGGATGCATCTACCGAAAAGGAGTATTAACTAGAGTAAAGGCAATTTTTAGAATTTTGTTATTCTAAACCATTGTGATAAATAGAGCATTTGCTCCTATAGGAGCAAATGTTCTATCACAATGGTTTCAACAGGTGACTTTTACAGAGGCGTAGAAAGTCGTATTTATGGAGGAAAGGGTTAAGCGGACATTCAGTTTAGTATAAATATCAGTCTTTATCAGCAGGTGACTGCTTAATGCAGGGCGAAAGTCATGCAGAAAGCTCCCAAAGGAGCTTTCTGCATGACTCTCACCCTGCATTAATCCTTTACTCCATGAATATTTATGGAATAAATAATGACATCAGAAATATTAATTAGACTGTTATAATAGATCATGGCCACTGACATTTTTTGCCATGGCAGAAACTGTAGAATCATATCCATATCAGTAAAACCTCTCTATAACGGCCACTAAATTGTGTTAATTAGTTGGTATTTAGGGTAGGTGGCTGCTTAAAGCAAGGGGAAAGTAAAACAGAACGCTCCTATAGGAGCTTTCTGTTTTACTTTCACCTTGCTTTAAGCGGCCACCTGCCTTTAACACAAAATACTTGATGTAATTTAGTGGCCATTATAGAGAGGTTTTACTGTTATATCACAAACAAATAGAGCAGCCCTGATCAGATGGCTCCTGTAGGAGCCGTCTGATCCGGGGCTTCTCTGTTTGCAAAGGTGAGAAAGGTGTATTTATGGCGTAAAGGGTTAAGCAACCGTCTCTCTCAAATACTGATAGTGTTATTAATTTTTATGTCAGGTTAAGAGGGGTTTACTGTGCATGGCAGCTAGAGTTCAGTTTTATTTACAGTTATTTATGACAACAGTAAAAAGAGTCAGAGTAGCAATATAACATGTGCTTTATACAGGTTTATGGTATTCTGTCATACACCTCAGATTTGGATCATGTCACTCACTGTACCCTACAAATGTCATATTGAAGTACTACCATAATTACCCTGCCTATTTTAGTGGGGCAAGTAGTGCTGACCAATATCAAACTGTCCCTGCTAGTTACTACAGGCAAGTAGGGCTGACCAATAACAAACTGTCTCTGCTAGTTACTACAGGCAAGTAGGGCTGACCAATAACAAACTGTCTCTGCTAGTTACTACAGGCAAGTAGGGCTGACCAATAACAAACTGTCCCTGCTAGTTACTACAGGCAAGTAGGGCTGACCAATATCAAACTGTCCCTGCTAGTTACTACAGGCAAGTAGGGCTGACCAATATCAAACTGTCCCTGCTAGTTACTACAGGCAAGTAGTGCTGACCAATATCAAACTGTCCCTGCTAGTTACTACAGGCAAGTAAGGCTGACTGATATCAAACTGTCCCTGCTAGTTACTACAGGCAAGTAAGGCTGACTGATATCAAACTGTCCCTGCTAGTTACTACAGGCAAACTGTCCCTGCTAGTTACTACAGGCAAGTAGGGCTGACCAATAACAAACTGTCCCTGCTAGTTACTACAGGCAAGTAGGGCTGACCAATATCAAACTGTCCCTGCTGGTTACAACAGGCAAACTGTCCCTGCTAGTTACTACAGGCAAGTAGTGCTGACCAATATCAAACTGTCCCTGCTAGTTACTACAGGCAAACTGTCCCTGCTAGTTACTACAGGCAAGTAGGGCTGACCAATAACAAACTGCCCCTGCTAGTTACTACAGGCAAGTAGGGCTGACCAATAACAAACTGCCCATGCTAGTTACTACATGTACTCCATTACTTTCATTTAACCCTTTCCATGTTCTATGTTTATTCAAAATTTCAATACTTACTGAATATTCATGGAAAAAGTAGTTATAATGAAACATGGAAAATGGAACAATTTATAGTGATTTTAGAAAGTTATAAAGAAATCAATCTATCAAATTCCATTAGTAATCTGAGCAGACCCTTATGAGACAGCTCCTATAGAAGCCATCTGATCTGGGTCTACTCTGTTTGCAAATGCGTGAAAACACGTTTATATGAAAGAAAGGGTTTTAGCAGCATGCATCTTATCTGGGCCTCTGTTTGTGGTTACAAATCAAAACCTTTCCTTTATGAATATTCATGTACAGTAAAACTCTGCTAATGCGACCACCTAAAAGAGGTATAATTATGGGTGGTAGAGGCAGTTGGTAGCTTAATGCAGGACAAAAGTAATGCAGAAAGCTCCTAGAGGAGCTTTCTGCATTATTTTTGTCCTGCATTAAGCAACCACCTGCTTACAAAGACAGGTATGTTTATTCATTAAGTGGTCACATTAGAGGGGTTCTACTGTATGTAAAACAGCAGAGGTCCAGATAAATTAAACCAATATTTCCTTTATTTCTCAACCGAACCTTACTTTGTGACCACTTTTTAGGATCATCACTTCAAGTTTGGTTTGGAGGAGAAATGACGATTATACTATCTTGAATACTCACCTTAACCCTTTCCTCTATGAATATTCATGTTAGAAATAAGGATGTCATGAATATAAATTAAATCAATTTGTTAAAATAGCACTTGGACACAGGAATGTTTAGCTATGGCAGAAACTATAGAATCATATTTATATTATATCATCAACAAACAGAGTAGACCCTGATCAGACGGCTCCTATAGGAGCCGTCTGATCTGGGTCAACTCTGTTTGCAAAAGCGTAGAAAGGCGTATTTACGGTGTAAAGGGTTAATATATTGCTCTGAAACAGGTGGCATTGGGAGAATGGGTTGCCAAATTATTATGGGTAAATATGGTATGATCGTTTGTAATTGTTGTAAGGGTTTTTATGGCTCCACTTGATTTTTCAAGAAATTATATTTGTTCTTTTTTATTGAAGAAATATTCACAGAGGAGTCAAATATTTTGGCTCCTAATCAGATGCTGACAGATACAAACTATTTAATTTGGATCCAAATTGTTCGAAGATGCTACTTCAGAGTAGCAGTCAAAGGGTAATACATGTATTGTGTAAAATATATGAGTTTAAGTGGTCACGCTGTTCATGTATGGACATTTTCGTTGGACTTACACTCCTATCAGGAAAATGTTTCCGGTATGGGATGGATCTTTATTTTAAATTTTCCAAAGAGCATGTAACATGTTTGGGCTGAAGAAACACAACACAGTTGAATGATAGTCAGTTGGAATGTGAGCACTGCTGGATATAGCTATTCTCCTCATCGAACATTGATGGAGACAAAGCTCATTGGAAGTATTCAACAAGAGTATTCTAGAATTTATTCTACATGTCTGAACATGATGATTGATGGTTTTAAGAAAAATAAAATGACACAAGCAGTTGTCAGTATTTTATAACTGATAAAATATGCTGTATGTTCAACAGCAGTTCAAAAACATTGATCTTTATAGAACATGCACATGTGTGCAGTGTACATTTTCCAACAGGAAAAATCCCAAATTCTTAGTGCTAAGAATATGTTGAAGAAACAGTTAAATAAATAAGGATCAAAAAGTCATTTCAAGTAACATTAAGTGAGTTTGAAAGTTTTGAGTGTTTTCAGTAGTAGCTTCGACAGGAATATTGAGATAACAATGGCAGGGAATGAGCATCTATTGAGAAATGGGAATAAAAGAATCAGTTCTGGTGATTACCTACATCCAGTGCATAGGGAATGTGAAACAACCCTGTCAGATGAAAATTGTCATGAATGTGAAAAGAGAGGCCAGAAACAACCATCTGCCAGTTACTGTAGAAACTGTTTGACTTACCTCTGCTACAGTTGTTATATTGTGCACCTTTTACCAGATACACAAAAGAACCACCAGATCATAGACTTGCGGGAACTACCAGAGGACTACAAGGATCTCACAGATGGACTTGAAGATGTTAAATTTGCATCCAAAGAGATTGTTACACAATACAAAGATGCCCATGCCAAAGCTTCTCAAGGTAATGCTGAAGCAGTCAAGGCTTTTAAAAGTTTCAAGAAGAAAATAATTGAGGGACTTGAGAAATTAGAAGTTAACTTACAGAGTCAGGTGAAAGCCATCGATCAAGAAAATTCGACAAAGTTACAGAATGCTTTTGTTAAATGTGAAGAAGTGAGGAATGAGTCAGAAAAGACACTTGACATTGTAAAACCTCTCTATGCTGGACACCAAAAATTTAAAGTTCCAGAAATAATTGATTCTGCTTTGCCTCGTCTGCCTGAGCTTTTTCAAACAATAAATGAAGCATTATCTTACAGTAGTATCAAACGGTGTGAGTTTAGTCCAAATGTGAGAACATTGGAACAACTGGCAAGTTCTGATTTTCTTGGAAAACTTGAGCAGATAAATATTCTTGTGACTATGCAGCCAAGACCTGGACGAGGTTCGATCAATAGGGCAAGTATGGGAGATTATGACTACCTGGAATTAGCAGAAGTAGCTCAGCCAACAAAACCAGTGGAACTTAAACCACCACCTATACCAGTAAGGGATACTCCAGATTTTTTATCAAGGACAGAGAGCATGACAAACCGATATAAGAGATATGCCGAATGGCCAGGAAAGACCCATGATCAGGGATCAGGAGGGACAATTGCTTCAATCAGAACAACACATGAAGAGCAGATTTCTGGTGGAAGTTTTCAAAGCATGTCGTCGCAGATATCAAAGAGTAATGATGTGGCAACATATTTATCAGATATACAGGTTAAAGTTAAGGATGACAAAAGTCCTGCATGTATCAGTGGATGTGTCATTATGGACATGAATAGTCTAGTTGTCACTGACTACTCCAACAAGAAAGTAAAATTAATCAACACCCAGAAATGCACTGTTGAAGCTTACCACAAGTTAGGTAAAGGCCCATGGGACTTAGCTTTCGTCAGAGACACCACAGTTGCTGTGACAGTTCCAGGAGAGAAGAAGATTTTCCTTCTGACTTGCAACATTGATTTCAAAGGCAATCGCATTTTGAATAAGGATGTTACAATTGGTGTGAAAGGTTATTGCAGGGGGATAACCTTCAACACCAACAGTAACTGTCTTATAGTCTCTTTTGCTCCATACAAACAGCTTGGTGGCTCAACAAAAATTGAAATGATAGACTTGCATGGTAATGTTACGCAGACAATTTCTATGGGCAAAGCGAACGATCCAACATTTGCAAATCCTGTTTATATAGCAGGAAGTAGTGACCAGGACAAGATCTTTGTATCAGATATGAGCAAGGAAAACGTGAGTTGTCTTACATTGGATGGCTATAAGGTGGGAAATTTTGTGGACCCTGGACTGAAGGAGCCATACAGGATTACTCCAGGTCCAGAGAATTCACTGTATGTTTGTGGAATTAAGTCCAACAACATCCACAGAATGTCAAACACATGCAGATCTAAGGGGATTGTGCTTGCAGAATCTGACGGCATCAAGGCACCACTGTCTGTGTGCTACTGTTTCAGAACTAGCAAATTGTTTGTGGGGATGCAACAATGTGATGAGATAAAAGTCTACCAGCTCAATGCTAGCACTTCCTTCTAATTTCTCAAAGAGAAAAGAAAATTTGACTTATAGTTTGCATATAACGAATTTACACAGTGTGATTAATCCTTTGAACATAAGAAATGAGTGTAAAGGCATTTGAAAACAGTGTAGACTCAGATCAGAGGGTTTCTAGAGGAGACCTGTGATCAGGTTTGCAACTGTCTGTCATTCAAACTCCTCAGCAAGTTTAAGCTTTTTATACAGAATGGACTCCATAATTAAACACTGATGGACTATAATCCACTTTGAATATTCAATGTTCAAAGGGTTGTTGCTTTCTATGTCTCTTTGCAATCTAAGAATGCTTCCACTGCAGTTCTAAAAATTTAACCCTTAACGCCATAAATACGCCTTTCTACACCTTTGCAAATAGAGTAGACCCAGATCAGATGGCTCCTGCAGGAGCCATCTGATCAGGGTCTGCTCTGTTTGCTTATGATATAATATAGATAAAATTATGCAGTTTCTGTGCTATTACAACAATTAATCTAATTAATGATTATGACAATTATTTCATACATGATTATTCTTCTGTTCTGCCACAAAAGTCGGGGAATCAAACTATCTTGATCTTGATGCTGTGTTGCTAAGATGAAGTTACTCAGCTTCTCATCTGGATATTTCACAAATTTCACCACTAACATGCAAAGAGTTAACTCCTTCCTCAATAAATACACCTTTCTACATTGTACGCCTTTGCAAACAGAGTAGACCCAGATCAGACGGCTCCTGTAGTAGCCATCTGATCAGGGTCTGCTCTGTTTGCTTACAATGATATGATATAGATATGGTTCTACAGTTTCTGCCATTGCCAAACATTTTCTATTTCCATGTCCTGTCTTAAAAATAATCTAATTAATATTCATGATGTCATTATTTTTGCATGAATATTCTTGGATTAAAGGGTTAACTCTTTGCTTGATAGAGACTTTTTTATGCTTTTTCAAACAAAGCAGACCAAGATCAGACAGCTTCTACAGGAACTGTCTAGACACTTCTTTATATTATGCTCTGAACAGGTGGGCAGGGAAACTGGGTGGCTTAATATGGGTAAATATGGTCTTGTCTTTTTCAACTGCTGTAAGGGGTTTTATGCTCGCACTGGTTTTCTCCAGAGATTTTATTTTATTATTTTTTTATTGAAGAAAATTCCCAAAGGTGTCAAGTAGTTGGATTCTAATCAGATGCTGCCCGGCGGGTATGATCCATTTAACCTGGATCACAACTGTTTGAAGGTACTACACTAGAGTAACAGTCTAAAGGTTACATGCTCATGGTGTAAAATATAGAAGCTTAACCCTTTCCTCCATAGGCTATATTTAGACCCAACCTCTTTGAATGAATCTACACAAAAGGAGCATTAACTAGAGAAAAGGTAAATTTAAGAAATTTGTAGTTTGAAACCATTGTGATAAATAGAGCATTTGCTCCTATAGGAGCAAATGCTCTATTTATCACAATGGTTTCAACAGGTGATTTTTATAGAGGCGTAGAAAGGCATATTTATGGTGGAAAGGGTTAAGTGGTCACGTTGTTCATGCATGGACAATTTCGTTTTAAATTACACAGGTAGGAGGAAGTTTTTTTCCTTATTGGATGGATCTTTATTTTTAAACCTTGTATAGAACATGCAACAAGTTTGGGTTTAAGAAACATGACATAGTTGAGTGATAGTCAGTTGGAATATTATTTAACGTTGGGACTGCTGGATATAGCTATTCCTGATGGAGACATATTTCATTGCAATTGAAGTATTCGACAAGAGTATCTAGAACTGGAATGTATTCTACTTGCCTGAACCTGATGAATGGTGTTGATGATTTTTAGAAAAATAAAATGACAGGAGCTGATGGTCAGTGATTTATGAATGATGAACTACTTGGCATGTTCAGTTTAAAATATTTCAAAGACATTGATCTTTATAGAACATGCACATGTGTGCAGTGAACATTCTTTAACAGGAAAATCCCAAATACTTAGTGCTAAGACTATGGTGAAAAAACGTGTAGATAATCAAATACTAAACAGTCATCTGAAATATTATTAAGTGAGGGAGAAGGTCTTAAGTGTTTTCAGCTGTAGCTTGGGCAGGAATATATAGATAAAAATGACAGAGGATGATTATTTATTGATGAATGGGGGTGAGAGAATCGGTTCTGATGAATACCTAAATCCAGTGCATAGGGAATGTGAAACAACCCTGTCAGATGAAAATTGTCATGAATGTGAAAAGAGAGGTCAGAAACAACCATCTGCCAGTTACTGTAGAAACTGTTTGGCTTACCTCTGCTATAGTTGCTATATTGTGCACCTTCTACCAGATACACAAAAGAACCACCAGATCATAGACTTGCGGGAACTACCAGAGGACTACAAGGATCTCACAGATGGACTTGAAGATGTTAAATTTGCATCCAAAGAGATTGTTACACAATACAAAGATGCCCATGCCAAAGCTTCTCAAGGTAATTCTGAAGCAGTCAAGGCTTTTAAAAGTTTCAAGAAGAAAGTAATTGAGGGACTTGAGAAATTAGAAGTTAACTTACAGAGTCAGGTGAAAGCCATCGATCAAGAGAACTCAGAAAAGTTACAGAATGCTTTTGTTAAATGTGAAGAAGTGAGGAAAGAGTCAGAAAAGACACTTGACATTGTAAAACCTCTCTATGCTGGCCACCAAAAATTCAAAGTTCCAGAAATAATTAAATCTGCTTTGCCTCGTCTGCCTGAGCTTCGTCAAACAATTAATGAAGCACTGTCTGACAGAAGTATCAAACGGTGTGAGTTTAGTCCAAATGTGAGAACACTGGAACAACTGGCAAGTTCTGATTTTCTTGGAAAACTTGAGCCGATAAATATTCATGTGACTATTCAGCCTAGACCTGGACAGGGTTCAACTGATAGGAAAAGTATGGGAGATTATGACTACCTTGAATTAGCAGAAGTAGCTCAGCCAACAAAACCAGTGGAACTCAAACGACCACCTTTGCCGAAAAGGGATTCTTCAGATTCTCTGTCCAGGACGGAGAGCATGAGAAGCCAACAGAGGTATGTTGATTGGCCAGCTACTAGAAAGAATGATGACAATGGATCAGGAGGGACAATTGCTTCAATCAGAACAACACATGAAGAGCAGGTTTCTGGTGGAAGTTTTCAAAGCAATGCATCACAGATTTCAAGGATTAATGAAGTGGCAACATATTTATCAGATATACGGGTTAAAGTTAAGGATGACAAAAGTGCTGCATGTATCAGTGGATGTGTCATTATGGACATGAATAGTCTAGTTGTCACTGACTACTCCAACAAGAAGGTAAAATTAATCAACACCCAGAAATGCACTGTGGAAGCTTACCACAAGTTAAGTAAAAGCCCATGGGACTTAGCTTTTGTTAGAGACACCACAGTTGCTGTGACAGTTCCAGGAGAGAAGAAGATTTTCCTTCTGACTTGCAACATTGATTTGAGAGGCAATCGCATTTTGAATAAGGATGGGACAATTGGTGTGAAAGGTTATTGCAGGGGGATAACCTTCAACACCAACAGTAACTGTCTTATAGTCTCTTTTGCTCCATACAAACAGCTTGGTGGTCCAACAAAAATTGAAATGATAGACTTGCATGGTAATGTTGCACAGACAATTTCTATGGGCAAAGCAAACGATCCAACATTTGCAAATCCTGTTTATATAGCAGGAAGTAGTGACCAGGACAAGATCTTTGTATCGGATATGAGCAAGGAAAACGTGAGTTGTCTTAGATTGGATGGTTATAAAATGGGAATATTTGTGGACCCAGGACTGAAGGAGCCATACAGGATTACTCCAGGTCCAGAGGATTCACTGTATGTTTGTGGAATTAAGTCCAATAACATTCACAGAATGTCAAACACATGCAGATCTAAGGGGATTGTGCTTGCAGAATCTGACGGCATCAAGGCACCACTGTCCGTGTGCTACTGTTTCGGAACTAGCAAATTGTTTGTGGGGATGCAACAATGTGATGAGATAAAAGTTTACCAGCTCGGTGCTAGCACTTCCTTCTGATTTCTTAAAGAGAAAAGAAAATTTGGCTTATAGTTTGCACATTATTGATTCACACTGTGATTTGAACTTTGGAGACATGTATGGAGGCATATTTCGTTTTTTAAACAAAATAGATGGAGATCAAACAGGAGCCTTCTGTTCAGGATTTTTTCAAATCAAATCTATATTTTGTCATAAGAAAACAGTGCTGTCTGGTCTGGGTCAACTCTGTTTGCAAAATGTGTGAAAAGACATTTATTAATTATGAAGGACAGGGTTAACCCCTTTGTTGTTCGAAAAACATATTAGCGGAAGTGCATACTGCTGTAGCTGTATTTACTTATGATATGCAAAACCTTTAACCCTTTCCCCTTTCCACCTTTTCACGCATTTGTGAACAGAGTAGACCCAGATCAGACGGCTCCTATAGGAGCTGTCTGATCTTGACTACTATGTTTCAACTTCCATATTTCATTATAACTATTTTGTCCATGAATATTCAGTAGTTATTGATATTTGGAATAAAAAAAGAACAGGGAAAGGGTTAACATGATGGCCATAACTTTAAGATATATACACAAAGCCTGATCAAAACAATAAGGCCATATAAATATGTTATGCAGAAAAAACAATAAAACTTTCAAGGGCCATTTTGTGCTGACAGGACTGGTGTTGGCATCCATATGTTTTACTATTATTGATATATGTAATCTTCTTAACCCTTTCCCTATTCTTAGACGTTTATTCTAAATTTTATTACCTGCAGAACATTCATGGACAAAATAGTTACATGTATAATGAAGTATGGAAAGTGGAACATTGTAGCGAATTTAGAAAGTAAAGAAACAGCTCTATCAAATTTCATTAACAAACAGAGCAGACCCTGATCAGATGGCTCCTATCGGAGCCATCTGATCTGGGTCTACTCTGTTTGCAAATGCTAGACAATGGGTTTATATCAGGGAAAGGGTTGACCTCAACCATTTCCTTATCTACTATTTCATGTAAGAAATATTTATTTGCTTTGACAAAAAATGTAGACCTGTTATAAGCAAACAGAGCAGACCCTGATCAGACTGCTCCTACAAGAGCCATCTGATTATACCCCCACCACCTGTGGTGGGGGCTATATTGGAAACACCTTGTCCGTCCGTCCGTCCGTCCGTCCGTCCGTCTGTCGCGCGAGATCGGGACATTGAATATACCTTTTGAACCACTACAGATAAACACTTGATATTTGGCATGCATGTGTGTCTAATGAATCTGCACATTTTGACATGTTGCATGCCAAGGTCAAGGTCACTGTTCAAGGTCAAAGGTCGAATATATAGGTCAAATTACTAACTTTAACATTGGCTATAACTTTTGAACCACTACAGATAAACACTTGATATTTGGCATGCATGTGTGTCTCATGAAGCTGCACATTTTGACATGTAGCATGCCAAGGTCAAGGTCACTGTTCAAGGTCAAAGGTCGAATATATAGGTCAAATTACCAACTTTAACATTGCCTATAACTTTTGAACCACTACAGATAAACACTTGATATTTGGCATGCATTTGTGTCTCATGAAGCTACACATTTTGACATGTCGCATGCCAAGGTCAAGGTCACTGTTCAAGGTCAAAGGTCAAATATATAGGTATAAACACTTGATATTTGGCATGCATGTGTGTCTAATGAAGCTGCACATTTTGACATGTTGCATGCCAAGGTCAAGGTCACTGTTCAAGGTCAAAGGTCAAATACATAGGTAAAATTACCAACTTTAACATTGGCTATAACTTTTGAACACTGCAGGTAAACACTTGATATTTGGCATGCATGTGTGTCTAATGAAGCTGCACATTTTGACATGTCACATGCCAAGGTCAAGGTCACTGTTCAAGGTCAAAGGTCAAATATATAGGTATCAACACTTGATATTTGGCATGCATGTGTGTCTCATGAAGATGTCGTTGCCAGTACAACAGCAGTTCATTATTCTGATCACCTGGCAGTCCATATGGGTCTTCCATACCAACAACTGCTGAGATTCCATTGACCACGAAGGACATTCCAGTGAAAACACAGGTCTGCCTCACTGAACCCATTTATACTGATACACTAATTCATCAGTACTATGCAAACAGTGTGGATCCTGATAAGATTGCTCCAATTCGAACCCTTGGGTCAGGGTCTGCACTCTTTGTAGGGTTACTTAAACACTGCAGACTCTGTCCAGAGGGTTTTTATATGATTCCTCTGATTTGGATCTCCACTGTTTGTATAGTGCTCATGCATCAGCTCCTCAATACAGTTGGTTGAGTCTGTACAAAAAATGTACAGTTATTGCCCATTTTCAGATTTTAATTCCCTTTTGTTACTTCCCATAAGCATTTTTAGCACTGCTGTCTTTTGAAGAAAAAAATCAAGATATTGCCATCACCCTGGCGTAGTCATTGGCGTCGTTGTCTGCGTCGTCATTGTGAGAAACTTTAACCTTGGTCATAACTTCTTTAGCATTGAAGATAATCTAATGAAACTTCACACACCTGTTCACCTCACAAGGGCTATAATCTGACCAAGGGCCGATATTATGCCTTTTCCAACAAGGATGCCAGGTGGGGGTATGAATCACGTTCAGTGATAGGTCTAGTTGGGGTCTACTCTGTTTGCAAATGCCTGAAAAAAGCATTTATATTAGGGAAAGTGTTAACCAGAGTTTTTAAAGAAATGTTTTAGTTATTTGATTGGTGTATGTTGTTTAGTCGGATAATTAATTGTAGTATATCAGATGTTTATTGGCAATAATGGAGCTGTAGATTTTAGGTGTATTAACTCTTTCGCTGCCAATGTCGCATCTGTGCTTACCTATGTAAATAGTTTGGATCCAGATGAGACGCCGAGTAACTTGATGTCTCATCAGGATCCAAACTGTTTGATACTGTGACTGTTTCTTGAAACAAAACGGAAGAATAATAAAACTGGAAACTTGTAGCAGACGACAAAGTTTGCTGACGACAAAAGTTGGTAGCGAAAGAGTTAAGGAAATCTTATTAACCCTTTACTTCATGAATATTTATGAAATAACTAATGTATGTATGAATATTTATTAGCTTAATATTTGTTATAGCATAATTATGATCAAGAAAAGTTTTGATCCTGGCAGGAACTGTAGAAATATAATGTGATGTTGCCATGGTGACAATATATCGTGTGTTGCACGTACCTAAGTTTAATAATGGCAATAAATCAATAGGATACAGTCACTTTAAAAAAAGTTTGAACTCCAGCGGCCACATTTTTAGACCAATCTTCCTCAAACTTGCTCAGAATATTTGTCTTGATGATCAAGAAAAGTTTTGATCCTGGCAGGAACTGTAGAAATATAATGTGATGTTGCCATGGTGACAATATATCGTGTGTTGCACGTACCTTAGAGTTTAATAATGGCAATAAATCAATAGGATACAGTCACTTTAAAAAAAGTTTGAACCCCAGCGGCCACATTTTTAGACCAATCTTCCTCAAACTTGCTCAGAATATTTGTCTTGATGATATCAAGGTTGAGTTTGATCATGGGTGGGATGGGATAAAAAATAGTAGGTCACTAGGGCAAATCTTAGAAAAATCACTCTAGAGGGCACATTTTTAGCCCAATCTTCATTGGTCAGAATGATTGTCTTGATAAAAATCTTTGAAAAATCTCATTCTGCAGAACCACTGCTCATGATCCACTGTCAAAATAGTTCAAATATTGTCCCTTAGGTCAATGTTGACCCTACCAAGGGGCTACCCGGCTATGATCTTATATCTATGGTAATCAGCTAGTGAGCGATTAAGGGCCATCTTGGCCCTCTTGTTTTTTATAATGGCATAATGAACACAGGAAATTTGCCATGGAATAAACTGTAGAATCATACATATATTATTTCATAAGCAAACAGAGCAAACTCTGATCAGATGGTTCCTACAAGAACCATCTGCTGTGAGACTACTTTTTTGCAAGTTTTTAAAATGCCTTAATTATGGAGTAAAGGGTTAATTTGAAAGTTATCAAAACAACGCTGAATTGGGAAGGAGAGATAAATCTGAATTCTTTTTACAAATATAACTACATGTAGTACAATTTCATTCTAGAATTTTTTTAAAACTTCTTATCTTATTAGTCTATCGTGAAATAAACAGGCAAAACTATAACGTTCTGTGGTAAGCACCACAATTGCCTCACTTGATTTCTGCAGTATTATTTGGTAGGCCCTCAATTCAATTTGAAAGCCTATGACGTTTTAGCAATTATTTGTATACTGCAATGCCATTATTCCCTTTGAATGCTGAATATTCAAAGGGAAATGCTGAATATTCAAAGGGAAATAACCTATCAGTGATAAACCCTTTATCTGTTCTATGTTTATCCCAAATATTAATACCTACTGAATGTTGATGGACAAAATAGTTACAATGAAATATGGAAAGTGGATCATTGTAGACAAATACCATTGTCAAACAGAGTAGACCCTGATCAGACGGCTCCTATAGGAGCCGTCTGATCTGGATCTAATCTGTTTGCAAATGCATGAAAAAGCATTTATTTGAGGGAAAGGTTAAGTATAGAGTGCATTCAGTATAAAATGTATAAATTTTCTAGAGGATTTTGAATTACAAATGGTGCAGACCCAGTTCAGAGGTTTCCTTTGAGCAGTACCTTCTGATCTTTGTCTACACTGTTTGCAAATTCCACTGCACTTGATTCTTGGTAGAAAGATTATTCTAAGGTTATAATTGCCAGAATATAAGCCTTATTGATGTATTATTGCAGTACATGTATATCAAAGGTCAAGGTCACAGTTACATCACACATATGCTGATGTATCAAAACATTTTATGTGCTGGATGATATTGACCCTTCTCTTGCTGAATTTTAAAATGCATTTCTTCGTCATTACCCACGCTTTGTGGTATAATTACATGTATCTTCACTGTCTACAATTATTTCTCTTTGCAATCACTGCTGTGGAGTGCACTGGTTGCACAATCAACTTGTAAATAGTGCAGACCCTGATGAGACAGCTCCTGCAAGAGCTGTCTCATCTGGGTCTTCACTATTTACAGGTAGGTATATTGACGTGAATAGCAAGCGAAGGGTTAACACTTGGTCTTTAACCCTTTGTGTGGTAGTTTGGTATCTCACAATAATTCAGATTGATTGAAGAAGCAATGTGGAGAAAATCAACTTTTGGAAGAATTTGCCACAGACAATATATTTTTGGCGAACAATTACTTTACTAATAACAATTTGAACCTTTAAAAATCTTCTCCTTTGAATCTACACTGTAAAGTGTTCTCAACTTTCATCTTTGACACATCATAAGCATCACCTGTAGGTCCTCTACAAACGTTATATAAATTATTCCCCTGTTGTTAAAATTGGCCCTGCCCCAGGGGTGGTCACTTTTCATTAGAAACATATTGTTAAAACTTTGAAAATCTGCTCTGAAACTGGAAGGTTCTCAGCTTTCAATTATAAGGCACATAGCATCATGTTCAGATCTTCTACAAAAGTTATATAAATAATGCCCCTGGGGTCAAAATTGGCCCCGCCCCAGGGGTGACCAGTTTTCTATAGAAACATATAGTGTAAACTATGAAAATCTTCTCCTCTGATTGTCTTGTGAGCGATGTTAGGGTCATTATGACCCTCTTGTTTTATTTCTTTTCAAATTCACGATCACAGTAATTATCAGTTAGGATCCTGCTGAGATGCCGATTGAGTTACTCAATGTCTCATGTGGATCCAAACTGTTTGCAGAGGATGTCACTGTCTCACTGTCTTCCCCCCCCCCCCCAATAGATTTTAGTTACAATAGTTTTACTCTGTGTAGTAATGATGTATGTTTGATAAAGGCAGTTAACCCTTCGCTTGCTATTCGCGTCAATATACCTACCTGTAAATAGTGAAGACCCAGATGAGACAGCTCCTGCAGGATCTGCACTATTTACAAGTTGATTGTGCAACCAGTGCACTCCACAGCTGTGATTGCACAGCGGAATACTTGTACACAGTGAAGATATATGTAATTATACCACAGGGCATGGGTAAAGAAGGAGAAATGTATTTTAAAATTAAGCAAGAGAAGGGTTAATAAGAGTTGCATTGATCTATCTCTAAGCAACAGATATAGGTGCATAATCAAATACTAAAACTGGTCTTTTCTCCACCAAACCCTTTGTTGTGACCACTCTTTAGAATCGTCACTTCGAGACAATTCCAAAGAGTGATCACAACATGGGGTTTGATGGAGAAATAAAGGAGTTAATTTTAAATGAAAATTTTCTAATTTATGCATCTTATCTGGACGTTTATGTATCTATATATTTTATTTCTCAGCAAAATCCTGTCCTGCAGACTTTTATTAGATTTGCCTAGGAGAGGTGATTCTAATGAGTGCATGCAAGATATGGTTTGGAGGAGAAATAATTAAGGACTTAGTGTTCAACTACTTTAATTGCATTTGCTAAAGTGTCCATTTCAGTTTGTCCCGTAGATTTCAGGGGTACAGATAAGATGTAAATTAACCCTTTCAAACACTGATTGATCAGTATTTAACCCATTACTCCATAAATACGCCTTTCTACACCTTTGCAAACAGAGTAGACCCAGATCAGACGGCTCCTATAGGGTCTGGGTCAGGGTCTGCTATGTTTGCTATGATATAGTGTAGATATGATTCTACAGTTTCTGCCATGGCTAAAAATCCTGTGTCCATGTGCTATTATAACAAATTAATCCAATTAATACCCTTGACGTCAATATTTCTTACAGGCATGAATATTAATGGAGGAAAGTGTTAACTGTGGTGTCCACTCAGTATGAAAGGCTGAAACTTGCTAAAGGATTTTGAATGACACACAGTGCAGACCCTGATCAGAGGGCTCTAGGAGTCTACACTGTTCGCAAATGACAGTGCCTGCATGTGTAGGGTTGAAATGGTTAAAACATTTTCAAGAATAGCTCCAGTAAAGCGTATGTTTTGACCACTCTTTAGAATTGTCTCAAAGAGAAATGACAATTTTAGTATTTGAATATTCTCATTTATCCATTGATCTGAGTTTCGTAGGCTATGTCCTCGAAAAAATCATCTTATTTACAGCTACACTTGTTTGCAGTATTTTAGAATATACATGTAGTTTTATATTTTACTAAAGAAGAATTTGCTCTCAAAGTAGTTTACTGTATTAAATTCTGTTGATCTTGCATGCTTTATTTTCATGTTTATTATACTGGTGTGTAGTAAAAAAAATAACTGTTAAGCATGGATTCTTTGTATTCATTACTCAGCTCCTAACACATCAGTCTCAGGAACAGTTGACCCAAATGATAAATATTATAAAGCAGCCATTTAACCCTTTATTCCATAACCAATTGCAATGTCATCATAGGCTATTTTTAAACCCAACCTCTTTGAATAAATCTATCGAAAAGGAGCATTTACTAGGGAAAGGAAAATGTTAGAATTGTGTAGTTTTGAAACCATAGTGATAAATAGAGCATTTGCAAATGCTCGTTTGATCACTATGGTTACATAAAGTGACTTAAAGAGGCATAGAAGGGCATATTTATGGAGGGAAGGGATAAATATGCCTTTCTACTTTATTTCAAATAGAGAAGACAGAGATCTGATGGCAGGAGCCATTGGGTCTTGGACTGATCTGTTTGCTTATGACATAATGTACATTAACCCTTCGCTTGCTGAATTTTAAAACACATTTCTCCTTCTTTACCCATGCCCTGTTGTATAATTACATATATCTTCACTGTGTACAAGTATTTCGCTGTGAAATCACTGCTGTGGAGTGCACTGGTTGCACAATCAACTTGTAAATAGTGCAGACCCAGATGAGACAGCTTCTTCACTATTTACAGGTAGGTATATTGACGTGAATAGCAAGCGAAGGGTTAAAATTCTACAGTTGCTGCCATGGTCAAACATTCATGTGTTTAGTGCCATTATAAAATCAAATTTATTATTCATGATGTCATTTTTATACGCCCACCTAATAAAGGTGGTCGTATATTGTCGTGGCCCTGTCCGTCCGTCCGTTCGTTCGTTCGTTCGTTCGTTCGTTCGTCCGTCAACATTTTGTTTGTCCGCTGTTTTCTGGGAAAACTATTAGACAGATATTAATGAAACTTCACACAAATGTTAAATGCATGAAGATCTGAAGCTGAGTTGATTCTGAGGTTCATTTGATTTTTCATTTCAGAGTTATGGCCCTTTTACTTAAAAAATATGCAAATAGTTTGTCCGCTGTTTTCTGGGAAAACTATTTGAGAGATATTAATGAAACTTCACACAAATGTTTAATGCATCAAGATCTGAAGCTGAGTCGATTCTGAGGTTCATTTGATTTGTCGTTTCGGAGTTATGGCCCTTTTACTTAAAAAAATAATGCAAATACATGCAAATAGTTTGTCCGCTGTTTTCTGGGAAAATTATTTGACAGATATTAATGAAACTTCACACAAATGTTTAATGCATCAAGATCTGAAGCTGAATTGATTCTGAGGTTCATTTGATTTGTCGTTTCGGAGTTGTGGCCCTTGTCCTTAAAAATATGCAAATAGTTAGTCCGCTGTTTTCTGGGAAAACTATTTGAGAGATATTAATGAAACTTCACACAAATGTTTAATGCATCAAGGTCTGAAGCTAAGTCGATTCTGAGGCTCATTTGATTTGTCGTTTTGGAGTTATGGCCCTTTTACTTGAAAAATAATGCAAATACATGCAAATAGTTTGTCCGCTGTTTTCTGGGAAAACTATATGACAGATATTAGTTAAACTTCACACAAATGTTTAATGCATCAAGATCTGAAGCTGAGTTGATTCTGAGGTTCATTTGATTTTTCATTTCAGGCCCTTGTCCTTGAAAAATATGCAAATAGTTTGTCCGCTGTTTTCTGGGAAAACTATTCGACAGATATTTTTGAAACTTCATACACATGTTTAATGCATCTAGACCTAAAGCTAAGTCGAGTCTGAGGATCATTTGATTAAATGTTTCGGAGTTATGGCCCTTGCACTTAAAAAAATAATGCAAATCTATGCAAATATGAGGATGGCCATAACTTTTTCATTTAAAATGATATTTGCTTCAATTTTTTTATATGGTTAAACCTTAATGTGAATTTTCACATATATTGCGGGGGTTTTGATATGTCATTTGATTCTAAAGTTATGGTCCTTGAACTTTGTGTGTTTGTTGCTTTGTTAGTCGGTAAATTTTTAGTTTGTCGGTTGATATAAATGAAACTTAACAACTTAACACAAATGTTTTAAGCAACAAAATTTGAAGCTGAGTTTATTTTGAGGTTCATTCAGTTTGTCTTTACAGAGTTATGGCCGTTGGACTTTACAAAAATCTGCAAAAATGAGGATTAGCTGTAACTTTTTTATTTAATAAGATATTCACTTCATTTTTTAAAAAAAAATAGTACCACCTTAATATGGAAATCAAGATCTGAAGCACAGATTAGAAAATGTCAACATTTATAAGGCATGTTGAATTGGAGAAAGTTTGCAAGTGGGCGTATTATGTACCGTATGCGGTACTCTTGTTTTCTGTTATAAATATTCATGAAGTAAAGGGTTAACCCTTTACTTAATAAAGGCACATGTTTATGCATTGCAGAATATTTTCAAATTCTTTAACCCATTGCCTGTTGAATATTCATGAACGAAATAATAACTCCATGAATGTTTATTAGTTATTATAATGGCATATGTACACAGACTGTCTCCCCACACAAAGGGGGAAGGGAGACAATGATTTTGTACTGTCTGTCTGACAGACTAAATGTCTCATTCTGGCTGTCTGTCACAATGTGTGTAACTCTAACGTGCTTCTTCTTAAAAACAGTTTGGTAGATTTCAATCAAGCTTCAAAGCAGTGATCACTGCATAGCACTAGAATGATCTAGTTTGATTATTTTTCACAGAGTTATGTCCCTTGAATGATAAGAAATTGCATAGAATCCAATTTCTCATAAATAGCTGATCGGGTTTGGAAAAAACTTCACAGCTGTGCATGATCACCATGAAGTGTATTTGTTCATATCGCCAGGATGATCCTGTTTGATTATTTTTCGCAGAGTTATATCCCCTTGAATGATAAAAAATTGCATGCAATGCTCTTGTTATACTGGTACATGAACAAAAGAATTTTTGGCTGTGGCAGAAAATCAGTTCTGTATAGGGGGCCTCTGTGGCCGAGTGGTTGTGGTCTTCGACTGACAATCGCTTCGCTCCTCACCGCTGTAGTTCGAATTCCGGTCTGAGCATTTGGATTTTTCATGAGAGGAAGCCTTCCAGCTGGTTTGTGGTAGGTCGGTGGTTCTTCCCAGACGTTCTTCTGTACATGAAACAATGCAATGTGTTCCATACACAAAAGAACCTCTGGGGTCTTCCTCCACCTGTAATTAGCTGGATGTCGTGATATGACTGAAATACTGTTAAAACCACATAAAGACTAAACCAAACCAGTTCTGTATAACTATAAGCAAACAGAGCAGACCCTGATTGGATGGGTCGTATAAGAGCTGTCTCATCTTTGTTCTGTCTGTTTGCAAAGGCATGAAAAAGATTTAACCCTTTCCTCCATAAATACACCTTTCTACGTCTCTGTAAAAGTCAGTTTTTGAAACCATTGTGAAAAAAATAAAGCATTTGTTCCTATATTGAGCAAATGCTCTATTTATCACAATGGTTTCAAAAACTACACAATTCCAAAATTTTCCTTTTCTTTAGTAAATGCTCCTTTTTGGTAGACTCCTTCAAAGAGATAGCCTATGTAGCAACGGGTTAAGTTTTCAGATAAGTGAGGTTTTACTGTATAATGATTGCTAAAATCCGGATACAGTATGGGGATATCAGGATAATGTTTTTAGCTATTTGCTGTCAATTCTGATTCTTTGTTTTCCTTTGTCATAAATATGCCACTTGTACGTTCTTCAAGAACTACCTGGTTTGGGTGAAAAAGGTACACTTAATTTTTAACCCTTTATCTGTTCACCATTCATGTAAGAAATAATGACCTCATTAATATTAATTAGATTAAGTCTTATAATGGCATTTAAAAACGAAATATTTTTGCTCAATCAGATCTATTTTATGTCATAAGCAAACACAGAGCAGACCCTAATCAGAATGAGCCTTCTGGTCTGGGTCTACTCTATTTGCAAATGGGTGAAAATGTGTTTATATGAAGGTAAGAGTTGAACCTTTTACTGCAAATGGCGTACATCTGTGATTACCTATGTAGTCAGTTTGGATACAGGTGAGTTGCAGAGTAAATTGATGCCTCATCAAGATCCAAACTCGTCACTGAGATGTAATTTAACCCTTCGCTTGCTATTCACGTCAATATACCTACCGGTAAATAGTGAAAACCCAGATGAGACAGCTCCTGCAGGAGCTGTCTCATCAGGGTCTGCACTATTTACAAGTTGATTGTGCAACCAGTGCACTCCACAGCAGTGATTGCACAGCGAAATACGTGTACACAGTGAAGATATATGTAATTATACAACAGGGTATGGGTAAAGAAGGAGAAATGTATTTTAAAATTCAGCAAGCAAAGGGTTAAAACTGCAAAAAATGACAATTGTACAGTCTCAGTGATAGATAAAATTTGTGTGTACTCAAATACTAAAATTTCATTTCAACACCAAACGCTATGTTGTGACCACTCTTTAAAACCATCTCTTCCCGCTAATTCTAAACAGTGGTTACAACATTTGGTGGAGAAATAAAGAAGCTATTAATTTATGCATCTTATTTGGACCTTTGTTATAATTTCTTACATGGATATTCAACAGGGAAAGGGTTAACCCATTCCCTCATATTCATGCCTTTTGATGCCTCTGTAAATGTCACTTTTTGAAACCATTGTGATAAATAGAGCATTTGCTCCATGCTCTATTTATTACAATGGTTTAAAAACTACACTATTCTAAATTTTCCTTTCTCTAGTAAATGCTCCTTTTCAGTAGATTTATTCAAAGAGGTTGAATCTAAAAATAGCCTATGGAGAAATGGGTTAAAGAGGGAATTGTTAATGTTAAGTTATAAAGAAAGGTTCCATGTAAGCTATTATTATGCCCCCATAGACGATAGTCGGGGGGCATATTGTTTTTGCCCTGTCTGTCTGTCTGTTTGTCTGTTTGTTTGTCAGCAACTTTAACATTGGTCATAACTATTGAGCCAGTATAGATAGAGACTTGATATTTGGCATACATATGTATCTCATGAAGCCGCACATTTTGAGGGGTGACGTGTCAAGGTCAAGGTCATCCTTCAAGGTCAGAGGTCAAATATATGGGTCAAATCGCCGACTTTAACATTGGCCATAACTTTTGGACCAGTAGAGATAGAGACTTGATATTTGGCATGCTTGTGTATCTCATGAGGCTGCACATTTTGAGGGGTGACATGTCAAGGTCAAGGTCAGAGGTCAAGGTCAGAGGTCAAATACATGAGGGGGCATAGTGTTTCACAAACACATCTTGTTTTTTGGTTTATTTCTTATTCTTATTAATCTCCACTATTAATTTCCGTTTTTTTTTCTCCTCAGTAAATGCTCTTTTTCAGAAGATTAATTAAAGAGGTTGGGTCTGAAAATAGCCTTTGAGGGAATGGGTTTACTGGGAATTCTTCTGATGAGGAGACTCGTGAGTACCTCAGCATAAGAATAAAGATCAGATGGGAATTTAGAATAAAACAAATGGAAGAAAAAATCATCATAAAACCTAAACCTCATCTGTCTCGAATATCTGTGTAAGAAACAATGACATAATAAACATATATTAGCTGAATTTTTATAATGATATACAAACTCGAGATTTTTTGAATATAAAGTAAAGTACCTAGTTATAGTCTATACTTTCAGTCCGAATGACCGCTCAGCCGACTGTACATTTACTCCCCTGGTCATTGAGTCATTGGCCTACAATATTGAGCACTGCTAACATATGGCGCAATAATGCAGCCGCAGTACCGGCGAGTGACCCTCACAGGTACCCATTTTAACCCCTGGGTGGAGAGGATGTGCGGGTGGGAGACACGAAAAAGCGTCTCTGAAATTTCCGGGTGGGACCGGGATTTGAACCCCGGACCTCCGGACTGATAGTCAAGCGCGTTACCACTAGACCACCGTCACCTACTGAATATGGCAGAAACTGTAAAATAATATCCATATTTTTTTTCATAAATAGAGCAGACCCTGATCACACAGTTCCTACTGGAGCCCTCTGATCTGGGTCTACTCTGTTTGCAAATACTTGTATGTGAAAAGGTGTTTCTGTGAGGGAAAGGGTTAATGGAATGGTGTTTCTGTGAGGGAAAGGGTTAATGGAATGGTGTTTCTGTGAGGGAAAGGGTTAATGGAATGGTGTTTCTGTGAGGGAAAGGGTTAATGGAATGGTGTTTCTGTGAGGGAAAGGGTTAATGGAATGGTGTTTCTGTGAGGGAAAGGGTTAAGCACATGTCAATACATGTCAGTACAGTAAAACCTCTCTATAACGGCCACTAAATTACATCAAGTATTTTGTGTTAAAGGCAGGTGGATGCTTAAAGCAAGTTGAAAGTAAAACAGAACGCTCCTACAGGAGCATTCTGTTTTACTTTCACCTTGCTTTAAGCAACCACCTGCCCAAAATACCAACTAATTATCACAATTTAGTGGTCGTTATAGAGCCTAAGGTTTTACTGTAACTATAAATTACGATGTAGCATGCCAAGAGTTAGGTAATCAAGGTGGGGTGAAGGTCTGGATAAGAAGTCAATCATGTGGCAAAATAAATATTGACTTTACTGCTTCAGCCCTTATCCCTCAGTGAAAAAATAATGCCTGCTCAAATTTGGTTCTGGTTCAGTTTTGACTTCTTCCGAATCGATTTATATTTTGAGATGCTATTTACCAAGTGTCAAGTGCTTAGATCCTGATGAGACGCCAAGTAACTCGTAGCCTCATCTGTTATCTGGATCCAAGCTGTTTGCAAATTGGAGTCGGGTCTCGCACAGTGGGATATGTGTTAGGTGCCATATATAATCATAAACAAAACTAAGTCAAGTCGCAGTAATTTGGGATTTTAAAACCTTACCTTGCAAATCACAATCTAACGGTCATTTGCAAATAGCTTGGATCCAGATGAGACGCTGATTAACTTGATGTCTCATCTGGATTGAAGCTGTTTAACCATTTCCTCCATAGGCTATATTTAGACCCAACCTCATTGAACGAATCTACCCAAAAGGAGCATTTACTAGAGAAAAGTAAAATTTTCGAATTTTTTAGTTTGAAACCATTGTGATAAATAGAGCATTTGCTCCTATAGGAGCAAATGCTCTATTTATCACAATGGTTTCATGAAGTGGTTATTACAGAGGTGTAGAAAGGCATATTTATGGAGGATAGGGTTAACACTCGGTCAGTAGTTCCTCAAAAGCTTGAACAAATTGTAAGTAAGTAGATCTAAATCTTCTTTGAGCAGACGTTATTTTCATCAGAATAAGGATTTCATAGAGCTATGACTGTTAACAAACAAATCCAAGATTATTTTTGCAAAGCGTTTTAACCGAGATGAGATGGTATATTATATAAAACTCATGTCAGGCATATTGTTTTTGCTTTGTCTGTTGGTTGGTTTAAAGATGTATGCTGCACAAATTTCCGCAAATTTTGCGTTTCGAACTGACTTCAGAATTGGAATCTATGTACCTTAACACTTATTTAACGCTAAACAGCACGGTCAGTAAATGGTTGTTTGTGTCGAAAAAAAACTAGAAAAAGGGATTGCTATGGAAACCAACAGAACAGCCTTCGCCATTGGCTGGAATCTGTCGTAAGATTCAAATTTTTACATACTGGAAATAATCATTCGATGTAGGCCTGTATGAGTTAGCTCCCTTTGACCGTTATATTTGATTGACACCATTGAACGGTATATTTAGCTTATTTGCATGTAAATTATATGTGGCAAGATGGGCATATTGCCTTATTTTCCTGAATAAAATCTATAATGTAGGCCAACAACCAGTTTCATCCAGTGTACATGTGGTAACAACCTAATTAATATTCAAAGCGTTGCTCCGAAATAGAATCGGAGTCATTCAGAACTTGGCCAAAGACGTCCGCTGATTTCCATACAAAATCTCCATCAGTATAAAGGAGGCTCCTTTTAAAGAATTTAGCAGTATTCAGATAGCGATAATATTTAGCTGTGCAAATATATCCTGTTGGAAAATGGGTTGTAAGCATTATTTTCATTGTATGTATACCTGTACAGCTTCTGGTGTTGATTGGTTAATACGAAAAATGCGCATAATACATCTTTAATGTCTTTCACAACTTTAACAATGGCGATAATTTTGTGGCTATTGCACATACATACTTCATACTTCAAACATGCATGTGCAGCTAATGGGGGTGAACATTTTTAGTGGTGACTTATTAAGGTCAAGGACATACATCAAGGTCAAAGGTCATATTTGTGTTTGCTCTGTCTGTTGGTTGGTTAATTGATTTGTCTGTCAAAGTTCATATCGGGGACAAGTGTTTCACAAACACATATTGTTTTTGTCTGTAGTCAGATCTATATAATTCCATCAGCAAATAGGAGCTGTCTGATTAATGTCTACCCTGTTTGCTTGTGAAATACTATAGATATGATTCAACAGTTTCTTCCTTGGTAAAATTGTCTATGAATTACTATAGATATGGTTCTACAGTTTCTTCCTTGGTAAAATTGCCTATGAATTACTATAGATATGGTTCTACAGTTTCTTCCTTGGTAAAATTGCCTATGAATTACTATAGATATGGTTCTACAGTTTCTTCCTTGGTAAAATTGCCTATGAATTACTATAGATATGATTCAACAGTACTCTTCCTTGGTAAAATTGCCTATGAATTAGTATAGATGAGATTCTACAGTTTCTTCCTTGGTAAAATTGTCTATGAATTACTATAGATATGGTTCTACAGTTTCTTCCTTGGTAAAATTGCCTATGAATTACTATAGATATGGTTCTACAGTTTCTTCCTTGGTAAAATTGCCTATGGATTACTATAGATATGGTTCTACAGTTTCTTCCTTGGTAAAATTGCCTATGAATTACTATAGATATGATTCAACAGTACTCTTCCTTGGTAAAATTGCCTATGAATTAGTATAGATGAGATTCTACAGTTTCTTCCTTGGTAAAATTGCCTATGAATTACTATAGATATGGTTCTACAGTTTCTTCCTTGGTAAAATTGCCTATGAATTACTATAGATATGGTTCTACAGTTTCTTCCTTGGTAAAATTGTCTATGCATTACTATAGACATGGTTCTACAGTTTCTTCCTTGGTAAAATTGCCTATGAATTACTATAGATATGGTTCTACAGTTTCTTCCTTGGTAAAATTGCCTATGAATTACTATAGATATGGTTCTACAGTTTCTTCCTTGGTAAAATTGCCTATGAATTACTATAGATAAGATTCTACAGTTTCTTCCTTGGTAAAATTGCCTATGAATTTCTATAGATATGGTTCTACAGTTTCTTCCTTGGTAAAATTGCCTTTGAATTACTATAGATATGGTTCTACAGTTTCTTCCTTGGTAAAATTGCCTATGAATTACTATAGATATGGTTCTACAGTTTCTTCCTTGGTAAAATTGCCTATGAAATACTATAGATATGGTTCTACAGTTTCTACTTAACCCTTTCCACAATGAATATTCATGTAAGAAATAATGATGTCATAAATATTAGATATTATAAATTCACAATCATAGCATATGCAAACAGGAATTTTTAAAACTAGCAGAAACTGTAGAATCATATCTATATTATATCATAAGCAAACAGAACAGACCCTGATCAGACAGCTCCTGTAGGAATCTTAGTCTTAGCTCTGTTTGCAAAGGCGTAGAAAGGCGTATTTATGGAGTAAAGGGTTAAAAAAAAGCATTCCCTTGGTCTTAATGCCAGTCAATAAAAGTTCAGCTAATGAACAATTTACTCCATAAATATGCCTTTTTATACCTTTGCAAACAGAGTAAACCCTGACCAGATGACCCCTGCAGGAGCTGTCTGATCAGGGTCTGGTCTGTTTGCTAATGATGTAAAGAAGATATGATTCTACAGTTTCTGCCATGCCCAAAACTTCCTTTTCGGCCTGCAATACTCTTCACTCCATACTTGAACATTCTTTATATATACTCATGTATCGGTCATATTCAGGTTATAGAATGTTGATAGGAAAGTTTTTGCCCATTGCAGCTGTTAACCCTTCTCTTGCTGAATTTTAAAATACATTTCTCCTTCTTTACCCATGTCCTGTTGTATAATTACATATATCTTCACTGTGTACAAGTATTTCGCTGTGCAATCACTGCTGAGGAGTGCACTTGTTGCACAAATCAACTTGTTAATAGTGCAGACCCTGATGAGACAGCTCCTGCAGGAGCTGTCTCATCTGGGTCTTCACTATTTACCGGTAGGTATATTGACGTGAATAGCAAGCGAAGGGTTAAAATGTAGTTGATTTATACTACATTGTAGTACTCTTTTGGTAACTGAACCAATGACGGATGTACCCCAGAATGTCAAGGGTCGTGATGACATATCTTACAATTGAAAGACGCGGTGATTAAACATAAGCAGACTAAACAAACAAACTCATCAGCTTGAGTGCCAATAAAAAAAAGCATTGTCTGCTTTAGTATTTAAATAGCTATGCACATTTTATTTCACACCCATTTTGGCCCACTTCATTTTCATAATCCAATGTGTATTAAATTTCCCTAAAGAAATTAAAATTAATATATCAAACAGTTTGGAATGTGTTGAGATGCTGCATTACTCAGAGTCTTATCTGGATCCAAACTGTTTGCAATTTAGACAATTACAGATTTAACAGTAGTAGACTAAAGATTGCAGTGTTTGCTTGAGTTTTGCAGGTATGGTATATCATATCTACCTAGGAAGTCATGAAGTCTTTGAATGTCAAAACCCAGTTTTTTTAATCATAGTTATCACCACTGACAGACTCAAGCTGCATTTTACATGTACAGTTTAACTTCGATAACTCGAACTTCAAAGGACCATACAAATTAGTTCGAAATAACAGAAGTTCCAGTCATCTGATTTTTAATATAAATAATTTCGTAAGGGCACGGCTTAATACAGGTCTAAAGTAATGCTGAAAGCTCCTGTAGGAGCTTTCAGCATTACTTTAGACCTGTATTAAGCTGCCACATGTGTTTCTAGATAGCTGTAGCGATACAATTTAGAACACTTTTGTATTGTAAGTTTTGGAAGGACTTAATGTTTTGTTTGAGTTAATCCGAAGTTCGAGTTATCCTAGTTTGAGATATCGAAGTTCAACTATATTATTATTCTGTGCAAAAGGGTCTACTCTGTTTGCTTATGATATAATATGGATATGATTCTGCAGTTTCTGTGATGGCCTAAACTTCCCATGTCCATGTGTTATTTCGACATTTAATCTAATTAATATTCATGATGTTATAATGACTAATCATACATATTTACAAGTTCAGGGTGCACATGGGACACAAGTAACTCATCTCTTTTGCCAACAATGCTGACTCAAATGAGAGAGCTCCTAGAGGATCCCTTTTATCAGTGTCTGCACTGTTTGTCATAGTACAGTAACACTAAAACACTTCCCAGAATATTCACTGTCAGCTTGATCTTTTTGATTTTGGGAATAGTCTGAAAATTAACATTGAAAGGTTTAATTGAATTTCATATGCAAACAGAGTAGAACCTGATCACACAACGGTCCAGCCGGAGCTGTCTGATCTTGGTCGTCTCTGTTTGCAAAGCCGTGAAAAGGGTTAATTCAATCTGCAAAACTAAAATGTCTGCTATAATTCTCAAAGTATATTTTAATTTCAAAAATATATATTTAATATGTATTGCCTGAATTTTCCTAATGTTAACCCTTCGCTTGCTATTTGCGTCAATATACCTACCTGTAAATAGTGAAGACCCAGATGAGACAGCTTCTGCAGGAGCTGTCTCATCAGGGTCTGCACTATTTACAAGTTGATTGTGTAGCCAGTGTACTCCACAGCAGTGATTGCACAGCTAAATACTTGTACACAGTGAAGATTTATGTAATTATACAACAGGACATGGGCAAAGAAGAAGAAATGTAATTTAAAATTCAGCAAGAGAAGGGTTAAATGAAGGATTATTTGGTCATGGTAGAAACTGTAGTATCCTATCTGTATTATATCATTAACAAACAGAGCAGACCCTGATCAGACGACTCCTATAGGAGCAGTCTGATCTGGGTCTACTCTATTTGCAAAGGCCTATAATGGCGTATTTATGGAGGAAAGGGTTAAATAGCATTCAAAACAGGATTTTTTGGCAACAACAGAAATAGTAGAATCTAATCAACAATATTAGTCTGATCTCGGTCTACTGTGTTTGCAAATAAGTAAAAAGGTGTATTTATGGGGATAAAAGGTTAACCCTTTCCTTCATATAAACGCCTTTTCACACATTTGCAAACATAGTTGACCAGGCTCCTGTGGAAGCCGTCTGTTCAGGGTCTGCTCTGTTTGCAAATGTGTGAAAACATGTTTATATGAGGGAAAGAGTTAACCCTTTGAAAGCAGATAATTAGTGTACTGGCATTTCTAAACTGTATACTGAAGTCAAATGGCTCCTATTCCTTTGACCAGGGTCTGCACTATTTGTCATGCAAAATTCTCTTGCAAATTATACCCTTTCACACTTATCAGACTCTACCATCAAACAATGATGGACCATTCCATTTGAAAATTTCAGCATTTCAATGTATCGATTTTGACATAGGTTAAATATCTGGTATCACGTGGTGGTTGTAATGTATTGTGAAACCTCTCTAAACCGGACATTAAATTTAGTATAAATATCGGTCTTGGGGACAGGTGGCAGCTTAATGCAGGGTGAAAGTCATGCAGAAAGCTCCTCCCAGAGCTTTCTGCATGACTTTCACCCTGCATTAAGCTGCCACCTGCCTAAAAGTATCCAAATTCTTCTCATCTAGAATTCCGGTTTAGAGAGGTTTTACTGTATTATGTTCAGTGTTGAATATCAAAGTTTCTATAACTTTAACCCTTTCCCTGTTCTATGTTTATTTCAAATTTCAATATCTATTGAATATTCATGGATGAAATAGTTATAATGAAGCATGGAAGGTAGAACATTGTTGCCGTTTTAAAAAGTAAAGAATCAGATCTGTCAAATTCCATTTGCAAACAGAGCAGACTCTGATCAGATGGCTCCTATAGGTAAGGAGCCGTCTGATCTGTCTACTCTGTTTGCAAATGCATGAAAACGCGTTAATGTTAGGGAAAGGGGTTAAATCGTCTGTTAGATACTGGTAGTCTTTTGAAAAAGACAGAACTTATCAGATTTCTTTACATACTACAAGCAGTTTGAATACCTTATGTAAATGTAAGCTTAACCCTTTCTCTGTTGAATATTCATGTGAGAAATAATGACATCATGAATATTTTTTTAGCTGATTATTTATATTGGCATGTCTACATCACAGGTGCCCTTTGCATGCTATGTCTCAACAACAACAGCAACAACTCCATCACAAATACATTATTTTTTTAATCACATGTCATAAGTATCTAAAACATACCAAAATATAGTTTTCTCACCCAACCAAAAAAAAAAAAAATTAAAACATTTTGCGAACACCCCTGCTCTATATAATATTCTGAGAAAAAAAAGATTATTGCTCATCAAGAGTGATAATTTCTTTGATAAATGAGACACAGTTTATGGAAATCTGTGGTCAAATAAGCTTTCAAGGACGATCGCAGTGAATGAACACATTGATTTTTTAGCAGATTTCGGCCGGATTTGAAAACCTTTTACTTATTATATACACAGGTGCCCTTCGCATGCTATGTATCAACAACAACAACTCCATCACAAATACAGTATTTTTTTAATCACATGTCATAAGTATCTAAAACGTACCAAAATATAGTTTTCTGACCCAACCAAAAAAAAAAAATTCGCGAAAACACCCCTGCTGTTTTCAACACCGGCCGAAATCTGCTAAAAAAAATCGATGGGTACATTCACTGAGATCGTCCTTGAAAGCTTATTTGACCACCGATTTCCATAAACTTTGTCTCATTTATCAAAGAAATCATCACTCTTGATGAGCAGTCATCTATTTTTTCTCAGAACATTAACACGCTTTTACAACAAGTCGCCAAAGTGACAATGAACCCCTCTAGGACACAGGTTGACTTTGTGGTTCAAATAGTAGTACGCTATAATTCAAGTCGAAACACTATATAACTGGTCTATAAGGTATTGCCCCGGTCTGATAGCATGAATGGATATCATGTATTCACAATTTTCTTCAAGTAATATTTTCTAAAAATCTCTACAAGCTTGATATTAATGTCGGCGAAAGTCACTACTTTCGGAGTGTAAGTCTTTACTTTCGGTTTAAAAACTGAATTGAGTTTGTTTAGTCCGAGTTGACTACTCTGAGACTGGTACTGATGGCTGCTCATCTTTGCCTATGCAGACTTTTAATGAAGAAATCACAGTGAAGGTGTTCCGCATTGGTTCAAGGACTGGTCTAATCCCCTGGAAGAGCTTGATGTAACTTCAGTTTTCATGAGATATAGGTTTCAACCAGATACCATGTTGTTCATACTGGAATGTCTGCCCAATCTACAAATCCTGTAGGATTTGTCTGATCAGGGTCTGCTCTGTTTGCTTATTAAATTATGATAGATCTGACTACAGTATTTTTTACCAATATCCAAACATCCGGTGTACATATGCCATTTATAAAAATACAGCCAATAAATATTCATGATATCATTATTTCTTACATGAATATTCAACAAGGAAAAGGTTATACAAGGAGGTCCATCTGGACTCCCTATAGACAGTTTGATATAAGAAATCTTGTTGCCGCGGACACTTTTCTTACCTGTGAGTTTTTCTTTGTTCTTTTTCAGATCTGTCTTGAACACTTGCCATGTGAGATTGATTCGACAAAGCTTAGAGATGGCGAGAACTTGAACACAAACATGGCCAACCTTAGGAACTACATTGAACAGATCTTTTCTGCAATCACCAACTCCAGCCTATTGTGTCCCACAGCAATGTCCCAGATCTTCTTTGCCCTGAGACAAGCAGCCATAAAACACTTTCCAGGTATGTTAGCCTGTAACCCTTTCCATCATACAAACACTTTTTATGGCTTTGCAAACAGGGTAGACCCAGATCAGAAGGCTCCTGTACGAGCCGTCTTGTAAGACTCCTGTATGAGCCATCTCAGAAGGCTCCTGTATGAACTGTCTGATCAGCTTTTTATCCCCCCCCCCCCACCTCCGATCAAAGGTGTTGGGGGTGGGGGCACATTGTTTTTGCCCTGTCTGTTTGTTGGTCTGTTTGTTGGTTTGTTCCCAACTTTAATGTTGGCGATAATATTGTAGCCATTGCACATACATACTTCAAACTTGGCATTCATGTGCAACTTATGGAGGCAAACATTTTTAGGGATTACTTGTTAAGGTCAATGTCATACATCAAGGTCAAATTATTGGGTCAAATTTAGACTGGCGATAATTTTGTCGCCATTCAACATACATACTTCAAACTTTGCATGCACGTGCAACTTATGGAGGCAAACATTTTTAGGGGTGACTTATTAAGGTCAAAGTCATACATCAAGGTCAAAAGTCAAATTACAGGTCAAATTTAGATTGGCAATAATTTTGTCGTCATTCAACATACATCCTTCAAACTTGACATGCATGTGCAACTTATGGCGGCAATTATTTTTAGGGGGACTTATTAAGGTCAAGGTAATACATCAAGATCAAAGGTCATATCGGGCCTAGTGTTTCACAAACACATCTTGTTTAGAAATAATATAGATTTGATTCTACAGTTTATGCCATGGCCAAACATTTCCATTGTAAAAATTCAGCTAATTAAGCTAATTATACCCCCACTACCTGTGGTGGGGGCTATATAGGAATCACCTTGTACGTCAGTCTGTCAAGTCTGTAGCGTTTTTCCAGGACATTTGCTTTTCTCTTGAAAACTGCTTTTGATGCCACCTTCAAACTTAATACATATTATAAGTGTTATGTAAAGACAGTCTTCTCCATGTTTCATAACTCTTGCACAAAAATTGACAGTGCTTTTGAACGCACATATCCTGTTTGAAAAGAGCGCGATATAAATGTGGTATAATAATAATAATGCCCTTTCTTAATTGGGACATATTTTTGGTACATGCCATTTCCTTGAAACCTATTTATTATATTGTCATCAAACTTGGTACACATTATGAGGGTGATGAGAGGATCTGCAGTCAACAAGGGTTGTAACTCTAAATTAATTTTTATACGCCCGAAGGGACGTATTATGGTATGGCGCATGTCGTCCGTCCATCCGTCTGTCCGTCTGTCCGTCTGTCCGTCCGCACTCACCAAAGGGTAGTTGTGTGACTTTTTCTAACTAGTCCCACAAGTAAAATCATTAACCTGGCCATCTCTTGTGACATTAACCTGGCCATTTCTTGTGACATTAACCTGGCCAGTTGTGGGACATAGGGTTAGGGTTAGGGTTAGCTTCCAGATCATTCTTTTCCAAAGTTATAGCCAAAAATAGTTTTTCTTGTGGGACTAGTCACACAAGAAAAGATCAAAGGAAAAAGTCACACAACTACCCATTTGTTAGCATGTCCGTCCGTCCGTCCGTTAGCAATTTCTTGTGCAACTAACTCCTCCTTTATTTTTCAACATAATTTCTTCAAACTTTCAGGAATGATAGATACTGATGTGTAGTTGTGCATATCAGTGAGATAACTCTCATATCATTTTTCATTCTGGAGTTATTGCCCTTTGATAGTTTCGGGTAGCAATTTCTTGTGCAACTAACTCCTCCTTTATTTTTCAACATAGTTTCTTCAAACTTTCAGGAATGATAGATACTGATGTGTAGTTGTGCATATCAGTGAGATAACTCTCATATCATTTTTCATTCTGGAGTTATTGCCCTTTGATAGTTTCGGGTAGCAATTTCTTGTGCAACTAACTCCTCCTTTATTTTTCAACATAATTTCTTCAAACTTTCAGGAATGATAGATATTGATGTGTAGTTGTGCATATCAGTGAGATAACTCTCATATCATTTTTCATTCTGGAGTTATTGCCCTTTGATAGTTTCGGGTAGCAATTTCTTGTGCAACTAACTCCTCCTTTATTTTTCAACATAATTTCTTCAAACTTTCAGGAATGATAGATACTGATGTGTAGTTGTGCATATCAGTGAGATAACTCTCATATCATTTTTCATTCTGGAGTTATTGCCCTTTGATAGTTTCGGATAGCAATTTCTTGTGCAACTAACTCCTCCTTTATTTTTCAACATAATTTTATAGAACAGCCTTCGGGCGTATATTGCCCCGTCTTGCGGTGCTCTTGTTGAGGGTGTTATTCCCCTTAATTACTTTTCAGAAGCAATTTTTTGTCTGGAGCATAACTTCACAAGTATTGTAGGCACAACTTTATATATGGATATCTGAGGGTGATGACAGGATGTTCAGTTAACAAGGGTTGTAACTCTAAATTCATTTTTAAGGGAGTTATTCACCTTAGTTATTTTCAGAAGCAATATTTGTCTAGAGCATAACTTCTCAAGTATTGTAGGTACAACTGTGAAACTTTATATATATGAATAGAGAGTGATGAGAGGATGTGCAGTCAACAAGGACTGTAACTCTAAGTTCATTTTTGAGGGATTTATTCCCCTTTGTTACTTTTCAGAAGAAATGTTTTGTCCAGAGCATAACTTCTCAAGTACTACTTCTACATTTCTTCACCATTGAACATCATTGAACCTCAAATTTTGCATATGCATTTATAATGATGTGTAGATGTGTGTGACATAATTTTCATGTGAGTCATTCCTTGATTGGACTTTAAAACTCTTCTTTCCACAAGTGTGGATGAAAGGATTATTGAGCTTTTGCCTTTTGTATTGAAGTGATTGGATCTTTTGACAGGGTGGTGGGTGGAGGTATCAATTACCTTCAGTGATAGTTCTAATTATGTCTCCTCCGTTTATGGGGGACACAATTGTTTTTGCCAGATTTGTCTGTCTGTCCTTCCGGGTGAACATATGGACACTTGTTGGGTATGGAGAACAATAGATAACGGTAAAACTTTATTAATTCCGTTTGTATTGCCCTTGCTGGGTAGTTTGAAACAAAAGAAATACCCAACAAGTGTTCATATGTAAGAACGTCCATCCGTCTGTCTGTCACAAACTTGTGTCACATGTATCTCTGAAACTACAGGAGCTAGAGTCATCAAACTTCAGAGGAATGTTGACCAACATGAGTTGTGGTGCACCTTGGGTCTTTGAATTGTCTCCCCGATAATTGTTGAGTTATTGCCCCGGATATGATAACTTGAAATTAAAGAAACTTTGTGTCTCGCATATATCTGAAATAATAAGGGCTGGAGTCACCAAACTCCTCAGGAATGTTCACTAGCATGAGTTGATGTTTGCCTGGGGTTTTGAATTGTGTCCACCTGATAACTTTGCAGTTATTACCCCTGATGACTTAAATTTAGACAAACTTTGTGTTGTGTGTATCTCTGAAACCGCGCCTAGGGCAAGAGGCACCAAACTTCACAGGAATGTTGATTAGCATGAGTTGTTGTGCATCTGTGATTTTTTAATTGTCTCCTATGGATATCAAGAGCAATAACTTGAGCATATCTATACAGACATTACACTTGTGTATTGGAAAGAGAATGAAGGGGGAGACATCTGTTTTTGTGACAAAAACAAACCACTAGTTAATATTCATAAAGTCAGTATTGATAATTTCTTACATGAATATTAAATAGGGAGAGGGTTAATCTGGGGAGCATAATTTCTGAGATAGAGAATGGCTTCTAATTCAGATTTATCAGCAGATGTTCTTTCCAAATACATACTTAGAGTGTCACACACAGTTTGGATCCTGATGAATGACTTACTGGGTATCTCATCGGGATCTACTTGGTTTGCATGGACTTGTATACAACCCTTTACTCCATGAATATTCCTGTAAGAAATGATGACATCATGAATATTAATTAGATTGTTTTTGATAATGGCACATAAACAAAGGAAATTTTGGCAGTGGCAGAAACCAGAATCATATCTATAATATTTGATACGCAAACAGAGCAGACCCAGATCAGAAGATTCTTACAGGAGCCATCTGATCTGGGTCTACTCTGTTTGCAAAGGCATAGACAAGCATAACCCTTTACCTGAGGAACTGAATTTTTTAAATGGCCAATGAGCAAGAGGAGCATATCTCTTTAATTCCATAAGAAAACAGAGCGGACCATGATTAAACAGCTCCTACAGGAGCCGTCTGATCTGAGTCTTCTTTGTTTGCAAAGGCTTGAAAAGATGCTACTTTTAAATTTGTAATTTATTCTGAGTAAACAGTTAAAGTACACTTGCAGGAAAAACGTACAACGGAATGAAGTCCTTTTCTTGATAAGGGAATATTTTACATCTTAGTCTTTTAACCCTTTCCTTCATGTAAACGAGTTTTCACACATTTGCAAACAGAGTAGACCCATAGGAGCCATCTGATAAGAGTCTGCTCTGTTTGCTATTAGAATTTGATAGTTCTGTTTCCTTACTTTCTAAAATGGCTACAATGCTCCACCTTCTATATTTCATTATACATGTACCTATTTTTGTCCATGAATATTCAGTGGGTATTGAAATAAATATAGAACAGGGAAAGGGTTAAAGTGACAAATTATTGAAACCACTATAATTGTACACAAATATCAGTTCTGTAACATTAACAACTTTGTTCCAATTGTTACCAAACCTGGTTGCAATATTTATAGACAGAGTAACTGTTGATATCCAACTTATATACCTTTACCCTTTACTGACCATGAATATTTATGTAAAGAAATAATGAAGTCATGAATATTAATTAGATAAATTTGTTATAATAGCATATGGACACAGGAATGTTTGGCACTGGCAGAAACTGTAGAATCATCTCTTTATTATATATCAAGCAAACAGAGCAGACCCTGATCAGACGGCTCCTATAGGAGCCGTCTGATCTGGATCTACTCAGTTTGCAAAGGCGTAAAAAGGCGTATTTATGGAGGAAAGGGTTAAACATTTCTTAACCATTTACCTCATGACTATTTATAAGCTGAAATTTTATAATGGCATATGAATACTGGAATTGTTGGTTTTGGCAGGAACTTTAAAATTAGAACTTTATAGCTTCATAATCCCACAGGGTAGACCCAGATCCTACAGGAGCCATGTGTACTCTGTTTGCAATGATATTAAAAGGGTTAATAATGTTTGAAGTATTTTAAAAAAAAAACCATTGACGATAGTCAGGGGGCATTATGTTTTGCAACTGTCCATCTGTCTGTCTGTGTGTCACGCTTGTACGTGCAGTTGGTTATAACAGTTGTTTCATTGTCAAGCACCACCATCATCGGGGAGGGGGGGTGGGGGGGTCACAATTTTCTAGTTTTTCTATTGGCTCAAAATAAAATTAACCATTTACTTCATAGATACGTCTTTTGATGCCTTTGCAAACAAAGTAGACCCTGTAGAAGCCATCTGATCTGGGTCTGCTCTGTTTGCTTATGAAATAATATAGATTTGATTCTACACTTTCTGACATGATAAAAAATTTTTTTAACTACTACTCATGATTAATTATTTATTGCATGATATTCATTGAGTAAAGGGTTAACCCATTCCCTCATATTGACGACTTTTGAAGACTCTTTAAAAGTCTCTTTATGAAACCATTGTGATAAATAGAGCATTTGCTCCTATAGGAGCAAATGCTCTGTTTATCACAATGGTTTCAAACTACATAATTCTATTTTTTTCCTTTTCTCTAGTTAATGCTCCTTTTCGGTAGATTTATTCAAATAGGTTGGATCTTAAAAGAGCCTATGAGGTAATGGGTTAAGAGAATGTTTTGTGCTTTGTTTAGATTCCAGTGAGGTACGGTACCAGGTGACCAGTGGCTTTGTGTTCCTGAGATTTTTTGCTCCTGCTATTCTGGGCCCTAGGTTCTTTGATCTTGCTGCAGACCCACAGGTAGGACAGCTGGGGTAGAAGTTCAATACTGCTGTAAAATAAATCACAGGGTTATGACCCCTTGATTGATCAAAATTTCACATACCTTTACAAGGACGCCCTGTGGGTATAAATCGCATTCAGAAGTAATTTTAGTTATACCCCATGCAACAAAGTTGCTCGGGGGTACCATACTTTGGGAATAATTGGCCGTGGTTAATAATTGGCCTATTTCGCCACCAGGTACGAAATGGCAAAAATTTAACACACCAAAATATATCTGTGACAATCAAATAACACTTTATCGCCGATATGTAACATCCATTTGTACACAAACAATTAACACCAAGCGAGACACTATCGTAAGTAATACGTAGCTGGCGTGGCAGATACACAAACAGTGATTACAGCGGTATTGCTTGAGCTTTTACTCACTTTTAATCATTGCTTACTTCAATAGAAAGTGTGCAATTCAATCATTTACACACACGTCGGAAACAGACAAATTATTTACGCTTAGCCAATATAATGTATAATCACCATTTTATCCCTGGAATTAGACATGACCGGAAATAGCATTTCCTACTCCTAGTTACTGTATTTTTGTTTTAACAATAACAACTTGAGGACTTGAAATTAACCAAAGGTAAAATAATCTTTTCAACTTTCGATTCATACATGTGTTTATTTTTGGGCCCCTTTAATCCCAGATTGGCGAAAAATAAACAGACCAAAATAGAACACGGCATTTAGAAGCAAAGTGGCGAAAATATCACGACGCCAATTATTCCCAAAGTACGGTATATAGATTTTGACCCAACCTTCTGTCTGTCCGGATGGACGTAGATATACTTTTGTGACTACGAGAACATAGTTCTTCCTTTACTTGTGTGACTATTTTCTTGTGTATCTATTTTAACCCTTTCCCTCATATAAACGTGTTTTCACGCATTTGCAAACAGAGTTAACCCAGATCAGACGGCTCCTAGAGGAGCCGTCTGATCAGGGTCTGCTCTGTTTGCTAATAGAATTTGATAGATCTGTTTCTTTACTTTCTAAAATGTCTACAATGCTCCACCTTCCAGATTTCCTTATAACTATTTTGTTAATGAATATTCAGTAGGTATTTTGGCCTAAATACAGAACATGGAAAGGGTTAAACAAAAGAAAAGTCACACAAGGCTCATTCAGTAAGTATGTCCGTCAGTCCGGGTGCACATATGGACACTTGTTGGGTATGGAGAACTATAGATAACAGTAAATTCTATTCATTCTGTTTGTGTTGTTGGGTACTTTTGTGTCCTGTTGGATAGTTTTAAGCAAAAGAAATGCTCAACAAGTGTCCATATGTGCAGACGTCCATCCTTCAGTCTGTCATTCCTTCTGTGTATCATAATACATTGTTGCTCATCTAGCACTTTGATTTCTTGACCAATTTATCTCAAATTTGCTTCAGGAATTGTCATGAAAATAGGCTTGGACGAGTTCAATTTTGAGAGGAATCTGTCATGGGGAACCATTTTTCATCTCTGATAATGTGGCATCTTTGGGTATGTGAACTTACTCATTAAATTTTTTTGATTTTCCATTGTTTCAGAATGCCACTCTCCACAGAACATTAACTCTCATCTCCAAGGCAATACAAGGACTGGGTAATCTCGTAAGCTCAAAGTCTGTAAGTATTAACCAAAGGTCTAGATAAGAAGCGTAGATTTAAACATTTTCAAGTATATCTCCTTTATTCTTCACCAAGCCCTATACTGTGACCACTCTCTTCGAGACAATTCTAAAGAATAGTCACAGTATAGGGTTGGGTGGAGAAATGACCATTTTAATATTTGGGTACACAGCTTTATCTGTAACTCTGTATTAATTAACCCTTCGCTTGCTGAATTTTAAAATATATTTCTCCTTCTTTACCCATGCCCTGTTACATATACCGTCACTGTGTAAACGTATTTCGCTGTGCAATCACTGCTGTGGAGTGCACTGGTTGCACAATCAACTTGTAAATAGTGCAGACCCTGATGGGAGCTGTCTCATCTGGGTCTTCACTATTTACAGGTAGGTATATTGATGCGATTAGCAAGCGAAGGGTTAATGTTTTACTCAATATTGGCACCTTTCCCAGATAAGAATGATCCTGTAGGAGTTAGAATTCTGAACAGCGAAAGGGTCAAATACCTTTATTTACCTTTACTTTATTTGCAATGAGGCTCTTATATTCTGCTTTACATGGATTTGAACACATTGAAGTTTTAAACATTAATTAACCCTTTCCTTCATACAAATGTTTTCATGCATTTGCAAACAGAGTAAACCCAGATCAGACAGGAGCCATCTGATCAAGGTCTGCTCTGTTTGCTTATGGAATTTGAAAGATCTGTTTCTTACTTTAAGACAGGTTTTACTGTACAGTAAAACTTATTTATAACGAACTCTGATAAAGCGAATTCCCGCTTATAGCGAACTAAATTTCGTTCCCCGGTCGATATCTTCATTAATGCTATACAGACTATTATGCTTAGTGCGAAGTTGGTTAGAGCGAATTTTCGCTTATGGCGAACTGATTTTCCAGTACCTTTATTCACAAAACACTTTAAAATTCCTTCGTTAAAGCGAAGTTTTACCTTGCTACTATCTTAAAGCACCTGTGTATTTCGCACGATTAACACCATGTCGCATAGGTGTTAAAACACACACTATCTAGTTGGGGCGAACTGTGAAGCGATCCGTAAAGCATGTATTCTTCACGGTGGTAGGGTATAATTAAACACTGCTAGCGCGGGGCATATATTGTAGCTAAACATTGTTAAGATACGATGTTTGTTTTTTATTTTCAAAATAAACATTTGAAGTCTTTTGGTTTTGTTATTCCCTCCCCGTTCGCATATTATTTCAGCATTTTCCGCTAAAAATAGAATCTACCGCTGACTCCGATGACGACACAGATCTATAAGGAATATTTGCACCTGCCCACATACGCAGAGTCTTTGTCCGCTATACCCAATTTGCATCGGACATTGGAGCAACGACCAAATGCTCCTGATTTTTTTTAAACACTGACATTTATGAAACAGTTATTTGGCAAGTTTCAAGCATCAACGTGTGTTCAAAAGCAAATGACCGATTCCTTCCACAAAGAGTAAGCCGTACAATGAATGATGTGCATTTTGTGAGTTTGATCGCTACGCATACATGTCTGAATTACGGTTTAATAAATATTGAACAGTCGTGTGCCAAAGTCATAATTTATAGCGAACTTCTTACTATCAATATAGCGAATAATGTTTATAGCGAAGTAAATCCTTCAGTCCCTTGGAATTCGTTATAACCGAGTTTTACTGTAATTCTTTACATACTTGCAACAATTCATGATAAACGAGTTACTTTGTTTCACATCTGGATCCAAACTGTTTACAACGGTTATTAAGGATTTGCCTATTGAAACAAAAGAGTGAAGACAAGAGTACAGCTTAGGTGTTGACCATAGAAATGTAGTGATTAGGTACCGCTAATAAGATACATTCTAAAGCATACATCTTGTATTAACCCTTCGCTTGCTGAATTTTAAAATGCATTTCTCCTTCTTTACCCATGCCCTGTGATATAATTACATGTATCTTCACTGTCTACAATTATTTCTCTGTGCAATCACTGCTGTGGAGTGCACTGGTTGCACAATCAATTTGTAAATAGTGCAGACCCTGATGAGACAGCTCCTGCAGGAGCTGTCTCATCTGGGTCTTCACTATTTACAGGTAGGTATATTGACGTGAATAGCAAGCGAAGGGTTAAGCTGGGAGGGTTAGACCTTTACTCCATGACTTCTCATGTCAGATGATTACAATGGTATATGAACACAGCAAGTTTTGGTCGTTGCAGAAACTGTAGAAACAGATCTATATTACGTGTATTTCGTAAGCTAAACAGTGCAGACCCTGATCATGTGTCTCCTACAGTGTATGCTATGTTTTATGGTCACAGTCAGTTTGTCTATTTCAGCAATGATTGTGAGTTTTTTTAACCCTTTTCCTGTTCTATGTATATTCCAAGTTTCAGTACCTACTGAATATTCATGGACAAAATTGTCATAAAGAAATATGGAAGGTGGAACATTGTAACCATTTTAGAAAGTAAAGAATCAGATCTTTAGAATTCCACTAGCAAACAGAGCAGACCCTGATCAGATGGCTCCTATAGGAGCCATCTGATCTGGGTCTACGCTGTTTGCAAATGCGTGAAAACATGTTTATATAAGGGAAAGGGTCAGCCCGTCCCCTCATTGACACTTTTTGATGCCTCTGTAAAAGTGACTTCTAGAAACCATTCTGATAAATAGAGCATTTGCTCCATAGTAGCAAATTCTGTATTTATCGCAATGGTTTCAAAACTATACAATTCTAAAATTTACCATTTTGCTATTAAATCCTTTTCGGTAGATGTATTCAAAGAGGTTGGGTCTAAAAATAGCCTATGAGGTACTGGATAAATGGTCTTTGTGGGTTTTGCTCTGTTTCAGTGGCGTATTATCTTTGTGATCTTTTTATACCCCCCTTTTGAAAAAATGGGGGTATATTGCTTTGCACATGTCGGTCGGTCGGTAGATCGATGGTTTCCGAACGATAACTAATAAACGACTTGGCCTAGAATCTTCAAACTTGCTGTGGTGGTTGGTCATGACAAGTAGATGACCCCTATTGTTTTTGAGGTCACTACGTCAAAGGTCAAGGTCACCATGACCTAAAATAGTGAAATAGATTCCGATCAATAACTGCTCAAGGGTCTGGCTTGGGATCTTCAAACTTGCTGTGGTCGTTGGTCATGACCACTAAATGACCCCTATTGATTTTGAGGTCACTAGGTCAAAGGTCAAGCTCACCATGACCTTAAATGGTTAAATGGTTTCCGATCAATAACTGCTCAAGGGTTTAGCTTAGAATCTTCAAACTTGCTGTGGTAGTTGGTCATGACCACTAGATGACCCCTATTGATTTTGAGGTCACTAGGTCAAAGGTCAAGGTCACCATGACCTTAACTGGTAAAATGGTTTCTGATCAATAACTGCTCAAGGGTTTGGCTTAGGATCTTCAAATTTGCTTAGGTGGTTGGTCATGACAACTAGATGAGTCCTATTGTTTTTTAGGTCACTAGGTCAAAGGTCAAGGTCACCGTGACCTTAAAGGGTGAAATGGTTTGCGATCAATAACTGCTCAAGGGTTTGGCCTAGGATCTTCAAATTTGCTGTGGTGGTTGGTAATGACCACTAGATGACCCCTAATGTTTTTTAGATCACTAGGTCAAAGGTCAAGGTCACCATGCTCTTAACTGGTCAAATGGTTTCCGATCAATAACTGCTCAAGGGTTTGGCTTAGAATCTTCAAACTTGCTGCGGTAGTTGGTCATGACAACTGGATGACCCCTATTGTATTTGAGGTCACTAGGTCAAGGTCACCATGACCTTAACTTGTAAAATGGTTTCTGATCAATAACTGCTCAAGGGTTTGGCTTAGGATCTTCAAATTTGCTTAGGTGGTTGGTCATGACAACTAGATGAGCCCTATTGGTTTTTAGGTCACTAGGTCAAAGGTCAAGGTCACCATGACCTTAACTGGTGAAATGGTTTGCGATCAATAACTGCTCAAGGGTTTGGCTTAGGATCTTCAAACTTGCTGTGGTGGTTGGTCATGACCAATAGATAACCCCTATTATTTTTGAGGTCACTAGGTCAAAGGTCAAGGTCACCATGACCTTAACTGGTGAAATGGTTTGCGATCAATAACTGCTCAAGGGTTTGGCTTAGGATCTTCAAACTTGCTGTGGTGGTTGGTCATGACAACTAGATGACCCCTATTGATTTTGAGGTCACTAGGTCAAAGGTCAAGGTCATCATGACCTTAACTGATGAAATGGTTTCCAATTAATAACTGCTTAATGGTTTGGTTCGGGATCTTCAAACTTGCTGTGGTAGTTGTTCGTGACCACTAGATGACCCCTATAGTTGTTGAGGTCACTAGGTCAAAGGTCAAGGTCACCATGACCTTAATATGTGAAATGTTTTCAGATCAATAAATGATCAGTGGTTTGGCTTAGGATCTTCAAATTTGCTGTGGTGATTAGTCATGACCGCTAGATGACCTCTATAGTTGAGGTCACTAGATCAAAGGTCAGGGGGTCTGGGGGGTATACATGTTTTACAAACATCTCTTGTTTAGTGACATATTTTCTTTGTGATCTGTTTCAGTTACATATTTTCTTTGTGATCTGTTTCAGTAATATTATTTTTGTGACTTTTTTCAGTGACATATTATCTTTGTGATCTGTTTCAGTGACATATTATCTTTGTGATCTGTTTCAGTGACATATTATCTTTGTGATCTGTTTCAGTGACATATGATCTTTGTGATCTGTTTCAGTGACATTTTATCTTTGTGATCTGTTTCAGTGGTCATTCAGCTTAAAGGAGGAGTACATGGTACCTCTGTTCCAGCAGCTGTCAGATCCCGCCCACACAGACGCCATAAAATCAGTATGTGCTTTGTCTCTAATATGGCTATCCCTCTAATATGGCTATCCCTTTAAACATTGAATTTTCAAACTTGCATGTATTGTTATTGTGTAAAGTTCATCCTTTACAGTCTGAATGCGGGAAAGGCATGTACTGTCAATTGTAAAACAGTGTAGACCCAGATCAGAGAGAGGAGCCCTCTAATCAGGGCCTGCACTGATTGTTATTCAAAAATTCTTCAGCGAGTTTACCTTTCATATTGAGTGGACTCTTAACCCTTTCCTCCATTAATATTCATGTAACAATTAATTCAGTCATTAATATTAATTAGATTGATTTGTTATAATATCACATGGACGTATGATTTTTTAGCCATGACAGAAACTGTATAATTGTATCTATATCATGAGCAAACAGAGCAGACCCTGATCAGACAGCTGGTCTACTCTGTTTGCAAAGGTGTAGAAAGGCATATATATGGAGTAAAGGGTTAAATTTATCACAGATGAGCTGTTCCACTCTGAAAATTCAGTGTTGAAAGGGATAAGAACAAATTGATTTTCACGACAAAATATGTTGACATGGTCATAGAATTTCCTTCTGCGCGAAGGTGACCTCTGATCTGGAATATATCATATGCATAATTAATGCACACAAGATTGTTGTACATGTCATACTATATTTGATACACTATGCATTGAAGCCTCTGACAGGTGTTTAGCAATTCAAGGGAGATAACCCATATATTAATTAGTAACTAGTAATCTCGTTAACCCTTTACCTAATAGATAGGCATTTTAACGTCTTTAAAACAGAGTAGACCAAGATCAGAAAGCTTCTGTAGGAGCTGACTTATCAGTTCTGCTCTGTTTGCTTATGGAACAATATAGATCTGATTCTGAAGTTTCCATCTCAGTCAAAACCTTCCATGTGAATTAATCCCTAAATATTCATGCAGTAATGGATTCTTGAATTAATATTCATGGCAGACATAATTAACCCTTTATCTGCTCAATATTCATGTAAGATATTACATCAAGCTCAATATTCATGTAAGATATGACATTATTGATATTCATGTAAGATATGACATCATACTCAATATGCATGTAAGATATAATATCATTCTCAATATTCATGTAACATAAGGCATCATTCTCAATATTCATGTAACATATTGCATCATTCTCAATATTCATGTAACATATGACATCATTCTCAATATTCATGTAACATATGGCATCATTCTCAATATTCATGTAACATATTGCATCATTCTCAATATTCATGTAACATATGACATCATTCTCAATATTCATGTAACATATGGCATCATGCTAAATATTCATGTAACATATGGCATCATGCTAAATATTCATGTAACATGAAACAAAATATGACATCATGCTCAAAATTCATGTAACATGACATCATGCCCAATGTTCATGTAATACATGACACCATGCTCAATATTCATGTAACATATGACATTGTGCTCAATATTCATGTAACATACTACATCATGAATATTATTTAGCTGATTTTTTATAATACATGTATAATTTTTTGGAAAAGAATAGTTTGCTTTGTCTAAAACTGTAGAATCATATGTATATCATGTCATAAGTAAGCATAGCAGACCCTGATCAGACAGGAGCCATCTGATCTTGGTCTGCTTTGTTTGCAAATGTGTAAAAACTTGTTTATTGGAAGAAAGGGTTATATGCTATTTGCAAAGCATGAAAAAGAACACCTCATATTATGTGATTGCCTATCACTTGCATGTTTTTTCAGTATTTGGATATCATCTCTTCCGCCATCAAGTCACATTCCTCACAGTTTAATGCTCAAGAAGTTCCAGTGATCCTCAAGGAAGGGTTAGTACAGCTGTCCTGACCTTTAACCCTTTACCCCATTGATTATTATGAACATGGATATTAATTATATTATTTTTATAATGGCTCATGAATATAGCAAATTTTGTTGGCAGAAACTGTAGAAGTAGATCAATATAATTTCATAAGTAAACAGTATAGACCAGGATTGGGCAGCTCATATAAAAGCCATCTCTTCTGGGTCTACTCTGTTTGCTAAGGCATTAAAATGCATATCTATGGAGTAAAGGGTTTGAATACAGGAAATCGGTGTATTGACATTTGCAAACAGTGTAGACACAAGGTATGCGCTATCACCCCAAATCCTTTTGCAAATTATGCTCGCTCATACTGAATGGACTTGTTACATGATGATTCACCATTCCATTTTGAAAAATCAGTATAAAAACAGTTGAGGTTAAAAGTTGTTTGGTTGTAAGAAAAACTTTTATACTAATGCAAGAACAGTAAAATCTCAATTCGACCACTCAAATACATATTATTATCGATCTTTTAACCCTTCGCTTGCTGAATTTTAAAATACATTTCTCCTTCTTTACCCATGCCCTTTTGTATAATTACATATATCTTCACTGTGTACAAGTATTTCGCTGTAGAGTGTACTGGTTGCACAATTAACTTGTAAATAGTGCAGACCCTGATGAGACAGCTCCTGCAGGAGCTGTCTCATCTGGGTCTTCACTATTTACAGATAGGTATATTGACGTGAATAGCAAGCGAAGGGTTAAGAGCTTAATGCGGGGTAATTTTTAAGTCAGGTAGAAAACTCCTCTATGAGCTTTCTACATGACTTTCACCCTGCCTTAAGCAGCCACCTACTTAAAAGTCATCAGTTCTTCATTACTTAACTTTTGAAGTATTGAGTTTTTGCTGTATAAGGTAACTCATATTAATGGTCTGGTATTTTATGGAGATTTTCCTTTATTTGGCTCAAATGAACAAATAAAAAAAGTGGAATTGAAAGAAGGAAACTTACAAAAATGGTCTTTAGAATTGTAGTCATATCAATATGATTTTTAATTAGATATGTGCATCTAGAAATTACCTACCTTCAGCATAAACACATTATTAACCTTTATTTATGCCTTTTCAAACTGAGCACGGCTTTTCACACCTTTGCGAACGGAGTACGTCTCTTCACATCTTTGAAATCTGAGTAGACCCAGAAGAGATGGCTACAGTAGAAGCCCAGAAAAAATGTGTAAATTAAATGAATTTCAACAGCAACTCCTTTATTTCTCGGCTAAACCCTATAGTGTGACCACTCTTTGGAATCAACTTTTGAGATGATTTTAAAGAGTGGTCACAACATAGGGTTTGGTGGAGAAATGACGATTTTAGTAACTAAACACACACCTTTCTTTATCTGTTGCTCAGAAACAGTGTAGAATTTGCTCAGATACCTGACGCCGAGTATTCAATGTTTGCATTATCATAAACACAGTTTTTGCTATTTCATGGCACATGCACAATCTCTATTGTAATAGAATGCTGATAAAGAGGGCCCAGGGTCGGCGGAAGTTTGGGAAGAAGAACTTCAAGCAGCGCTACTTTTGTCTGACCAACAGTTCACTGACCTATTCCAAATACAAAGGCGGTATTCCACTGTGTGAGATCCCAATCGAAAACATCCTGGCTGTGGAGCAGCTGCAGGAGCAGTCTTTCAAAATGAAATACGTAGGTGGCATTAACTCCTTGCAGGCTTGAAGTGATGTTGTCTTAACCCTTTACTCCATAAATACGCCTTTCTATGCCTTTGAAAACAGAGTAGACCCAGATCAGATGGCTCCTATAGGAGCCGTCTGAGCAGGGTCTTCTGTTTGCTTATGATATAAGTTTTATAGATGAAACGTACCATTACCAAAGTGTACCAGGATGAAGCATACCATTTCCTGATCAAAGTGTACTTTTTAGCTCACCAGAGCACAAAGTGCTCAGGGTGAGCTTTTGTGATCACCTGATGTCCGTCGGCGTGCGTCGTGCGTCGTGTCGTGCGTCGTGCGTCGTTCGTCGTCAACAATTTGAACCTTTAAAAATCTTCTCCTCTGAATCTACAGGGTTCTCAGCTTTCATCTTTGGCACATAGCTTCACCCTTAGGTCCTCTACAAAAGTTATATAAATTATAACCCTGGGGTCAAAATTGGCCCCGCCCCAGGGGTGGGAAGTTTTCAATAGAAACATATAGTAATACTTTGAAAATCTTCTCCTCTGAAACTGAGAGGCTCTCAGCTTTCATATTTGGCACATAGCATCATGTTCAGGTCCTCTACAAAAGTTATATAAATTGTGGCCCTGGGGTCAAAATTGGCCCTGCCCCAGGGGTGGGCAGTTTTCAATAGAAACAAATAGTGAAAACTTTGAAAATCTTCTTCTCTGAAACTAGAAGGTTCTCAGCTTTCATATTTGGCATATAGCATCATGTTCAGGTCCTCTACAACAGTTATATAAATTATGGCCCTGGGGTTAAAATTTGCCCCGCCCCAGGGGTGGGCAGTTTTCAGTAGAAACAAATAGTGAAATCTTTGAAAATCTTCTCCTCTGAAACTTGAAGGCTCTCAGCTTTCATATTTGGCACAGAGCATCATGTTCAGTTCCTCTACAAAAGTTATATAAATTATGCCCCTGGGGTCAAAATTGGCCCCGCCCCAGGGGTGGGCAGTTTTCAATAGGAACCAATAGTGAAATCTTTGAAAATCTTCTCCTCTGAAACTGGAAGGCTCATAGCTTTCATATTTGGCACAGAACATTATGTTCAGGTCCTCTACTAAAGTTATATAAATTATGCCCCTGGGGTCAAAATTGACCCCGCCCCAGGGGTGGGCAGTTTTCAATAGAAACATATAGTGAAATCTTTGAAAATCTTCTCCTCTGAAACTGGAAGGCTCTCAGCTTTCATATTTGGCACAGAGCATCATGTTCAGTTCCTCTACAAAAGTTATATAAATAATGACCCTGGGGTCAAAATTGGCCCCGCCCCAGGGCTGGGCAGTTTTGAATAGAAACCAATAGTGAAAACTTTGAAAATCTTCTTCTCTGAAACTGGAAGGTTCTCAGCTTTCATATTTGGCATATAGCATCATATTCAGGTCCTCTACAAAAGTTATATAAATTATGGCCCTGGGGTTAAAATTTGCCCCGCCCCAGGGGTGGGCAGTTTTCAATAGAAACAAATATTGAAATCTTTGAAAATCTTCTCCTCTGAAACTGGAAGGCTCACAGTTTTCATATTTGGCACAGAGCATCATGTTCAGGTCCTCTACAAAAGTTATATAAATTATGGCCCTGGGGTCAAAATTGGCCCCGCCCCAGGGGTGGGTAGTTTTGAATAGAAACAAATAGTGAAATCTTTGAAAATCTTCTCCTCTGAAACTGGAAGGTTCACAGCTTTCATATTTGACACAGACCATCATGTTCAGGGTCTCTACAAATTTTTTATAAATTATGGGCCTGGGGTCAAAATTGGCCCTGCCCCAGGGGTGGGCAGTTTTCAATGGAACATATAGTGAAAACTTTGAAAATCCTCTACTCTGATTGTCTGGTGAGCGCTTCAGGGCCATTCTGGCCCTCTTGTTTAGTGTAGAAGTCTCTCTCCTACCTAGAAAATGATATATGTCATTAATTACATCCAATTGTAATATATTAATCATTTTTAGCTCACCAGAGCTCAAAGTGCTCAGGGTGAGCTTTTGTGATAGCCTGATATCCGTCGTCGTGCTTTGGGCGTCGTCCGTCGTCCCGCGTCAACAATTTGAATCTTCTCCTCTGAATCTACAGGGTTCTCAGCTTTCATCTTTGGTACATAGCATCACCTATAGGTCCTTTACAAAAGTTATATAAATTATGCCCCTGGGGTCAAAATTGGCCCCGCCCCAGGGGTGGGAAGTTTTCAATAGAAACATATAGTAAAACTTTGAAAATCTTCTCCTCTGAAACCAGAAGGTTTGCAGCTTTTATATTTGGCACATAGCATCATGTTCAGGTCCTCTATTAAAGTTATATAAATTATTACCCTGGGGTTAAAATTGGCCCCGCCCCAGGGGTGGGCAGTTTTCAATAGAAACAAATAGTGAAATCTTTGAAAATCTTCTCCTCTGAAACTGGAAGGCGCTCAGCTTTCATATTTGGCATAGAGCATCATGTTCAGGTCCTCTACAAAGAGTATATAAATTATGGCCCTGGGGATAAAATTGGCCCCGCCCCAGGGGTGGGCACTTTTCAATAGAAACAAATAGTGAAATCTTTGAAAATGTTCTCTTCTGAAACTGGAATGCGCTCAGCTTTCATATTTGGCACAGAGCATCATGTTCAGGTCCTCTACAAAGTTATATAAATTATGCCCCTGGGGTCAAAATTGGCCCCGCCCCAGGGATGGGAAGATTTCAATAGAAACATATAGTAAACCTTTGAAAATCTTCTCCTTTGAAACCAGAAGTTTCTCAGCTTTCATATTTGGCACATAGCATCATGTTCAGGTCCTCTACTAAAGTTATATAAATTATGGGCCTGGGGTCAAAATTGGCCCTGCCCCTGGCGTGGGCAGTTTTCAATAGAAACAAATAGTGAAATCTTTGAAAATATCCTCAGAAGCTGGAAGGCTCTCAGCTTTCATATTTGGCACAGAGCATTATGTTCAGGTCCTCTACAAATGTTATATAAATTATACCCCTAGGGTCAAAATTGGCCCTGCCCCAGGGGTGGGCAGTTTCCAATAGAGACATATAGTGAAAACTTTGAAAATCTTCTCCTCCTAAACTGGAAGGTTCTCAGCTTTCATATTTGGCACATAGCATCATGTTTAGGTCCTCTACAAATGTTATATAAATTATGCCCCTGGGGTTAAAATTGGCCCCGCCCCAGGGGTGGGCAGTTTTCAATAGAAACAAATAGTGAAATCTTTGAAAATCTTCTCCTGAAACTGGAAGGTGCTCAGCTTTCATAGTTGGCACAGAGCATCATGTTTAGGTCCTCTACAAAAGTTATATCAATTATGGCCCTGGGGTCAAAATTGTCCCTGCCCCAGGGGTGGGCAGTTTTCAATGGAAACAAATAGTGAAAACTTTGAAAATCTTCTTCTCTGAATCTGGAAAGTTCTCAGCTTTCATATTTGGCGCATAGCATCTACAAAAGGTCCTCTACAAAAGTTATATGAATTATGGCCCTGGTGTCAAAATTGGCCCGCCCCAGGGGTGGGTAGTTTTCAGTAGAAACATATAGAGAAAACTTTGAAAATCTTCTCCTCTGAATTTGAAAGGTTCGCAGCTTCCATATTTGGCTCATAGCATCATGTTCAAGTCCTCTACAAAAGTTATGTAAATTATGCCCCTGGGGTGAAAATTGGCCTGCCCCAGGGCCGGTTAGTTTTCTATAGAAACATATAGTGAAAACTTTGAAAATCTTCTCCTGATTGTCTGGTAAGTGCTTCAGGGCCATTCTGGCCCTCTTGTTTTGACGTTTTCATGTACCAATCATAATCAATAATGATACCAATGAGTTGAGATTTTTTTAAAGTGGTATGCACCAACCAAAAATGGTATGCTTTGGTAATGGTACACTTCAGTAATGGTTCCCTTCATTTATTACCCTGATATAATATAGATTTGATTCTACAGTTTCTGTTATGACCAAACATTAATGTGTCAATGTGCTATTATAACACATTAATCTAATTAATGTTCATTGCATCATTATTAGTCCCCCACCGGTTACCGGTTGGGGGACTATAGGTTTGCTCGATTCCGTCCGTCCGTCCGTCCGTCCGTCCGTCCGTCTGTCCGTCCGTCCGTCCGTCCGCACTCACCAAAGGGTAGTTGTGTGACTTTTTCTAACTAGTCCCACAAGTAAAATCATTAACCTGGCCATCTCTTGTGACATTAACCTGGCCATTTCTTGTGACATTAACCTGGCCAGTTGTGGGACATAGGGTTAGGGTTAGGGTTAGCTTCCAGATCATTCTTTTCCAAAGTTATAGCCAAAAATAGTTTTTCTTGTGGGACTAGTCACACAAGAAAAGATCAAAGGAAAAAGTCACACAACTACCCATTTGTTAGTATGTCCGTCCGTCCGTCCGTCTGTCACGCTTCGTGTCCGGGCCATATCTCCTACAAAGTTATGCCAAATTCATTATAACTTCACACATTGAAGGAGCATGATGAGGGCTAGTGTCATGCACAAGGGCCATAACTCTAGCATCAATATTTTTGGAGTTATTCCCCTTTTACATATTTTTTTGTCCGGACAATAACTCTTTATCTACTGGTTCAATTGATTTGAAACTTCACATATGGAACAATCATGATGAGGGGTAGTGTCATACACAAGGGCCAGAACTCTAGCATCAATATTTTTGGAGTTATTCCCCTTTTTCATATTTTTCTTGTCCGTCCGTCTGTCACGCTTCGTGTCCGGGCCATATCTCCTACAAAGTTATGCCAAATTCATTATAACTTCACACATTGAAGGAGCATGATGAGGGCTAGTGTCATGCACAAGGGCCATAACTCTAGCATCAATATTTTTGGAGTTATTCCCCTTTTACATATTTTTTTGTCCGGACAATAACTCTTTATCTACTGGTTCAATTGATTTGAAACTTCACATATGGAACAATCATGATGAGGGGTAGTGTCATACACAAGGGCCAGAACTCTAGCATCAATATTTTTGGAGTTATTCCCCTTTTTCATATTTTCTTGTCCGTCCGTCTGTCACGCTTCGTGTCCGGGCCATATCTCCTACAAAGTTATGCCAAATTCATTATAACTTCACACATGGAAGGAGCATGATGAGGGCTAGTGTCATGCACAAGGGCCATAACTCTAGCATCAATATTTTTGGAGTTATTCCCCTTTTACATATTTTTTTGTCCGGACAATAACTCTTTATCTACTGGTTCAATTGATTTGAAACTTCACATATGGAACAATCATGATGAGGAGTAGTGTCATACACAAGGGTCATAACTCTAGCATCGATATTTTTGGAGTTATTCCCCTTTTTCATATTTTCTTGTCAGTCTGTCTGTCACGCTTCGTGTCCGGGCAATATCTCCTACAAAGTTATGCCAAATTCATTATAACTTCACACATTGAAGAAGCATGATCAGGAGTAGTGTCATGCACAAGGGCCATAACTCTAGCATCAATATTTTTGGAGTTATTCCCCTTTTTCATAGTTTTTGTCCGGACAATAACTCTTTATCTACTGGTTCAATTGATTTGAAACTTCACATATGGAACAAGCATGATGAGGGGTAATGTCATGCACAAGGGCCATAACTCTAGCATCTATATTTTTGGAGTTATTCCCATTTTACATATTTTCTTGTCCAGTTAATAACTCTTTATGTACTGGTTCAATTGATTTGAAACTTCTCATATGGAACAAGCATGATGAGGTGTAGTTTCATGCACAAGGGCAATAACTCTAGCATCAATATTTTTGGAGTTACTCCCCTTTTTCATATTTTCTTGGCGGGACAATAACTTTTTATTTACTGATTTAATGTATGAAAGTAGGTACTAATACCATTCAGGTGGTCATGTATATACCATGGTCAACCACACCATGGGTGGGTGGGGTGGGGAGAGCGGAGGGTTTTTTTTTCAGTCCGGTGGGGGACTCATGTCTTGCATAGCAATACAACATGCCCTTGTTTCTTACATGAATATTCATAGTGTAAAGGGTTATTTTACATACTCTAATTACTGTACTTCAGATAAACTTGTAAAATGTTGTAGACCCAGATGGAACTGCTCCTGAAGGAACAGTTTGATCTGGGTCTACATAATGTGCTACTATGTAAATCTAATTTAAAGAACATTACATTCTGGTGGGTTGGGATATACATGTAAGGTGTTTTAACCCTTTCCCTGTTTTATATGTAGGCCACATCTCAATACCTACTGAATATTCATTAGCAAAATAGTTATAATGGAAGGTGCAACATTCTTGATATTTTAGAAAACAAAGAAACAGATCTATCAAATTCTATTAGCAAACAGAGCAGACCCTGGAGATTGATGATTAATAACCTTTTCCTTGTTCTATATTTATTTCAAATTGCAATACCTACTGAATATTCATGGACATCTATCGGACTCCATTAGCAAACAGAGCAGGCGCTGATCAGATGGCTCCTATTGGAGCCATCTGATCTGGGTCTACTCTGTTAGCAAATGCGTGAAAATGGGTTTATATGAAGGAAAGGGTTAACCCATTCCCTCATATTTTTAGCTCACCTGGCACAAAGTGCCAAGGTGAGCTATTGGGATGGTCCTGTGTCCGGCATCCTGCGTCATGCGTATGTATGTGGGTATGTGCGTTGTGCGGGCTTCAACAATTTACTTAAACATCTTCTTCTCTGGAACCACAAAGCCAAGAGCTTTGATATTTGGTATGTAGCATGATGTAATGTTCCTCTACAAAGATTGTTCAAATTATGTCCCCCGGGCCAAAAATGGCCCCGCCCCGGGGCTTATCAGATTTTCATAGGAAAATCTTTAAAAATCTTCTTCTCTGAAACTGTAAGGCATAGACCTTTGATATTTGGTATGTAGCATGATCTAATGGTCCTCTACTAAGATTGTTCAAATTATGACCTCTGGGCCAAAAATGGCCCCGCCCCGGGGCTTATCAGTTTTTCATAGGAAAATCTTTAAAAAATTTCTTCTCTGAAACTGTAAGGCATAGACCTTTGGTATTTGGTATGTAGCATGATCTAATGGTCCTCTACTAAGATTGTTCAAATTATGACCCCTGGGCCAAAAATGACCCCGCCCTGGGGCTTATCAGTTTTTCATAGGAAAATCTTTAAAAATCTTCTTCTCTGAAATTGTAAGGCATAGGCCTTTGATATTTGGTATGTAGCATGATCTAATGGTCCTCTACTAAGATGGTTCAAATTATGACCCCTGGGCCAAAAATGGCCCCGCCCCGGGGCTTATCAGTTTTTCATAGGAAAATCTTTAAAAATCTTCTTCTCTGAAACTGTAAGGCATAGACCTTTGGTATTTGGTATGTAGCATGATCTAATGGTCCTCTACTAAGATTGTTCAAATTATGACCCCAGGCCAAAAATGGCCAGCCCCGGGGCTTATCAGTTTTTAATAGGAAAATCTTTAAAAATCTTCTTCTGTAAAATTATAAGGTATAGACCTTTGATATTTGGTATGTAGCATTATCTAATGGTCCTCTGCCAAGATTAATCAAATTATGACCCCCGGACCAAAAATGGCCCCGCCCTGGGGCTTATCAGTTTTTCATAGGAAAATCTTTAAAAATCTTCTCCTCCAAAACTGTAAGGTCTAGACCCTTGATATTTGGTATGTAGCATCATCTAATGGTTTTCTACCAAGATTGTTCAAATTATTACCCCTGGGCCTATAATGGCCCCACCCTGGGGCTTATCAGTTTTTCATATGAAAATCTTTAAGAATCTTCTTCTCCAAAACTGTAAGGCAGAGACCTTTAATATTTAGTATGTAGCGTTATCTAATAGTTTTCTACCAAGATTGTTCAAAATATGTCCCTGGGTTGAAAATGGCCCCGCCCCAGGGCATATCAGTTTTTCATAGGAAAGTCTAAAAAAATCTTCTTCTCTTAAAAATCTTTAAAAGTCTTCTCTGAAATTGTAAGGCATAGACCTTTGATATTTGGTATGTTGCATTATCTAATAGTCCTCCCTGGCAAAAAAATGGCCCCGCCCCAGGGTACATGAATTCATTGTATACATAAATCTGTTATAACCAGGTGGGCGATTAAGGGCCATCATGGCCCTCTTGTTGGATCCAACAGCTTTGAATAAATCTACGGAAAAGGAGCATTTACTGGAGGAAAGGAAAATTTAAGAATTGTGTAGTTTTGATTCATTGTGATTATAAAATAGATATGTATATTTATCACAATGGTTTCAGAATGTGACTTTTACAAAGGCATCAATATGAGGGAATGGGTAAAATCCTTTTCTCCATAGATATGCCTTTTGGTGCTTTTGCAAACCGAGTAGACCAAGTTCGGACAGCTTCTGTAAGAGTCATCTTATCAGTCTCCTTTGTTGGCTTATGAAATATAGATCTGATTCTACAGGATGAACCACTGCAACAAATTCTGGTGCTAATATACCATTACAAACAATGTTAGAGCTAATAGTTAATAATTAACTAACAAGTATTTGTGGTGTCATTATTTCGTACATGAATATTTATGAGGTAAAAGATTAAAAATTCTGAAAAGGGGTGATCCCCGAGAGCAAAAATTACAACACAAAAAGAGAAAATTGCAGACTCGGTTTTATTGAGTCTGTTCATGAACAGTAATTGAAAGTGCAACACTGCTCACGCCCCCTAGCACCGGCTTAAGCGGTATTCAATTTTCAGAACAAGAAGTACTGAAATTCATGATCTCGAAGGATCAGAAGGTATAACAACACTAAGAATAAAGTACGGGGCGACATTTTAAGTCTTTCAACATCATGGAACAATTTGTAATCACAGTTATATAGAGGATCTTACATGAGTGTTCTTGATTATTGGATTTATTAAATGAGTCTTTTGAAAACGATAAAAAACGAGCTTTAGCAAGTTTTTTTATCGTTTTAAAAAGACGAATTTAATAAATCCAATAATCATGAACACGAATGCAAGATTCTATTTATAACATAACAAACACAAATGTTTTCTGCAGCCAATATTTCAGCAGTAACGTGGATTGTTATAAATTCTCCTTACATATAGAAATGATGAATGAAATGTGTTATTAGGTTAGCTTAGTAACTGGGACAAAGTAGGTCCAAAATTTCCAACTGTTTATTGACTTTCTGTCATATCAATCAGGATCTAATTTAGACCTCTCTAATATTCAATTTAACTGTGATAGTTTATGATAAAAACCCCAACAGAAACATGTCAAAATAATTTTTGAGTTACAGTTTCGACATACAAACACATCACAATATGACGTCACTGTACACAACATGTGTCTATGTAAAGTGCGCCATTTGCTAATAGTTTAAATGAAGACTACATACAGTTCGCCTACACGTCTGACACTCACTGTCAATGGGATTCAAAATGCGCCTTCGTTTTGGTATATTAAGCCCTTCATCAGTGTTGTATACACATGGACATGGACATTTCCAGCGTGAAAAAAATTATTGAAATGGACAAAAGATTCAGTATACGATTTGCTGCATAAAACGTGTTGGAACAGGAGGAAGATTTTCGTGATCAGCTGATTTGGAGTATAACATATTTGAAATATGTTTGTGCTGTGCTGGATTCAGATGACTATAGTTGTTGATTGACGAGATATTTATATGTGTAGAAACCTGCATAAACAAAAGGACATGCGGTGAAGAAATTATAACGTTGTGGAGGCAATTTTTTTAGTTGAATGGATGGTTTGGGTCAGAGTAGCTGGTAGGTCTTTTTTGGCATACATTTTGTAGATATTTACTGACAGCGATTACAATTTGTATTATTTTATCGAAATTAAGGTGCAAGTGCCAACAGTTCTTTGCCATTTATCGTGACTCAATCGTTGACAGGTAGCTAGGTCACCGTCTGCCAGTTTGTTTGTTTTGACAGCGCGTATGAATACAGTTCGGTCGTTCGAATGTTATTCACTAGTGAATATATGCCCATGAATATCAAAATATATATGATAGTGTTACGTCACGCTGAAGCCACAAGTTATGTTATAAAGATAGTTATTATTCAGATGAGATGCTAAGTAACTTGATGTCTCACCCTGATCTATGTTGTTTGACTTATGACTTTGTTTGTTTTAACCCTTTACTCCATAGATACGCCTTTCTGCACCTTTGCATACAGAGTAGATCCAGATCAGATGACTCCTAGAGGAGTCATCTGATCAGGGTCTGCTCTGTTTGCTTATGATATGATATAGATGAGATTCTACAGTTTCTGCCATGATCAAAACATTCCTGTGCCCATGTGCTAGTATAACAATAATCTAATTAATATTCGTGACATCATTATTTCTTTAATGAATATTGATGGAGGAAAGGGTTAAAAGCATTTGAAGATAGACATATTTGGGAAACACGTGTATTGGCATTTTCAAACAGGAAGACCCAGATCAGAGGGGTCCTTCAGGAGCCCTCTGATCAGGGTCTCTGACTGTTTGTCATTTATAATCCTCTTGCAAATTATACCCTTTCATGCTGAATGGAATATATCTTTATATGATGATGGACCATTCCACTTTGAATTTAAAGGGTTAGTGTTGAAACAGTTACACACTTACAGGGATAGAACTAGTATTATACAATGCTTCTCTGTTCTTTAGATGTTCCAGGTGATTCAACCAACAAGGGCCTTGTATGTGCAAGCAAACAACTGTATAGAGGAGAAACAGTGGTAAGTACCAGGAAGTGTTTGTGTTGGGGGGGGGGGGGATATGATCAAATAAGTAGAGGAGTTACAGTGGTAAATAGCAGGAAGGGGTTTCATATGATCAAACAGCTGTATTGAGGAGAAACAGTGGTAAATAGAGAGGAGGAGGGGGTCAATTTATCAAACAATTGTATAGAATAGAAACAGTGGTAAATAGGAGGGGTGGTTCATATGATCAAACAGGGGCTTCATGCTGGACAAAAATAGTTCAAAAAATTCCTTCAGAAGTGTTGTGTATTATTTTCATCCAGTATTGAGACACATTGACTTCTTTTGAGTAGTCACCTTAGAGAAGTATTTCTGTGCTTATTTTCAGGCTGGATATTTTGAACAAAGTGAGTGCTGCCAACCAGAACAGACTGAAACTGTATCACCCAGCAGCCTTCTTAAATGGCCACTGGCTGTGGTAAGTGTGTAAAGTAGAAATCATGATCAGAGCTTTAGATAGTCTAAATAGTCTAAGTATCTAAGTCTCATCTCTCCAACAGTTCGTAATAGGGGAACCCCGCAAACGAATTTGAGAGAGGGTATATAGGAGCCAGTGTGTTGGTTGGTTGGTCTGTCTGTCTGTCTGTCCGTGGCATGTCTATCCGTGGTCTGTCGGTCCATGGCATGTCTGTCTGTGGCATATCTGTCCGTGGTCTGTCTGTCCGTGGCATGTCTGTCCTTGGCAGATTTGCCATCAAGGCAGCTGAGCAGGGGCATTCAATCACCTTTAGTGATAGTTCTAGTTCAATTTGGAACCATATTGATCAGAGTCTGCTATGTTTGCTTATAGAATCATGTAAATCTGATTCTACCTATTCTGCCATATCCAAAACTTCCTGTGTTCATTTGCCGTTATAAAACTTGAAGGGGACTTTAGGTTTGCACTCCAACCAGCTTGCTGACATTGAGGTGATATTTGGTATTTATTTTCTAAATCCTTGCTGCAAAGCAGATATTGAAATGAAAATTGGTATGAAGCTTTATTATATTTAATTACAAATCAAGTGTGAATTTTGTTACGCTACATTGATTTGTCACGGAATTACAGCAGTTTGTGGTACAGGGTGAGCTTTTGTGATCGCCTGATGTCCGTCGTTTGTCAGCGTGCATCATCAGTCATCAACAATTTGAACCTTTAAAAATCTCCTCTGAATCTACAGGGTTTTCAGCTTTTATCTTTGGCACATAGCATCACCTATAGGTCCTCTACAAAAGTTATATAAATTATGCCCCTGGAATCCAAATTGGCCCTATGCTGGGGGTGTCCAGTTTTCAATAGAAACATACAATGTATAGTGAAAACTTTGAAAACTCTTCTCCCCTGAAACTGGAAGGTTCTCAGCTTTCATATTTGGCACATAGCATCATGTCTAGGTCCTCTACAAAAGTAACATAAATCATGCCCTGAGGTCAAAATTGGCCCCGCCTCAGAGGTGGCCAGTTTTCAATAGAAAAATATAGTGAAAACTTTGAAGACCTTCCCTCTGAAACTGGAAGGTCCTCAGCTTTCATATTTGGCACATAGCATCATGTCCAGGTCCTCTACAACAGTTACATAAATCACACCCCTGGGGTCAAATTGGCCCCTCCCCAGGGGTAGCCAGTTTTTTTAAAGCTGTCTGCTTGTTGCACATTTTGATAACAACTGGATTGCCTCCCTTCTGGGTAGACAACTGATATTGTTAGACCTGGCCTGTTGCACAGTAAATAAGACAATTAACCCTTTACTCCATAAATACGCATTTCTACACCTTTGCAAACAGAGTAGACCCAGATCAGATGGGTCGTTTAGTAGCCATCTGATCAATCTGCTCAGTTTGCTTATGATATGATATAGTGCAAATTGCATTAAATTATTTTCATTTTGTGAACAATATACATGTACTTATAATACGTTTACTTCACCCTTTCCCTCATATAAACGCCTTTTCACACATTTGCAAACAGAGCAGACCCAGATCAGACGGCTCCTTTAGCACCTGTCTGATCAGGGCCTGCTCTGTTTGTCAATGGAATTTGAAAGATGTTTCTTTTCTATCTAAAATGGCTACACTGTCCCACCTTCCATATTTCATTATAACTATTTTGTCCATGAATATTCAGCAGGTATTGAAATTTTGAATAAACATAGAACAGGGGAAGGGTACAAAATAAGTTGAAATGAAAGTGTAATGAAAATATCTGAAATTTTGAACATAAGTATAGATTAATTTATTCTTTATGAAATTCAACCATTTTGCCCAGGGAGACGGTATACATACTTTTTTGTATGCCCTTCTTTAGATTTACATTGTTATATGTTTTCATTTACATTTTTCTTTAATTTTCTTCACTTGAGGTCCTCTACAAAAGTTATATAGATTATGCCCTTGGGGTCAAAATTGGCCCGCGGCAGGGCCGGCTAGTTTGCTATAAAAACATAGTTAAAACTTTGAAAATCTCCTCTGATTGTCTGGTGAGCGATATCAGGGCCATTCTGGCCCTCTTGTATATTATCTTGTAATGATTAAATCTTGATAATTTTGCAGCTGTAAGGAGACTGATTCAGGTAGCAAGGGCTGTACCCCAGTGTCAGGCCAGCAGACATTGACCGATATACAGGTTGACATCGATAGTGACCGAGAGGTGGAGAAAATACACGCCCTTTTTCTGACCAACATGGAGAAACTGGAAACCATGCAAGGTAAGACTTAACTCTTTGCATGTTAACGGCAAATTTGTGATTACCTAAACAAACAGTTTGGATCCAAAATAAGATACCAAGGTACTTGGCATCAATCTCATCAGTTTGACAATTTGATGCTTTTATTAAACATTGGATGTGCAACAGATGACAATTTATGTAGATGGAAGAAAAATACTTTAAAATTTTGTAGCCTGTATTAATTTGTGGAGTATATTCATTGTGACTGGTTTCAGAGGAAAATGATCTCCTGAACATTTACTAAAAGTTATAGACTCAGATTAGCGGTAGGTAGTTTTTTCCAACACCTGGGTCCAAGGTTATAAAACTTCTTAGTCTGAGTCTAAGATCATTCTCAAGTATCTGATTGGTCAGATGCTTGAGAATGATGTCAGACTCAAGCAAAAAGTTTTATAACCTCAGGCAGGGTCTGGTCTGCACTATTTATTACTCACTAGAAGATATAGTGTTGTGTTGTTCATGACTGCTGAATACTAAAAAATATAGTGTTGTTCATGACTGCTGCATACAGTGCAGACCCTTAATTATATGATGCATGCCAATTTCCAATGTGGCTGTTGATCTGAATGTGAGGAAGTTTTCTAGCTCAAAGCTGGTTTGTAACAGTATACAGATATTCTGCTAGATTTAGAGGCCTGGATAATATGCGTGAATTAAATATTTTCAAGAATAGCTGCTTTATAGTCCACCAATCCCTATGATGTGACCACTCTTTTCTAATAGACGATTCTGAAGAGTGGTTACAACATATGAAGGATTAAGAAGTATCAATTGTCAGATAATCAAATTTGATGTGATTTTACCCCTTACCTCATGAATATTCATGTAATTTTAATTAGCTTAATTATGTCTCTGTCTTTCCGTCACACTCTCTTGTCCGGACAATAACTCCTATATTCCTGATGGCAGTTGATTGAAACTTCATATATGGAAAGAGCATAAAGAGAGGAAGTGTCATGCACAAGGTCCATAACTCTGGTGGAGTTATTGCCCCTTGTACAGTTTTTCACACTTTCTTGTCCCAACGATAACTCCTATTTGGCTAATGCCATTTGATTGAAACTTCATACATTGAAAGATCATAATGTGAGGAAGTGGCATGTACAAGGGCCATAACTCTGGCTTCAATACTTTTAAAGTTATTGCCCATTGTTACATTTTTTGTCCGATTGAGTTTTCATGTACAGAAATGTGACAATGTGTCGCAGTGTGTATGTGTGGGTGCAGGTGTGAGGCATTGGGTGGGGGGGGGTTCTAGTTTTTATAATGGCAATATCATCAAGGGAATATTTTACTCTCATCAGATCTACATGTATATCATTTCTTAGGCAAACAGAGCAGATCCTGATCAGGTGGCTTCTGCAGGAGCCATCTGATCTGGGTCTACTCTGTTTGAAAATGTCCAAAAGTCTCTATGAGGTAAAGGGTAAAAGGTACTACAGTAAAACCTCGATTATTCGAATTTTCGTTATAGAAGAATTTAGACCCTTTTAGGCAGGTGGCTGCTTAATGCATGGTGAAAGTCATGCAGAAAGCTCCTAGAGGAGCTTTCTGCATGACTTTCACCATGCATTAAGCTGCCACCTGTCTTAAAGAGCGATAATAATACGTATTTTAGTGTTCGGATAATCGAAGTTTTACTGTATATTGTTTCTTGTATACTTTTCTTCGTTGGTCAACTCTTTAACTCAGTTTTCTTGATACATGTATATAGTCGTTACTATGGAATCTGCAGGTAAAGTATGATATATATAGTCTTTACTATGGAATCTGCAGGTAAAGTATGATATTGAGTGGTCGTTTATTTCTCCAGAGCTGTAGATAGGAGGTGTTTTTATCTATCAAACTGTCTTACTTCTCCACCAAACCCTCAACTGGGTCCATGCTTATAAAGCTTTTAGTTGAGTCTGAGTTTCGTTCTCAAGCTTTTGATTGGTCAGATTTGAGTTCTCAAGCTTTTGATTGGTCAGATTTGAGCCAGAGGCTCAAATCTGACCAATCAAAAACTTGAGAGCGAACTCAAACTCAGACTCAGTAAGAAAAGTTTTAATGGAGAAATATGAGTAATGGTTTACAGAGATTTACTGAAAACTCTCTTTATCTGGCTTTTGTTTTTTCACCTGAAAACTTGGGAACTAGTCTTTTATATAGTACTGCAGTGAATTCTTTGAACAGAGATCCAGATAAGATGTGCGAATTAAAACATTATCAAGAATAGCTGCTTTATTTCTGTATTAAACCCTATGTTGTGACCACTCTTTAGAATTGTCTTTTCGAGACGATTTTAACGAGTGGTCACAACATAGGGTTTGGTGGGGAAATGACGATTTTAATATTTGAATATGCATCTTTATTGTGTTTGAACCACAATATACCTAATGCACTCCTCATATGATTCTTTTGTGGTGATGTTTTTAGTAGAGTAATTGCTTATTGTTGGTTTGTATATGACTCCTTTACCTTTTGTGTTTCAATTGTGGTACAAAGTTGTGTTGAAAGTTTCTTCGTAGAAAGTGAATTACTGAGACTTTCTGACAGATTAATATGCCATGAACACTATACCTGATATTAGTTGAACCCTTTCAATGCTGGACACACATGCCATACTCCGGCATTTGCATACATAGAGATGCCCTCTTATCAGGGTTTACATTGTCATTCAAAACCCTGTTGCAGGTTTAAGCCTTTCATACTTAGTGGGCTCTATAGTTATAACAGTAATAGGCTAATCCACTCTGAAAATTCACCATTGTAAGGGTTATTTTTTGAAATACACCCCTTTCTCTTTGAGTCGACTCTATAGTTAAACATTGATGGGCTACTCAAAATTTCAGCATTTAACCCATTACTTCATAGGCTATTTTTAGATCCAGCTTCTTTGAATAAATCTACTGAAATGGAGCATTTACTAGCAAAATGGTAAATTTTAGAACTGTGTAGTTTTCAAACCATTGTGATGAATAGAGCATTTGATCCTATGGAGCAAATGCTCTATTTTATCACAATGGTTTCATAATGACTTTTACAAGAGGTGTCAAAAGACTTCAATGTGAGGGAATGGGTAAAAGGCTTAATATTATAAATACACACCTTTATCTATGAGAACACTGATGGGCTATTCTGCCCTGAAAGTTCAGCATTGAAAAGGTTAATATTTGAAATACGCCCCATTATCTATAAGTGGACTTAATAGTTAACCCTTTCCCTCATATAAACGTGTTTTCACGCATTTGCAAACAGAGTAGACCCAGATCAGATGGCTCCTAGAGGAGCCATCTGATCAGGGTCTGCTCTGTTTGCTAATGGAATTTGATAGATCTGCTTCTTTACTTTCTAAAATGGCTACAATGTTCCACCTTCTATATTTGATTATAATTATTTTCCCATGAATATTCAGTAGGTATTGAAATTTGGACTAAATATAGAACACTGATGGGTTAACCCATTCCCTCAGAGGCTATTTTTAGATCCTACCTCTTTGAACAATTTACAGAAAAGGAGCATTTACTAGAGAAAAGGAAAATTTTTAGAATTGTGGTTTTGAAACCATTGTGATGAATATAGCATTTGGGCCATAGGATGATAGGAGTGTCTTTTACAGAGGCGTTAAAAGGCGTCAGTATGGGGGAATGGGTTAAAGTTCAGTGTTGAAAGGGTAAGTGTCAGCCAAGTTTTGTGAATGCAGTCATTACCACTACTCCATGAATACTTCTGTAAGAAGTAATGATTATTAATTAGCTGAATATTTATAATAGCATATGCTCACATGAAATGATAAACCATGACAGAAGCTATAGAATCAGGTCTATATAATACTCCATAAGCAATCAGAGCAGATGCTGACCAGACAACATTAACCCTTTCCTCCATAGATACATCTTTCTACGCCTTTGCAAACAGAGTAGACCCAGATCAGACGGCTCCTATAGGATCTGGGACTGCACTATTTGTCTTGGTGCATTTATACAACATTGGCGGTGAAAGGGTTAAATCAAATAAATCATTTAACCCTTTCCTCCATGAATATTCATGTAAGATTTAATGACATCATGAATATTTATTAAATTAATTTGCTACAACAGCACATGGATACATGAACTGTTGACCATGGCAGAAACTGCAGAATCATATCTATGTTATATCATAAGCAAACAGAGCAGACCCTGATCAGACGGCTCCTATAGGAGCTGTCTGATCTGGGTCTGGGTCTATTCTGTTTGCAAAAGCGTAGAAAGGTGTATTTCTGGAGGAAAGGGTTATTACTGAAAAGAAGTACATTTGTATATCTCATGAAAAACTGATAGAATAAGTGCTGAAGAAGACAACACTTTTATGTTTGATATTGGAGACCGGGTATAAATGTTATTTGCCAATGCATCAGTATTTATTCAGATGGTCCTTTGATTTCATAACTGTTTGAAACAGGTCGATAGTATTTTGTTGCACTACATAAAATTATAAGTACAGTAAAAACCCTCTAAACTGGAAAGTCTGGTAGAGAAAACTTGGGATACCTATAGGCAGGTGGCTGCTTAATACATGGTGAAAGTCATGCAGAAAGCTCCTAGAGGAACTTTCTGCAAGACTTTCACCCTGCATTAATCTGCCACCTGTTTCCAAGATGCCACCTGTTTCCAAGATGGATATTTATGCTAAATTTAATGTGCAGTTCAGACGGGTTTTACTGTATTGATGGAAATGTTTTATCGATAAAGCATCAGGGGCATTTTTCATTGTATGTTCATATTGACAGTCTTCAAAAGAATAATTGAATATACATGTATAAACAACACCATGTTTTATAATTTTATTGAAAATATGTGTTTATTATAGTGACTCAATTTAATCCTTTCCTCCATGAATATTCATGTAAGATATAATGACATCATGAATATTAATTAGATTAATTTGCTATTATAGCCCAAAACACATGAGTTTTTGGCCATGGCAGAAACTGTAGAATCATATCTGTATTGTATCATACGCAAACAGGTTTTACTGTAATTGCCTAAGATATTTGTACACTGTCAAATTTAGGCAAATAGTGGAGACCTCGATCAAAGCACTCCTGAGGATGCAGTTTGATCAGGTGTTACACTATTTGCATCTCCTGTAATTTCCTAAAGCTTTACAAAAAATGGGGTTGAAATGAGATATAACATACAATTGCACTTTGATATCTCAAACTTCAAGGGACCGTACAAATTACCCAAAGATAACAGAAGTTCAAGTCATCAAATTTATCAATTTTTTCACAGCTTAACCCTTCGCTTGCTATTCACGTCAATATACCTACCTGTAAATAGTGAAGACCCAGATGAGACAGCTCCTGCAGGAGCTGTCTCATCTGGGTCTGCACTATTTACAAGATAATTGTGCAACCAGTGCACTCCACAGCAGTGATTGCACAGCGAAATACTTGTACACAGTGAAGATAATTATATGTAATTATACAACAAGGCATGAGTAAAGAAGGAGACATGTATTTTATAATTCAGCAAGCGAAGGGTTAATGCAGGTCTAAAATAATGCTGACGGCTCCTTTAGGAGCTTTCAGCATTACGTTTGACCTGCATTATGCTGTGACATTTGTTTCTAGATATGCGTAGTGATACATGTTAGAAACAATTCTGCATCGTAAATTTTTGAAGGAGCAAAATTTTACTTTGAGTTATCCCAAAGTTCGAGTTATCCAAGTTCAAGATAACAAAGTGATTCAGTTGTACAAACCCGCAGAGAATAGATAATGAGTGTTTATATTGTACATACTGTAGTATGGTTTCTCCTTGCTAACCTTTGCAGATGCTTGTGGAGCCCTTGAAGTGTACACTGGGAGTAAATTTTCTGCCCCGGTAGAAATTGACGATACAAAGTCGTGTTTTGAGATGATCAACGAAATCCTGCGCTGTGTGATCGGCCTGGAACAGGAACACCTTCAGTACAGGAAGACCGTCCAGAAAGAGATTGTCAAAGGTTCATTGTAAGTGAAACTGTTGACCTTTGACCTTTATCAAATTAATCCAGATCAGATGCTGACTTACCTACTGATCTGATAATCTGATCTGGACCTGAGCTTGTCGTAAATGTCATTTGGTCAAGACTTATATTTCATAATTACACCTTTTAACCCTTCGCTTGCTATTCGCGTCAATATACCTACCTGTAAATAGTGAAGACCCAGATGAGACAGCTCCTGCAGGAGCTGTCTCATCAGGGTCTGCACTATTTACAAGTTGATTGTGCAACCAGTGCACTCCACAGCAGTGATTGCACAGCGAAATACTTGTACACAGTGATGATGTATGTAATTATACAACAGGGCATGGGTAGAGAAGGAGAAATGTATTTTAAAATTCAGCAAGTGAAGGGTTAATGCCTTTACAAACAGAGTTGACCCAGATCAGAGGGCTTATGGAATTATATAGATTGGATTCATCAGATTCTGTTATGGCCAAAATTTCCTGGACCTGAGCTTGTCGTAAATGTCATTTGGTCAAGACTTATATTTCATAATTACACCTTTTAATCAGAGCTACAGATAACGGTGCATACACAAATACTAAAATCGTCATTTCCTCCATCAAACCCTATGTTGTGACCACTCTTTAGAATCGTCTCTTTGAGACGATTCTAAAGAGTGGTCACAAAATAGGATTTGATGGAGAAATAAAGAAAGTTATCCTTGCAAATGTTTAATTTACGCATCTTATCTGGACCTCTGCTTTTAATGCCTTTACAAACAGAGTTGACCCAGATCAGAGGGCTTGTGGAATTATATAGATTGGATTCATCAGATTCTGCTATGGCCAAAATTTCCTGTGCTCATGTACCGTTATAAAAATAATACAGTCATTATTTCTTACATGAATATTCAAGGAGTAAAGGGATAACCGCTTTCCTTCATATAAAGCCTTTTCATGCATTTGCAAATAGAGTAGACCCAGATCAGATGGCTCCTATAGGAGCCGTCTGATCAGGGTCTGCTCTGTTTGCTTGTGAAATTTTAATAGATCCGATTCATTTTCTACCAAAACCAAAATATCCTGTACTATTATGAAAATTTAGCTAATAAAAATTAATATTCTTAAATGAATATTGAACAGGGAGAGGGTTAAGAAGCTTTGATTGACAGGTGTTGTCAAACGGCAGACATTCCTACCTTGACTTATTGATAACCCTTACGCTGCCAGTCATGATCTGTCTTTTGCAGTCAGCTTAGCTTCAAAGTAACTTGGTGCTCATCAGAATCCAAGCTGTTTGCTACTCTGTCAGTAGCTTTTCAAAAGATTCAATTAATCGGAAATAAGTGAAAAAATGTTCCATGTCAATGTTTCAGCAGACATTGGTTTTTACTGCAGAATAAAAGTTTCTGTTTTGTTTTCAGCTGGTGTTTGGATTTGATTTATTTTATTTGAAGAATTTTGAAGAGGCTGAGATAAGATTGGTGAATTAAACCATTCCCACATATTGACGCCTTTTGATGGTTCCGAAAAAAACTCCATTGGAGCAAATGCTCTATTTATCACAATGTTTTAAAACTACATGATTCTAAAAAAATCCTTTTCTCTAGTAAATGCTCCTTTTCGGTAGATTTATTCAAAGATGTTGAGTTTAAAAACATCCTATGAGAGAATGGGTTAAATCTTTTTCACGAATAGCTTCTTTATTTCTCCACCAAAGCCTGTGTTGTGACCACTCTTTAGAATTGTCTTGAAGAGATGATTCTAAAGTGTTGTCACATTACTGATTTTGGTTGAGAAATGACAGTCTAGTATTTCATATTTACCTTTTGTCTATAGCTCTGATTTTATTGTATTTTTTCCAGTGAGACACCCATTGGAGATGACAGTCTGATAACTCCAGAAACGGACACAAAATTGTAGCCAAAATGAAGTCACACAGATGCTGCAGTACTTAATGGACTATGTTATCTGTTCCCATTTCAATGCTGAATTTTCAAATGGACTATTCCAAACTTGAAACAGATCAAGCTTACTGTGAATGTTCAGGAATGTATTTAAAGAACAATGTAACATGACAAACAGTGCAGACCTTGATGAGAGAGCTCTTCTAGAAGCCTTCTCATTTTGGTCTACACTGGTTGCAAAAGGACATTAGTGATGTTTCCCACAATGAGACGGTTAAAGCTCAGAAATTTTATTTTAATCTTTCACCAGAGTTAATTATTTTCATACTGTTGATCTGGTTGATGTTTTATCTCATGTCTAGTTACCATTGTCACGGATCTTGCTTTTTATGTGTTTTGTGTTCATTGTAATAGTGCAATAAACAGAGGTTGATTTTTAATAAACCTTTCCCTCATGAATATGCAAATGAGGAATAATGAATATTAATTAGCTGAATTTTATAATGGCATCATGAGCAAGGGAAATTTTTTTGATAGATTAACTCATTCCCTCCTAGACTTTTTTTAGACCCAACTTCTTTGAATTAATCTACCGAAAAGGGACATTAACTAAAGAAAAGGAGAATTTTAGAGGTGTGTAGTTTTGAAACCATTGTGATAAATAGAGCATTTGCTCCTATGGAGCAAATACTCTATTTATAACAATGGCTTCAATAAATAAGTTTTACAGAAGCACTAAAAGGCGTCAGTTGGAGAGAATGAGTTCAGCTGTAGAATCGGTTCTATATTATTTCATAAGCAAACGGAGCAAACCCTGACCATACGGTTCCTACAGACACCATCTGATCTGGGTCTGCTCTGCAAATGTGTCAAAAGGCATCTCTATGAGGGATAAGGTTAAGCATGAAAATTCCTGTATGTCCAGTTTCAATTGTTTTCGTCATGAGTGTCGTTTTTTTTTTCAATCAAACATTTTATGTATTGAAAGAGTTTTCATTCTTAACCCTTTACGTCACAGATACAACTTTGGATGCCTTTGCAAACGGAGTAGATCCAGATCAGATTGCTTCAGTGGGGGCATTTGTGATCAGTGTTGATTCTATGTGCCAGTGTAATGATATACATGTAGATTTGATTCTACAGTTTCGGCATTGGCCAGCAGTTCATGTGTTCATATGCTATTATAAGCTAATGAATATTCATTCAGTCATTATTTCTTAAACGATTATTCATGAGGTAAAGGGTTAATTCATTTATTTTAAGAAAAAGTATCAAAGTGACCACAACCTTAGTATTAACCCGTTACTCCATGAATATTCATTTAAGAAATAACGTCATTGATAATAATTACAATCGTTTTTTAGCTCGTCTGTTTCAAAGAAATCACAAGCTATTGTTGTAACGCCGGCATCCGCGTCATCGTTGTCGTCGTCATTGTTGTCCAAAATCTTAACATTGATCGTAACTTCTTCAATTTTTCATTTAGAACCTTCATTTTTGGTATGCATGTTCATCTTGACAATGATGATAGATGAGCGTTGGCACCCGCTTGCGGTTCTCTTGTTACGATTGCTTATAAACACTGAAAATTTCGGCCATACGGGAAGCTGTAGAGTCATATAGAGTAGAGTCATCTAGAGTTATATTATTTCATAAGCAAACAGAGCAGACCCTGATCAGACGACACCTACAGGAGCCGTCTGATCTGGGTCTACTCTGTTTGCAAAGGTGTATTTATGGAGTAAAGGGTTATAGTCTGTGTAGTCCTGCATGAATGTTTACTCTTTCAACACCTTGGACCAATTTGTGATGTCCTTAGCAAGTAGTTAAGATCCAGATGAGATATTTAGTAATCTCATCTGTTTGACATTCTAACTCTGTTTTTAACCCTTTTTTCGTTCAATATTCATGTAAGAAATTATGGTGTCATGAATATTTTTATGCCCCCAAAGGCGGGCATATAGTAATCGCATTGTCCGTCTTTCCGTCTGTCCGTCTGTCCGTCCGTCCGTCCGTCCGTCCGCACTCACCAATGGGTAGTTGTGTGACTTTTTCTAACTAGTCCCACAAGTAAAATCATTAACCTGGCCATCTCTTGTGACATTAACCTGGCCATTTCTTGTGACATTAACCTGGCCAGTTGTGGGACATAGGGTTAGGGTTAGGGTTAGCTTCCAGATCATTCTTTTCCAAAGTTAGAGCCAAAAATAGTTTTTCTTGTGGGACTAGTCCCACAAGAAAAGATCAAAGGAAAAAGTCACACAACTACCCATTTGTTAGTAAGTCCGTCCGTCCGTCCGTCCGTCTGTCCGTCTGTCCGTCTGTCCTTCCATCCGTCCCAAATTCGTGTCCGGTCTGTAACTTCTTCATCTATCAATGGATTTCAATATAACTTGGCACAAATGTACACCACACAAAGACGATGTGTCGCGTTCAACTCCCAGGTCCATAGGTCAAAGGTCAAGGTCACAGGGTACAATTACTTTGTCACAAATTTCGTGTCCGGTCTGTAACTTCTTCATCTATCAATGGATTTCAATATAACTTGGCACAAATGTTCACCACACAAAGACAATGTGTCGCGTTCAACTCCCAGGTCCATAGGTCAAAGGTCAAGGTCACAGGGTACAATTACTTTGTCACAAAGTTCGTGTCCGGCCTGTAACTTCTTTATCTATCAATGGATTTCAATATAACTTGCCACAAATGTTCACCACACAAAGACGATGTGTCGCGTTCAACTCCCAGGTCCATGGGTCAAAGGTCAAGGTCACAGGATAAAATAACTTCGTAACAAATTTCGTGTCCGGTCTGTAACTTCTTTATCTATCAATGGATTTCAATATAACTTGGCACAAATGTTCACCACACAAAGACGATGTGTCGCTTTCAACTCCCTGGTCCATAGGTCAAAGGTCAAGGTCACAGGGTACAATTACTTTGTCACAAATTTCGTGTCCGGTCTGTAACTTCTTAATATATCAATGGATTTCAATATGATTTGGCACAAATGTTCACCAGACAGAGACGATGTGTCGCCTTCAACTCCCTGGTCCATGGGTCAAAGGTCAAGGTCACAGAATACAATTACTTTGTCACAAATTTCGTGTCCGGTCTGTAACATTTTTATCTATCAATGGATTTCAATATAACTTGGCACAGATGTTCACCAGACAAAGACGATGTGTCGTGTTCAGCTCCCTGGTCCATATGTCAAAGGTCAAGGTCACAGGGTACAATTACTTGTTTATCTGTGAATGGATTTCAAAGGAACCTGGCACAAATGTTCACCTTACAAAGACGATGTGTCAACTCCCTGGTCCATGGTTCAAATGTCAAGGTCACATGGTACAATTTTTGGGGGCATTTGTCACGTGACTGTGACATCTCTTGTTTATCCAAATTTTGTAGTGATACATGAACTCACCATTTGATTTTAACCTTTGCAGAAACTGTAGCACCAGGGTCCATGTTTGTTCCCAAGCTTTTGATTGGTCAAATTTGAGCCAACGGCTAAAATCTGACCAATCAAAAACTTGAGAACAAACTCAGACTCAACTAAAAAGTTTTATAAGCATGGGTACAGATCTGTATAATTCCATAAGCAAACAGGGCAGACTCTGATCAGACAGCTCCTGCAGGAGCCATCTGATCAGCGTCTACTCTATTTGCAAAAGTGTTAAAAGGCATACTTATGGAGGGTAGGGTTAAAAAAGTGGAAGAAAAATGTCTATAGGTTTGAAATTTGCAGACAAAAGTTAATTGAAAGGGTTGAGACTTTTCTCTGAAACAAGGACCGCCAATTTTCAGGTTTGATTCATATTGTTTGACTACATTTAGCCTGAATACTGACATACAAACTTAACCCATTCCCACTTAGGCTATTTTTAGACCTAACCTCTTTCATTAAATCTACCAAAAAGGAGCATTAACTGGAGAAAAGGAAATTTTCAGAATTGTGTTCGTTTTGAAACCATAATGATAAATAGAGCATTTGCTCCTGTGGAGCAAATGCTCTATTTATCACAATGGTTTCATAAAATGACTTTTACAGAGGCGTCAATATGCGGGAATGGGTTAAGCAAATAGTGAAGGCCAAATTCCTTAACCCTTTACTCCATAGTAATTTATGTAAGAAATAATGCCATTACGGATAGTTATCAAATTAATTTATATGATTGCACATGAACACGGGTATTTTAGGCCATAGCAGAAAGTGTATTATTTGATTTATTTCATAAGCAAACGGAGCAGACCCTGATCAGACAACTTCTACAGGTCAGGAGCCTTCTGATGTAGGTCTACTCTGTTTGCAAGCTGTCAAAAGCCGTTATAAGAAGGAAAATGTTAAGCAATTTGATCAGGGCCTACACTATTTGCTATTTTGTCATTCTCCAATTATTGATATATTAGAATATTCAATTATTGAGCTTTAGAATTTGGTTCAAAGGAGAGTGAAAATTCATGGACATTACGATTACTTATTCATTTAGTATTAATAAGAGTTAGTCATACCGTCATTTTCATATACATGCATCGTAATCATCTCAATTTGTTTTAGCATTGTATTTTTCCACAACATTTTGAGGCATTATCTTTAGAACTTTTTTCATCACCACTGACCAGTGGAATACATTTTGTAATTTCATTTGTATTAAATTTCCAATTCATTTATAATCACAAAAATCATGATGTATACGTAAATTGATTATAAACTTATAAACTCCTATAAGAGCGTTCTGTTTCACTTTCACCTTGCATTAAGCAGCCACCTGCCTTTAACATAAAATACTTGATATAATTTAGTGGTCGTTATAGAGAGGTTTTACTGTAACTCCACTTATTGATTCTTGTGTTATGTCCACTTTCATGCCTTCGGAAACAAATTTGATCCATATCAGATTGCTTTTGAAGGAGCCGTCTGATCAGCATCTGCTGTGTTTGCTTATGGCATAATATAGATATGATTCTACAGTTTTTGTCACAGCAAAAGATTTCCCTGAAAATGTTTACACATTTATAAGAATTAGATTAATATTCACGAAGTGACCAATTCACACATAAATGTTTATTAGGGAAAGGGTTAACTGATCTTTTATAATAGAACAAACATAATGAAATGAAGGAATTTGTGCCATAGTCAGTAGTGTAGAGTCAGATCTATAATATTTATATAATATGCACGACTGACCCTTATACAGCTTATGATATGGAAAGGAAATTTTACTAGCATTGTCCAATGATTTGTTTTTTGTTGGTTTGTAATTATAATGGTTGTATTATTGAGCCTTGTGACACATTTGTTCTACATAATGATACTGAACATGTGCTGTATGTCAGAAATTTAGCTCGTTTGTTTTTCAAAAAGACAAAATCGAGGTATTTGTTTAGATTTTGTGTCATCATTATCTTGGGCACTCCGTAACACCAGTTATGACTCAACAAATCAGTCATTGGAGGCAGTTTCTTGTTTCAAAATAAAATCATGTAAGAATAGGAAGATGGCATTTTAGAAAGCATATGTTCAGGGTAGACATTTTTTTCAGTTATACAATATACATGTATTCAGTTATCTTAGTCATTAAATCACGAGTTATTGTCTGAAATATGCAGGGAGATATGCAATGGATGATTAATAACATTTTAACCCTTTCCTCCATAAATACGCCTTTCTACGCCTCTGTAACAGTCACTTCTTGAAACCATTGTGATAAATAGAGCATTTGCTCCATAGGAGCAAATGCTCTATTTACCTTTCAATACTACACAGCTCTGAACTTTTCCTTTTCTCTAGTAAATGCTCCTTTTCAGTAGATTTATTCAAAGAGGTTGGGTCTAAAAATAGCCTATGGGGGAATGGGTTAATTGAACCCTTTACTTAATGAATATTCATTTCAAGACATGATGACTTATTAAGATACTAATTAGCTGAAGTTTTATAACAGTGTTTAACCCATTACCTCTTACAAACACTTTTTCACAACTGTCTGATCTGGGTGTACTCTGTTTGCAAAGGCTTTAAACTGTGTATATGTATACACAGTTGAACTTCGATATCTCGAACGTCAAGGGACCATACAAATTAGTTCGAGATAAGAGAGGTTCGACTCATCCGATTTATAATCTGACAAATATCTCAAGTTCACAGCTTAATGCAAGTCTAAAGTAATGCTGAAAGCTCCTCAGGAGCTTTCAGCATTACTTTAGACCTACATTAAGCTGCCACGTGTGTTTCTAGATATGTGTAGTGTCAGTAGTGATATATTTTAGAAAATATCCTGTATTGTAAATTTTGGAAGGACTGAACTTTTAGTTCGAGTTATCCCGAAGTTCGAGTTATCCGAGTTCGAGATATCGAAGTTCAATTGTATATTATAGAGTAAAGCGTTAAGGATAGACAGACAGTCATCAGTGCTAGTGTTTGTGTTCATACTTGTTATCACTTTGAATGGCATTATTTTGAAGTTTGATGTAATGGAGGTACCATAGAACCTGTCTTATAATGATTGGACACAAGAATCTTAAAAAGCAGGTGATGACTTAATACAGGGCATAAGTAATGTAGAAAGCTTCTATACCAATCGTTTGCATTACTTTTGACCTGCATTAATTACCACCTGCCTTACAGACCCAATATTGGGCCTCTTTTTGATGGCCACTTAAGACAGGTTTTGTTGCATGTAAGTTTATGTTTGTATATTTTATTCATAGTCTTAGATCTTAGACACAGGATTCTTAAAAAAAGCAGTTGGTTGCTTAATACGGGGCAAAAGTAAAAAGCTCCCATTACTTTTTACCTGCATTAAGCTACCACCTGACTTACAGACCCATACTTAGAGGGTTGTTTAAGACAGGTTTAACTGCATGTATGTTCATGTTTGATTGTATATTTTATTCATAGTCTTAGATTCCCTAGTCATTCTCATAGTGTTCCCTGATAGTGGAGGTCTCACTCCAGTAACTTTTATTTGTACATAACTTTTTTTTTTAACTCTTTGCTTGCAAATTGTTCTTTTGTTAACCCATTACTTGATAAAAATACAGACAAGACCCTGCCCATTTTGAATATTAATTACTGTTTTAACCCTGTTCTGTGTTTATTCCAAATTTCAATACTTACTGAATATTCATGGACAAAATAGTTATAATGAAATATGGAAGGTGGAAGATTGTAGCCACTTTAGAAAGTAAAGAAACAGATCTATCAAATTCCAATAGCAAACAGAGCAGACCCTGATCAGACGGCTCCTATAGGAGCCGTCTGATCTGGGTCTACTATGTTTGCAAATCCGTGAAAACATGTTTATATGAAGGTAAGGGTTAAGTACCAAACATTAGAACAACTATTACCATAGCAAAACAGTATAGATAAATATGTCTAACATACATGTATAAGCATATAGAGCAGACCCTAAATCAGTTGGCCTGTACAGGAGTTTCTGGTCTAGGTCTGCTCTTTGAAAATGTGTAAAGGTTTGACTGTCAATTACCTCTCTTTTCAGTTCTCTTAGTAAATGCTGTTGTTTTTTCATTCTTTTCAAAAAACACAATCTGGGTGTCAATTGTTTTGGATCTGGATGAGATGCTAAAGTACTTAACCCTTTCCCTCATATGAATGCCTTTTCATGCATTTGCAAACCTCCTATACCCAGATCAGACAGCTCCTAGAAGAGCCATTTGATCATGGTCTGCTCTGTTTGCTAATGGAATATGATAGATCTGTTTCTTTAGTTTCTTAAAATGGCTACAATTTTTCACCTTCCATATTTCATTATAACTATTTTGTCCATCAATGTTCAGTAGTTATTGAAATTTTGACTAAATATACAACAAGGAAAGGGGTTAATAGTTACTTAGTATCTCAATCTACCCACGAAAGATACCATCTTAAAATTAGGGTTAGTAATGCAAGGTGTTTCCATTCTTCAAAGGAACAGCCCTGTGTTTCAAATGAAATAACACATAGTTATGGTTTAACCCATTCCCTCATATTGACGACTTTTGACGACTCTGTAAAGGTCACTTTGTGAAACCATTGTGATAAATAGAGCATTTGCTCCTATAGGAGCAAATGCTCTTTTTATCACATTGGTTTCAAACTACAAAAAATCTAAAAAATTCCTTTTCTCTAGTTAATGCTCCTTTTCTGTAGATTTATTCCAAGAGGTTGTATCTAAAAATAGCCTATGAGGTAATGGGTTAATCCTTTACCGCAGGAGTGTTTATGAAAGAAATAAGGTCATCATGAATACTGATTTGCTGACTGTTTATAATGGTACATGTGAATATGAAGAGACGGTTTGTTAGGCTTTAGCAAAAACTGTAGAATCAGATCTATATTATTTCATAAGCAAACAGCAGACCCAGATTATATGGCTCCTACAGGAGCAGTTTTATCTATGTTCACTGTTTGCATGAAATGGTGGTTGTGAAAAAGTTAACACTTACTTTCATATAAACACCTTTTCACACAGAGTAGACCAAGATCAGACAGCTCATACAGGAACGGAAGAGCTCATAATGGTCTTCTCTGTTTGCTTATAAAATTATAATAGAGCTGAATTTTCTACAAATACCAAAAATCTTCTGTACACATGATGAAAATTCAGCCAATAAATATTCATAATGTCATTATGAATATTCAACAGGGAGCGGGTTAATTCCTTTATTTCTAGGCTGTTCTAGTTTGTATAGTTTATTCACTGTGTTTAGATTCCCTAGTCACTTTTCATTTTTATAGATTTTCACTCTAGTGCTGGGTTGAGAGTTGAAACCCATAGTTTATTTCTATTATTTTACCATTACAGTTTTATTCATTATGTATAAATGTACTGCTTATTCCGCAAAATTAGAATTATACATGTAAAAAAAGATTTTTATGCCCCCATAGACGATAGTCGGGGGCATATTGTTTTTGCCCTGTCTGTCTGTTTGTTTGTCAGCAACTTTAACATTGGTCATAACTTTTGAGCCAGTACAGATAGAGATTTGATATTTGGCATACATATGTATCTCATAAAGCCGCACATTTTGAGGGGTGACGTGTCAAGGTCAAGGTCATCCTTCAAGGTCAGAGGTCAAATATATGGGTCAAATCGCCGACTTTAACATTGGCCATAACTTTTGGACCAGTAGAGATAGAGACTTGATATTTGGCATGCTTGTGTATCTCATGAGGCTGCACATTTTGAGGGGTGACATGTCAAGGTCAAGGTCATCCTTCAAGGTCAGAGGTCAAATATATGAGGGGGCATAGTGTTTCACAAACACATCTTGTTGATGAATATTCATGCAAAACTCCACTATTGATTCTTGTATTAATAGTATTACTGTCAAAGCAAACAGTAGCAAAAAAAAGATCTGTAACATACTGTACAGACAGTGCATACAGACAGACAGCTCATAAGGAGATGTCTGATCTGGGTCTACTCTGTTTGCAAATGCATTAAAAGGCCAGATCATCAAGTAAATATTTAACCCTTTCCTCCATAAATATGCCTTTATACCCCTATGCTCTGTTTGCTTATGATATAATATAGATATGATTCTATAGTTTCTGCCATGGCTAAAACTTCATGTGTCAATGTGCTATTATAACAAATTAATCTAATTAATATTCATGACATCATTAATTCTTACATGAATATTCATGGAGGAAAGTGTTAAGGAATGATATTTATAACAACAATGACATATTCTAAATTAAGAGCACCATCAACATACATGTATGTTCAATGATTTTACATTTTGTCTCAGCTGGGCACGGACATATTTCCCTAATTGTCCTAACAAAAATACCTCATAGAAACACTTTTGCAAACAGAATAGACCCAGATCAGCTGGCTTCTGTAGAAGCTGTCTGATCAGGAGTTGCTCTGTTTGCTTATGGAATTATATTGATATGATTATTGTATACAGATTTGCCTGAGCCCAAAATTATAAAAATAGGTTTTAGAATATTCATGAAATGATCAAGTCATGTAAAATACTCACTAGGAAGAGGGTCAATCCTTTCATTCATATGAACACCTTTTCACACCTTTTGAAACACAGTAGATCCAGATCAGATGGCTGCTGTAGGAGCTGTCTGATCAGGGTCTGCTCTGTTTGTTTATGGATTTGTATATATGTGATTCTACAGTCTCTGCCTAGGTATATAAATGTATGTGCATGTGCAGTAAACCCTCTCTATAATAGCCACTAAATTGTGTTAATTAGATGGTATTATGGGCAGGTGGTTGCTTAAAGCAAGGTGAAAGTAAAACAGAATGCTCCTATATGAGCGTTCTGTTTTACTTTCACCTTGCTTTAAGCATCCACCTGCCTTTAATGCAAGATACTGGATGTAATTTAGTGGTCGTTATAGAAAGGTTTTATTGTATAAATCTAGGACTCACGGTAAATAGGGTACTGTTGATGCTTTGAAAACAGCATAGACCTTGTTGTATGTAGGGTCTATACTGATAAGTTCTAGAACAATACAGTTGTGTTATTGATAAAAGTCAATAGTGTGCATCCTGATCAAATAATGTGTAAAGTCTTGTTTTGAAAACATAGGTGGAACATGATACACTTCACTTCATGAATATTCATGTAAAAATATTGATGTCATGAGTATTACTTAGATCAATTGTTATAACACATGGATACAGGATGTTTTTATATTGGTAGAAACTGTAGAATCATATCTACATATATATCAGCCATCTGATCTGGTTCTACTCTGTTTGCAAAGGCATAGAATGGCGTCTTTGTGGAGGAAAGGGTTAACCCTTTACCTCATGAATATTTAGTGAGAAAAAATGTGGATGTATTGAATATAAATAAGCTGAATTTTTATAATGGCATTTTGAACAATGGAATATTTTTGCATAGAAGAAACTGTACTACAGTAAAACCTCTCTAGAATGGCCGCTAGTACTACAGTAAAACCTCTCTAGAATGGCCGCTAAATTACATCAAGTATTTTGTGTTAAAGGCAGGTGGCTGCTTAAAGCAAGATGAAAGAAAAACAACGCTCCCATAGGAGCATTCTGTTTTACTTTCACCTTACTTTAAGCAGCCACCTGCCCTAAATACCAACTATTTAACACAATTTAGTGGCCGTTATAGAGAGGTTTTACTGTATAATATCTATAATACCATAAGCAAACAGAGTAGACCCTGATCAGATGGCTCTAACAGAAGCCGTCCGATTTCAGTCTGCTGTTTGTAATGGCCAAACTATCTAATGGGTAGTCTTGCATATATATTATTCAAGTTAAAGGTTAAACTGTGTCATGGAATTTTTTTTATTCTATTTACTGGTGTATACCTAGATAAGCTATAATATTGGAACACATTGTCTTGATTGCTGGTGGTATCAAACAACGATCATAGCTGCTCATAGGTTTACATCATAGGTCCAGATAAGTTGTGTACATTTAAACATTTTCACCAATAGCTCCTTTATTTATCCACCAAACCCTATACTGTGACCACTCTTTAGAATCGTCTCTTCGAGACGATTCTAAAGAGTGGTCACAGTATAGGGTTTGATGGAGAAATGACAATTTTAGTATTTGGTTACACACCTTTATCTGTAGGTCTGAACATAGCCCCGAGTGGCTGTAATATTGATGGGCGACAGTATAGACCCAAAGCAGCTACAGTAGATTTGTTGATATGGGTCATTTCTGCTGCTTTACTTCATATATAGGCTTGTACAAATGTAAGATCTTGTTCAGGCAGCTCCTGTGTATGCTGTCTGATTCCATCACCTATAGTGATAGTTCTAGTTTTTACATGAATATTCATGGAGTAAAGAGGTTAAAAACATCAAATACCCATTTTGCCCATTGCGCTACTCATTTGTGCAATGTCTTATACCAGAAATGTAAAAAGAGTTTCCTATTTTCAAATTAAATATCAACTTGTTTTTGCAAATATTCTTTGGTTCAGGATCCATGTTGTTGCCGAGTTATCCTTTACCTGATGAATATTCATGTAAGAAATAATGACATCATGAATATTTATTAGCTGATTTTTAAGGCTCTATATATTATTACATTGTATAAACACAGAATGTTTTACATTGGCAGAAACTGTACAATGAGATCTATATAATTCCATAAGCAAACAGAGCAGATCTTGATCAAAGGGCTACAGGAGCCATCTGATCTGGGCCTTCTCTGTTTGCAAGGGGATCACTATCAGGTAAAGGGTATCCAGTATATTACATTGTCTGTGACAAAGTTTGTGATAAAACATGTAATGCTATTCTGGTCGTTTTGTTTTCTTTCATATCCCTTATTTTTATGCCCCCAAAGCTAGGCTTTGGCGGCATATAGTGATCGCACCGTGCGTGGGTGTGTGTGTGTGTGTGTGTGTGTGTGTGTGTGTGTGTGTGTGTGTGTGTGTGTGTGTGTGTGTGTGTGTGTGTGTGTGTGTGTGTGTGTGTGTGTGTGTGTGTGTGTGTGTGTGTGTGTGTGTGTGTGTGTGTGTGTGTGTGTGTGTGTGTGTGTGTGTGTGTGTGTGTGTGTGTGTGTGTGTGTGTGTGTGTGTGTGTGTGTGTGTGTGTGTGTGTGTGTGTGTGTGTGTGTGTGTGTGTGTGTGTGTGTGTGTGTGTGTGTGTGTGTGTGTGTGTGTGTGTGTGTGTGTGTGTGTGTGTGTGTGTGTGTGTGTGTGTGTGTGTGTGTGTGTGTGTGTGTGTGTGTGTGTGTGTGTGTGTGTGTGTGTGTGTGTGTGTGTGTGTGTGTGTGTGTGTGTGTGTGTGTGTGTGTGTGTGTGTGTGTGTGTGTGTGTGTGTGTGTGTGTGTGTGTGTGTGTGTGTGTGTGTGTGTGTGTGTGTGTGTGTGTGTGTGTGTGTGTGTGTGTGTGTGTGTGTGTGTGTGTGTGTGTGTGTGTGTGTGTGTGTGTGTGTGTGTGTGTGTGTGTGTGTGTGTGTGTGTGTGTGTGTGTGTGTGTGTGTGTGTGTGTGTGTGTGTGTGTGTGTGTGTGTGTGTGTGTGTGTGTGTGTGTGTGTGTGTGTGTGTGTGTGTGTGTGTGTGTGTGTGTGTGTGTGTGTGTGTGTGTGTGTGTGTGTGTGTGTGTGTGTGTGTGTGTGTGTGTGTGTGTGTGTGTGTGTGTGTGTGTGTGTGTGTGTGTGTGTGTGTGTGTGTGTGTGTGTGTGTGTGTGTGTGTGTGTGTGTGTGTGTGTGGGGGGGGGGGGGGGGGGGGGGGGGGGGGGGGGGGGGGGGGACCTTTTGTCCGGGGTATATTTCCTTTGTCACATCAGCTACGGATACCAAATTTGGTGTGTGAGTTCATCTTGGGATGGCGGAGTGTCGCGTACCATTTTCATGTCACTGTGACCTTGACCTTTGACTTTGATTTTACAAAAAGCTTGTCCGGAGCATATCTCCTTTACCTTACCAGCTACAGATTCCAAATTTGGTGTGTGAGTTCATCTTGAGATGGCGGAGTGTCACGTACCATTTCCAGGTCACTGTGACCTTGACCTTGACCTCGATTTTAAAAAAAGCATATACCTTACCAGCTACAAAAGCTTGTCCGGAGTATATCTCCTATACCTTACCAGCTAAGGATTCCAAATTTGGTGTGTGAGTTCATCTTGGGATGGAGGAGTGTCGCGTACCATTTTCAGATCACTGTGACCTTGACCTTTACCATGACCTTTGACCGATTTTACAAAAAGCTTGTCCGGAGCTTATCTCCTTTACCTTACCAGTTACAGATTCCAAAATTTGGTGTGTGAGTTCATCTTGGGATGGCGGAGTGTCGCGTACCATTTCCAGGTCACTGTGACCTTGACCTTGACCTTTGACCTCGATTTTAAAAAAAGCTTATACCTTACCAGCTACAAAAAGCTTGTCCGGAGTATATCAACTATACCTTACCAGCTAAGGATTCCAAATTTGGTGTGTGAGTTCATATTGGGATGGAGGAGTGTCGCGTACCATTTTCAGATCACTGTGACCTTGAACCGATTTTACAAAAAGCTTGTCCAGAGCATATCTCCTATACCTTTCCAGATACGGATTCCAAATTTGGTGTGTGAGATCACCTTGAGATGGCGGAGTGTCGCGTACCATTTTCAGGTCGCTGTGACCTTGGCCTTGATCTTTGACCTCGATTTTACAAAAAGCTTGTCCGGAGCATATCTCCTATACCTTACCAGCTACGGATCCAAAATTTGGTATGTGAGATCATCTTGGGATGAGGGAGTGTCGCGTATCATTTTCAGGTCACTGTGACCTTGACCTTTGACCTCGATTTTACAAAAAGCTTATACCTTACCAGCTGCAAAAAGCTTGTCCGGAGTATATCTCCTATACTTTACCAGCTACGGATTCCAAATTTGGTGTGTGAGTTCATCTTGGGATGGAGGAGTGTCGCGTACCATTTTCAGGTCACTGTGACCTTGACCTTGACCTTTGACCTCGATTTTACAAAAAGCTTGTCCGGAGCATATCTCCTATACCTTACCAGCTACGGATCCAAAATTTGGTATGTGAGTTCATCTTGGGATGACGGAGTGTCGCGTATCATTTTCAGGTCACTGTGACCTTGACCTCGATTTTACAAAAACCTTATACCTTACCAGCTGCAAAAAGCTTGTCCGGAGTATATCTCCTATACTTTACCAGCTACGGATTCCAAATTTGGTGTGTGAGTTCATCTTGGGATGGAGGAATGTCGCATACCATTTTCAGGTCACTGTGACCTTGACCTTGACCTCGATTTTACAAAAAAGGTTGTCCAGAGAATATCTCCTATACCTTACCAGCTACGGATTCCAAATTTGGTGTGTGAGTTTATCTTGGGGTGGCGGTGTGTCGCGTACCATTTTCAGGTCACTGTGACCTTGATCTTTGACCTTGATTTTACACAAAGCTTGTCCAGAGCATTTCTCCTATACCTTACCAGCTATGGATTCCAAATTTGGTTTGTGAGTTCATCTTGGGATGGCGGAGAGTTGTGTACCATTTTCAGATCACTGACCTTGACCTTTGACCTCAATTTTACAGCCCGGAGCATATCTCCTATACCTTACCAGATACAAAAAGCTTGTCCAGAGCATATCTCCTATACCTTACCAGCTACGGATTCCAAACTTGGTGTGTGAGTTCATCTTGGGATGGCGGAGTGTCGCGTACCATTTTCAGGTCAATGTGCCTTTGACCTTGATTTTACTAAAGGCTTGTCCGGAGCATATCTCCTATACCTTATCAGTTACAGATTCCAAATTTGTAATTTGTAAGTATTGGACAGGTATGCTTAGGCAAACAGTGTAGACCCAAATCAAACTACAGGGTCTACACTGTTTGCTCCTACATTAGCATGAATCAGACATTATAAAGAGCTCTAAATACTATTCATACATGGGTAGGCCATGCAGTTCAAATACTTGCAGTGTCAGAACTTTCAGATGAATTACAGCATTATAACAATATAGACCCATATCAGACAGCTCCTGTAGGAGCTACTGGGTCTTCATTGCTTGCTTACAACACTACCTAAATCAGATGCTATACATGCTTATGCAAAGAATGTAGATCCATATTAGGTAACTTCTGTTGCAGCTGTCTAAGAGCCAGTGTTACATGAAACTTTGACCATACGTTTAGAATTGACTGAGGGTATGTTTTTAACGTTAAGGTCAAGGATCATCTTAACAGTAACAATCAACACAGTATGTTTTTAGCTCACCAGAGCACAAAGTGCTCAAGGTGAGCTTTTGTGATACCCCTGTGTCCGGCGTCCGTCGTCCGTCTGTCCGTCTGTCTGTCCGTCAACAATTTCAAACGACTTCTTCTCTGAAACCGATAACCCAATTGTAACCAAACTTGGTCAGATACATACTGTGGGTGGGTGCTTCAAAAGTTGTTAAAAGATAGTGGGCGGGGCCATCGGTCTTGTTGCCATGGCAACCGGACACAATATCTAGAAAAATCTTCTTCTCCTGAATGACTTGTTGGATTTGAATATAGTTTTCACCAAAATGTTTCTCAGTTGATAGACTTTAAAAGTTGTTAAAAGAATTTTGATCGGGCAAAAAACATGGCCGCCAGAGGGCATGGTCAATATTTCCATATATGGTAATATGGAATTTTCATAGGAAAATCTTTAAAAATCTTCTTCTCTGAAACTGTAAAGCCTAGACCTTTGATATTTGGTATGTAGCCTGATCTTATGGTCCTCTACAAATATTGTTCAAATTATGACCCCCGGGCCAAAAATGGCCCCGCCCAAGGGCTTATCAGTTTTTCATAGGAAAATCTTTAAAAATCTTCTTCTCTGAAACTGTAAGGCTTAAACCTTTGATATTAGGTATGTAGCATGATCTTATGGTCCTCTACAAATATTGTTCAAATTATGACCCCTGGGCCAAATATGGCCCCGCCCAAGGGCTTATCAGTTTTTCATAGGAAAATCTTTAAAAATCTTCTTCTCTGAAACTGTAAGGCTTAAACCTTTGATATTAGGTATGTAGCATGATCTTATGGTCCTCTACAAATATTGTTCAAATTATGACCCCCGGGCCAAAAATGGCCCCGCCCAAGGGCTTATCAGTATTTCATAGGAAAATCTTTAAAAATCTTCTTCTCTGAAACTGTAAGGCTTAAACCTTTGATATTAGGTATGTAGCATGATCTTATGGTCCTCTACAAATATTGTTCAAATTATGACCCCTGGGCCAAAAGTGGCCCCGCCCAAGGGCTTATTAGTTTTTCATAGGAAAATCTTTAAAAATCTTCTTCTCTGAAACTGTAAGGCTTAAACCTTTGATATTAGGTATGTAGCATGATCTTATGGTCTTCTACAAATATTGTTCAAATTATGACCCCCGGGCCAAAAATGGCCCCGCCCAAGGGCTTATCAGTTTTTCATAGGAAAATCTTTAAAAATCTTCTACTCTCAAACTGTAAGGCCTAGACCTTTGATATTTGGTATGTAGCATGATCTTATGGTCCTCTACTAAGATTGTTCAAATTATGACCCCCGGGCCAAAAATGGCCCCGCCCAAGGGCTTATCAGTTTTTCATAGGAAAATCTTTAAAAATCTTCTACTCTCAAACTGTAAGGCCTAGACCTTTGATATTTGGTATGTAGCATGATCTTATGGTCCTCTACAAATATTGTTCAAATTATGACCCCTGGGCCAAAAATGGCCCCGCCCAAGGGCTTATTAGTTTTTCATAGGAAAATCTTTAAAAATCTTCTTCTCTGAAACTGTAAGGCCTAGACCATTTATATTTGGTATGTAGCATGATTTATGGTCCTCTACAAATATTGTTCAAATTATGACCCCCGGGCCAAAAATGGCCCCGCCCAAGGGCTTATCAGTTTTTCATAGGAAAATCTTTAAAAATCTTCTACTCTCAAACTGTAAGGCCTAGACCTTTGATATTTGGTATGTAGCATGATCTTATGGTCCTCTACTAAGATTGTTCAAATTATGACCCCCGGGCCAAAAATGGCCCCGCCCAAGGGCTTATCAGTTTTTCATTGGAAAATCTTTAAAGATCTTCTTCTCTGAAGCTGTAAGGCCTAGTCCCTTGATATTTAATATGTAGCATGATCTTATGGTCCTCTACAAATAGTGTTCAAATTATGACCCCCGGGCCAAATATGGCCCCGCCCAAGGGCTTATCAGTTTTTCATAGGAAAATCTTAAAAAATCTTCTTCTCTGAAACTGTAAAGCCTAGACCTTTGATATTTGGTATGTAGCATGAACTTATGGTCCTCTTCAAATATTGTTCAAATTATGACCCCCAGGCCAAAAATGGCCCCGCCCAAGGGCTTATCAGTTTTTCATAGGAAAATCTTTCAAAAAATTCTGAAACTGTAAGGCCTAGACCATTGATATTTGGTATGACTAACATGATCTACTGGTCCTCTATAAATATGTAGCTGTGGCTTGTGGTCCTCTGCCAAGAATGTTTAACTTACGACCCTGACCACAGGGCGAAACTTGGCCCTGCCTCAGGGCTTATCAGTTTTTTCGATGGGAAAAATATGAAATATTACTTTTCGTTGAAATCATAAGGCTTAGACCTTTAATTAATGGCATACTGCTTTGCCTTGTGGTTCTCTACCAGGTTGTCCACATGATTTCTTGTGGTCAAAAAAGGCCCTGCCCCTGGTGTTATCTCAGGTGAGCGCTTCAGGGCCTCATGGCCCTCTTGTTTTAATATTGAAATTTGACCCCGTGTCTTTTTTTTTAAAACGTTAAGAATTTACCCAGGATCTGTTTTTAACGTTGACAATCAACCCAGGGTCCTTTTTAACGTTGAGAATGACTTAGGGTCCTTTTTAACTAAGTTTTGACCCTTGGCTCTTTTCTTAGCTATCATAATCGTCAACGGTTCTGTTTCTAATGTTAAGAACTGACTCCTGTGTCATTTTTAACAGCATCAAAATTTCATGTTACACCTGCATTACATTGTATTGTTTTTCCGCCAAAATGCATTTCGGTGTCAAACACTATGGTGGCATTTGTCACCCGTGACGACTCTCTTGTTTAGCTCACCAGAGCACAAAGTGCTCAGGGTGAGCTTTTGTGATTGCCTGATGTCTCGTCCGTCGTCGTGCGTCATCAGTCATCAACAATTTGAACCTTTAAAAATCTTCTCCTCTGAATCTGCAGGGTTCTCAGCTTTCATCTTTGGCACATAGTATCATCTTTAGGTCCTTTACGAAAGTTATATAAATTATGGCCCTGGGGTCAAAATTGGCCCCGCCCCAGGGGTGCCTTGTTTTCAATAGAAACATATAGTAAAACTTTGAAAATCTTCTGCTCTGAAACCAGAAGGTTCTCAGCTTTGATATTTGGCACAAAGCATCATGTTCAGGTCCTCTACAAAAGTTATATAAATTATGGCCCTGGGGTCAAAATTGGCCCCGTCGCAGGGGTGGGCAGTTTTCAATAGAAACAAATAGTGAAATCTTTGAAAATCTTCTTCTCTGGAATTGGAAGGCTCTCAGCTTTCATATTTGGCACATAGCATCATGTTCAGGTCCTCTACGAAAGTTATTTAAATTATGGCCCTGGGGTCAAAATTGGCCACGCCCCAGGGGTGGGCAGTTTTCAATAGAAACAAATAGTGAAATCTTTGAAAATCTTCTTCTCTGAAACTGGAAGGCTCTCAGCTTTCATATTTGGCACATAGCATCATGTTCAGGTCCTCTACCAAATTTGTATAAATTATGGCCCCGGGGTCAAAATTGGCCCCGCCCTAGGTGTGGGCAGTTTTCAATAGAAACAAATAGTGAAATCTTTGAAAATCTTCTCCTCCGAAACTGGAAGGCTCTCAGCTTTGATATTTGGCACAGAGCATCGTGTTCAGGTGCTCTACATAGGTTATATAAATTATGGCCCTAAGGTCAAAATTGGCCCCGCCCCAATGTGGGCAGTTTTCAATAGAAACAAATAGTGAAATCTTTGAAAATCTTCTTCTCTGAAACTGGAAGGCTCTCAGTTTTCATATTTGGCACAGAGCATCATGTTCAGGTCCTCTACAAAAGTTATATAAATTATGGCCCTGGGGTCAAAATTGGCCCCGCCCCAGGGATGGGCAGTTTTCAATAGAAACAAATAGTGAAATCTTTGAAAATCTTCTTCTCTGAAACTGGAAGGTTCTCAGCTTTCATATTTGGCACATAAAATCATGTTCAGGTCCTCTACAAGTTATATAAATTATGGCCCCGGGGTCAAAATTGGCCCCGCCCCAAGGGTGGGCAGTTTTCATTAGAAATAAATAGTGAAATCTTTGAAAACTGGAAGGCTCTCAGCTTTCATATTTGGCACAGAGCATCATGTTCAAATCCTCTTCAAACCTTATATAAACAATGGCCCCGGGGTCAAAATTGGCCCAGCCCCAGGGATAGCCAGTTTTCAACAGAAACATATAGTGAAAACTTTGAAAATCTTCTCCTCCGAAACTGGAAGGCTCTCAGCTTTCATATTTGGCACATAGCATCATGTCCTGGTCCTCTACATAAATTGTGCCCCAGGGCAGGCTAGTTTTCTATAGAAACGTATAGTTAAAACTTTGAAAATCTTCTCTGATTGTCTGGTGAGCCCTTCAGGGCCATTCTGGCCCTCTTGTTTTTAGCTCACCTGAGCTATGTTCAGAGTGAGGTTTTGGGAGACTCGAATGTCTGGCGTCCGGCGTGTGTCAACAATAGTGTTTACACTCTAGAGGTACAGTTTTGATACAGTTTTGACCCAATCTTCCTCAAACTTGGTCAGGATGTTTGTCTTGATAATACCTCGATTACCGTAACTTCAAAAGCGGGTGTGATTCATTCAAAAAGTAGGTCACTAGATCAAATAAAGGTCAAATCTTGTTTACGCACTTGAGGCCACACTTTTTGACCGAATCTTCCCCCAACTTGCTCAGGATGTTTGTCTTGATGATATCTCGATCAAGTTCAAAACTGAGTGAGGCCTGGTCAAAAACTAGGTGACAAGGTCAAAAAGTAGTTCTAATCTTGTTTACGCTCTAGAGGCCTCAATTGTGTCTCCATCTTTCTAAAACTTGCTCAGGATGTTTGTCTTGATGATATCTCGACCAAATTTGAATATGGGTTGGCCTGGGTGAAAAAGTAGGTCAAATAAAGGTAAAATCTAGTTTACACACTAGAGGCCTCAATTGCATCCCCATCTTTCTCAAACTTGCTCAGGATGTTTGTCATGATGATATCTCAATCAACTTTAAATATTGGTGGGGCTGGGATCAAAAAGTAGGTCACTAGGTCAAATAATGGTCAAATGTCGTTTACTATCTTCCGGCCACAATTTTGATCCAATCTTCCTGCAACTTGCTCAGGATGTTTGTCTTGATGTTATATCAATGAAGATCAAATATGGAAGGGGCCAGGTCAAAAAGTAGGTCACTAGGTCAAATAAAGTAAAGTACCTAGTTATAGTCTACTTTCAGTCCGAATGACTGTTCATCCAACTGTACATTTACTCCCCTATAACTATATAAGTTTGATCTTTTTTACACTCTAGAGGCCATAATTATGTCTCCCCCATTTATGGGGAGATATATTGTTTTTGCCAGAGTTGTCTGTCTGTCCGTTCATAGGAATGTTCACCAGCATGAGTTGTTGTGCACCTGGGGTTTTTGAATCGTCTCCCCCTGATAACTTTGGAGTTATTGCCCCTGATGACTTAAAATTAGAAAAACTTTGTGTCGCGCGTTTCTCTGAAACCGCTAGTACTAGAGTCACCAAACTTCACAGAAATGTTCACCAGCATGAGTTGTTGTGCACCTATGGTTTTTGAATTGTCTCCTGATAATTCTTGAGTTATTGCCCCTGATATGAATACTTAAATTTATACAAACTTTGTGTCGCACGTATCTCTGAAACCAGTAGGGCTAGAGTCACCAAACTTCACAGGATTGTTCACAATCATGAGTTGTTTTGCTCTTGGGTTTTTTGAATTGTCTCCCCTGTTAACTTTGGAGTTATTGCCCCTGATGACTTAAAATTAGACAAACTTTACTTAGTGTCGTGCATATCTCTGAAACCACTAGGGCTAGAGTCGCCAAACTTCACAGGATTGTTGACCAGCATGAGTTGTTGTGCACCTGGGATTTTTGAATTGTCTCCCCTTGATAACTTTGGAGTTATTGCCCCTGATATGATTACTTAAAATTAGAAAAACTTTGTGTCATGCATATCTTTAAAACCACTAGGGCTAGAGTCACCAAACTTCACAGGAATGTTCACCAGCATGAGCTGTTGTGCACCTGGGTTTTTGAATTGTCTCCCCCTGATAATTCTTGAGTTACTGCCCCTGATATGTTAACTTCAAATTAGAGAAACTTTGTGCTGCACGTATCTCTGAAACCAGTAGGGCTAGAGTCACCAAACTTCACAGGAATGTTCACCAGCATAAGTTGTTGTGCATCTGGGTTTTTTAATTGTCTCCCCCTGATAACTTTGGAGTTACTGCCCCTTATGACTTAAAATAAGAGAAACTTTACGTTGTGTCACATGTATCTCTGAAACCACTAGTACTAGAGTCACCAAACTTCACAAGAATGTTGACTAGCATGTGTTTTCGTGTACCTGGGACTTTTGAATTGTCTCCCCCTGACAATGTTGGAGTTATTGTCCCTGATGACTTAAAAAATTAGACCCTAATAAGTTTGGAGTTACAGATATTACACTTGTGTATTGTAAACAGGATGGGAGGGGGAGACATCTGTTTTTGTGACAAAAACAAACCTCTAGTTTTGATCCATCTCCCTCATACTTGCTCAGGGTGTTTGTGTTTGCATGTGTTGTGTGTGACATGCTGTCTATCGATGTTTTGGTGGTGGTTGCATCTTGTATGTGGCTTTGCCTGCTTGACTTTACTACTTTTTAGCTCACCAGAGCACAAAGTACTCAGGGTGAGCTTTTGTGATCGCCTGATGCCCGTCGTCTGTCGGCATTTGTCGTGCGTCGTCAACAATTTGAACCTTTAAAAGTCTTCTCTGAATCTACAGGGTTCTCAGCTTTCATTTTTGGCACATAGCATCACCTATAGGTCCTCTACAAGTTATATAAATTATGCCCCTGGTGTCAAAATTGTCCCCACCCCGGGGTGTCAAGTTTTCAATAGAAATATATAGTGAAAACTTGAATGCCTGCAGTATAATGCTGAACCATTAGCTCACCCGAGTTATGCTCAGGGTGAGCTTTGAGGAGACTTAAATTTCCGTTGTCCATTGTGTGTCAACAATAGTGTTTACACTGTAGAGGCCACAGTTTTGACTAAAGTCTCAGGTGAGCGATATAGGACCATCTTGGCCCTCTTGTTCCAAAAGTAACACTATTAAATTTTAACCCTTTACACCATAAATACAACTTTCTGCTCCTGCAGAAGCCACCCGGGTCTACTCTGCAAAAGCATGAAAAACGTTTGTATTGGGGAAAGGGTTAATCTTTAGAAGCAATAACATATTTAATATAACTCTTAACCCTTTACTTAATGAATATTACAAGTCATGTATTGTATGAATATTCATGCAAGATATAATTTTATGAATATTAATGAGCTTATTTTCATGATGGTATACATCTAGGTTGGCATTACTGGTAGCCAAAATAGACACTAGTATTAAACTTTCTGATTGTTTAAACCCTTTACTACATAAATATAGTTTATACCCTTTGCGAACTGAGTAGACCCAGATCAGAAAGCTCCTATAGGAGCCCTCTGATCAGGGTCTGCTCTGTTTACATAGGTAGTATAATGGATCTGATTCTACAGTTTCTACCATGACCAAAACTTCCTGTGTTGATATGCCATTATTTTTACATGACTATTTATGGAGTAAAGGATTAAAAAAGAAGAGTCTTTAGACATAATTTGCGGAAAATTATTTGAAAATTAGGTATCTTCTAATAATTCTTACTATATTTGGCAATTACTTTTCAAATTCTAGCAACATACTAGGCATATGAACGGGAATTAAACTACAGAATCAGACATATTAGCAAACACAGCAGCCCTGGATCAAACAGCTTCTACAGGAACTGCCTGATCTGGGTCTACTCTGCATAAGTATGCACACATATTATGTATAGAGTTGTTTTCCTTTCAGTTATTAGTATGACTTGTACTTGAAAGTAAGCTACTTTCAAGGAAGTATTAAATAATTAACCCTTTATCTCATGCACCTGGATGAAATGTCCTCCAGATACAGCATGGAGATCAGTGCCGAGAAGACAAAGCTCATGACAAACAGTGCCCAGCCAATCACTACCAAGATCGCAGTCAGTGGAAAAGAACTTGAGACTGTTGATCACCTCAAGTACCTTGGAACATTATTAGTGAAGAAGGATCAAAAACTGGGAACTGAAAACATAAGAGCTTCACAAACAGCAGCAGCTATGGTGAAGCTCAAGACCATCTTGAGAGACAGAAACACCTCTCTCAGGTCCAACGTCAAGCTACTGCATGCACCCGTCATCTCCATTCTCCTGTATGCATGGGAATCCTGGACAATGAATGCAGATCTTCAAAGGAGGATCCAGGCAGTGGAGATGAGATGCTCCAGAAGACTCCTTGGCATCTCATACACAGACCACATCACCAACAAAGTGTCACCAAACAAGTAAGGCACTACGAAGAGCTGCAGACCACAGTAAAGAAGAGGAAGCTCAGATGGTATGGGTATGTGACAAGATCAGATGGGCTCTCCAAGACCATACTACATGGAACAGTGCAGGGGAAGAGAAGGCGAGACAGACCGACGAAGAAATGGGCAGACAACATCACTGAATGGACCAAGATGAGCTTCTCCACAACCCAGGCACTTGCCCACAACCGCCACAAGTTAAACCAGCTGGTGCAACGTTCGTCTCTGCAGTGCCCCTACAACCCCTCCGGGTTATGGGACCTGTGAGCAGTGAGTATCTCGTGCATATTTAAGTAGAAAATAATATGACTTCAGGAATATTATTCAGATGATAGGTTTATATTGGCTTATGAATCAATAAGGCAATTCTTGGCCATAGCAGTAATGGTAGAATGAGATTTGGCAATAACAAACAGAACAGACCCTGATGAGATGACTCCTACTGATATAGGTCTACTTTGCAGATCCCTGTAAATGCATTTTTATCTGGTAAAGGTTTAAACGGTTAAAGTAGATAAGAAAATTCATTTCACATAAAACATTTATTTTTTACAAATATTTTGACATAACCAATGAAATATTCTTGTGATGAATGATGATTTCTTAATATCAGCTTAACCCTTTGTACCTGGGAAACATGGGCTCTGTCATTTGCAAACAGTGTAGACCCTGGTCCTAGATCAGAGGGCTTCTAGAGGAGCTCTCTGATCCGGGTCTGCACTGTGTTTCTCATTAATAATCATCTAGCATGTGTAAGCTTTTCATACAGAGTGGACTATAGTTGAACACTGATGGGTTATTGTATTCTGATAATTCAGGGTTGAAAGGGTTAAACCTAGACATCCTGTTCTTCTTTTCCCTTCTGTAAATCAGCTCAGCTGAGATAGATAAGGTAATGTATAATCCAGAAACTTCTCTTCTTTATACATGTATTCACAACATAAATTGCTTAAATTAATGCTGCACTGAATGCCATGCAGGTTGTTTGAACGCCTTTACAAAAAGATAGAATCAATCGCGTATGAAAGGCTTAAACGTGCTACAGAATTTGGAACCACAAACAGTGCACACCCTCATCTGCTTCCTAGCGGAGCTCTCTGATCAGGGTTTACACTGTTTGTCATTAAAATCCTCAATCAAGTTTTTTAAGTCTTTCATACAGAATGGACTCCATAGTTTAACACTGATGGGCTATTTCCATTCTGAAATTCAGTGTTGTAAGGGTTAAACCAAAGTCTTTGGCCCCTGCTTTCCCGACTGTTCACCAAGCTAACACAAATAAGATCAAACACTGCTCCTACTTCACATATTTTTCCATAAACTTCTTGTGAAATTCAGATCTAAGTGTGTCATTTATAAAAGTCAGTTTTTTCTCTTCACCTTTTGCACAGTTCTTGAACACAACATCATCGTCCCATCTGCAAAAAAAATGCCAACAAGTTACCAAAACGTTTAACCAGAGCTGCAGATAAGAAGGGTGCTATCTATCTACAGGTCTTATTTCTCCACCTATTCCATTTCATTGGTACTTATCCCTTTCCTCTATGAATATTCATGTGAGAAATAATGACGTCACAAATATTAATTGGTTTAATTTGTTATAATAGCACATGGACACAGGAAGTTTTAGCCAAGGCAGAAACTGTAGAATCTATACTATAAGCAAACAGAGCAGACCCTGATTAGATGGCTCCTATAGGAGCCATCTGATCTGGATCTACTTTGTTTGCAATGGCATAGAATCTGAAAGACATATTTCTGGAGTACAGGGTTACCAGAATTGCTACTGAGAGGCGATTCTAATGAGTACCAACAAGAATAGAGTTTGGCTGAGAAATATAAAAAATGTAACACCTAAATTTCCTGTATTACCCTTTCCCTGTTCTTTATTTAGTCCAAATTTCAATACCTACTGAATAATCATGGACAAAATATTATAATGAAAATTGAAAGTGTTACATTGTAGCCATTTTACAAACTAAAGATACAGATCTATCAAATTCCATCAGTCAACAGAGCAGACCCTAATCAGACTGTTCCTATAGGAGCCGTCTTATCTGGGTCTACTCTGTTTGCAAATGTGTGAAAACTGAAAACATATTTATATATGAGGGAAAGGTGTAAGCCTTATCCCATGTGATGAGGGATATTACTCAGCTGCAAATTATCTCCCCTGACAAACAAACACAACGGTCTACCAAATGAGGTTTGAGTAGGTCCTCCCAGCTGGCTTTCTCTTGTTTCTCCTGTATTTCATTGAGAAGTTGTGGTTAATTTATTTGATGTTAAAAGAAAGGTCATTCTCTTAAATAGACATTAAATTATTAAAAAGAGTTTTAATTAAAGAAAGAAAGAGTGTAACAAACGTCGTAACAATTTGATAATTCTTATACTGGGTCTACTCTGTTTGTGAAAAGGCGTAGAAATGCTTATTTATGGAGTAAAGGGTTAATGCAGGATGATAGTTGTGCAAAAACGAATGAGAATTTTGTTACATTTTCATCTTGCATTAACCCTTCTATGTTTATTACAAATTTGATTACCTACTGAATATTCATGGCCAAATTAGTTATAATGAAATATGGAAGGTAGAACACTGAAGTTTTTTTTAGAAAGTATAGAATTAGATCTATCAAATTCCATTAGCAAACAGAACAGACCCTGATCAGATGGCTCCTATAAGAGCCATCTGATCAGGGTCTTCTCTGTTTGAAAACGCGTTTATATGAGGGAAAGGATTAACCCCTTCACTGCCGTGTACCTGTACACCCTATGTGCCGGGATCTACTTCAGCGCATTCTCGGCAGACCTACCAGACTACATAAAATTTATCATTACTTCACTATTAATCACGTAATCTGCACCAATTTTTCGCATGCTGCTTCAAAAAACTTATTTCAATACTCCCTGAAAGTTTCATTGATATATTATCACTTCTTCTATGCAAAACCACAGTACAGACGTTTCACAATGGCTTAAAAGGAATTTAATAGGAATCTGTGTTAAATCTGTGTTAACTTTTGATGAAAACACGTATTTTGACTATTTTCTACCCATTACACATATTACAGATAAGGGTAACCATTCAAAATGACTGTCACTGCAAATGTACAGGATGAGTTACGTCCCTTACTCCATAACATAAATTTACTGCAATTTAACATAGATCATAATAACCCCGAATCTCGCTCGGGTTATAGCACACAGGATACACTTCTCGTCCGAGTGAGGCTCAGGGTAAGGCAGTGAAGGGGTTAAGCTACTACCTGCTTTTAGGCCACTATGATTATTAACATAGTGGTTACTAAAGGCAGGTTGTACTACACTTGAGAATGAACTTAACACTTAAACCCAGACAGTGTATAACCAGTGGGTCTGTTTTCTGATGCTTACCGTCTTTTGACCTTAAATTCTGCTGCTTTCTCTTGGTTTATTAGAGGGTTCCCTTTGAGGATGATCTCTGTTCTAATCCTTTCGTCTTCTACCTTCTTCTCTGCATCCTAAAGTGTAAAACACTTGAATTTGAATTTCATATCAAGAGAGTTTGTCATAGACCGAAAGTGGGCTGCAGTATAGAAATTTCCCAAGGCACTAACTTACATCGAGGTTTAACTCATATTTATCATGCTTAAAAAAGTTGTTTTCATATAAAATTTAAATAATGACCAGCTTTATAACTTAAATTTCTAAGGAAATCTAGGCCAAGTCTCAAACAGCTTAACCCATTTCTCTATAGAGCTGCCCATTGGCACCTTTGTAAACAGAGTAGAACCAGATCAGACTGCTCCTATAGGGTCTGCTTAACCCATTCCCTCATATTGACGACTTTTGATGGCTCTATAAAAGTCACTTTGTAAAACCATTGTGATAAATAGAGCATTAATTTTGCTCCTATAGGAGCAAATGCTCTCTTTACCACAATGGTTTCAAACTACAAATTTCTAAAAAAAAATCCTTTTATCAAGTTAATGCTCCTTTTCGGTAGATTTATTGAAAGAGGTTGAATCTAAAAATAGCCTATGAGATAAATTAGGTAATGGTTTAAGATATATAAGCGATTTGTTTCTAAAGCTTCTGCTCTTGTACAATTATAACTAGAAAAGTGTGTCTTACAGACAGTTATTTGACCTTGAACTTGGGCTTGCGGGCAGCATGGGCTGGGTGCGCAATGAAAGTATGGATGGTGTTTAACGGGTGTTTAAAGTGTATAAATGCAATTCCATGCCACTAGCTATAGTGGTAGTGAGATATAAGACAATGAAAAAACCGTGACAACCAACTACACGTAAATGTGAAAACCAACTGCACGTAAAATTTCCAAGTCATTTGACCTTAACCTTGGGCTTTCGGGCAGCATGGGAGGGGTGCCAGATGATAGCACAGATGGTGATTGAGGTTATGTGAAGTTTCATGTGTATAAGACAATAAGTGTAGAAATTACTGACATATAAATCTTTATAGCAAAGCGTGACATACGGACGGACAGGTGTAAAAAATAATACCCCCTGACTATTGTCAACCGGGGCATAAAAATTCAGCTAATTAATGTTCATTCAGTCATTATTTCTGACATGAATATTCATGGAGTAAAGGGTTAACCCATTTACTCATATAGTCATAGACGTCTTTTGACGCCTCTGACAGTAAAAGTCACTTTTTGAAACCATTACGATAAATCCTATGGAGCAAATGCTTTATTTATCACAATGGTTTCTAAACTACACAATTCTCAAATGATTCTTTTCAATAGATATATTCAAAGAGGTTGGATCTAAAAATAGCTTAAGAGAGATTGGGTTAACCCTTTACTCCATGGATATTAATGTAAGATATAATGAATTCATGAATATTAATTGGATTAGTTATAATAGCACATAGACACAGGAACTTTTGGCCTTGACAGAACCCGTAGAATTATATCTATATTATATCAAAAGCAAACAGAGCAGACCCTGATCATAGCATCTGGGTGTACTCTGTTTGCAAATGCCTGAAAACATGTTTATATGGAGGAAAGTGTTAACCCTTTCCCTGTTCTATGTTTATTTTAAATTTCAATACCTAATGAATATTCATTAGCAAAATAGTTATAAAGAAATATGCAAAGTGGAACATTGTAGACATTTTAGAAAGCAGAGAAACAGATCTATCAAATTCTATTAGCAAACAGAGTGGACCCTTATCAGACTGCTCCTCTAGGAGCCGTCTGATCTGGGTCTACTCTGTTTGCAAATGCGTGAAAACACGTTTATATGAGGGAAAGGGTTAATCAGCTGTTTGCATTTTGATCTGATTCACCGCAATAATTACATATTATTGACATTTTTTACCCACTCTGACAACCTACCATTCTGGCCTTTTCTCTACTTCTCTCCTTCTTTATCTTCTGAAGTTCGGCTAACAATTCTGCAGTGTCGTCTTCATCGTCAGAGCTATCCTCCTCATCCTGTGAGTAAACGGAGCAACAGATAAATAAGAATTACTATGCTAGTAGTTTGGAAGTTCAGCTGTATTTTGGCGAGTTGGAAAAGTTGTTAAATGCGAGCCTTGGCGAGCATTTAACTACTTTTCTGACGAGCCAAAATACAGCTGAACTTCCAAACTACTAGCATAGTAATTCTTTTATCATGCAACACCAAGAAAAATGGAAAAAAATGAAGAAATAGAAAGATTGCTAAAGCGGTTTCGTCCCCTGGATGAAAATACATGCAAGTACGAATTACGTGACGTCATGTTGGCATGCAGTGACGTCATCGACTTTTACAACAAAAATAAACTTGATTTAATCCTTTTATATGGACAGATAGTTGAGACAAAGGTGAGAAAATGTGTTAATTTGATGTTTATGGTTAATTATGCCTTTTTCATCCTTCTGTTTTCCTCCTATTGGCTGAACAAAAGTTGCATTCCAGTGGGGTCAGTACACATGCACTGTACCTCACAAAATACAGCGCCGACGTGGAAAATATTATGCTAGTAGGAAGTGACTGTATTTCGTGACGTTGCATGATAAAGGTGCGTACTCAAATAATAAAATCGTCCTCTCTCTACCAAACCCTATGTTGTGACCACTCTTTAAAATCGTTTCGAGTGAGGTAACAGGTAAGAGTGTCAAGTCCATGGGTTATTGTAAAGTTTTAAATGAACACGAAATAATGAATTACCCTTATCTTCATTGCTATGATGCAATTTCCCCTACTCTCTCAGACGTAGTCGAGTGGTTAATGCACTCAACTACAATATTAGGGGTCCTGGGTTCAATCCCCCTAGACCAAGTTCATCGGATAAGACTTTATAAACTGAAGTCAGTGCTTTATATTTGGCAGCTAAAAGAACCAAAGAAACTCTGTCAATAATAAGAGTAGAGCATTTAGCTCGGGTTTCTCTGTATCTGCTTCACTCTCTCTGGGGCATCCAATTAGCCCATAGTTGACAGAAATGGACATTAATCAACACAACTTTCATTACAACACGCAATTCTTCCCCTCTCTATGGGACTCACAATGGTAAAAAGCTCTGAATAAGACATCAAACTATTCGACACAGAGAATATCATTCAATATCAAATAGAATTGCAACGTTTAAGAGTTGAAGCAACATAAGCTGTTTACTGCAAGTTATCCCTTTCCCTGTTGAGAGATAAGTAAACATGAATATCTATTAGCTGAATTTTTTATAATAACATACGTACACAGGATATTTTGGTATTGGTAGAAATTGTAGTGTCAGATCTATAGATCTATTTTGATTTCTTAGCAAATAGAGTAGACCCTGATCAGGCAGTTTCTACAGGAGCTATCTGATCTGGGTTCACTGTTTGCAAAGGCGTGAAAATGTGTTTGTATGAGAGAGAGAGTTTGCTGAATACAGAATGTATCCTGCTTAAAAATAGCCTTATGTTCAAATGGAACAATAGTGATCAGCTGAATTTTTTAATGACCAATGATTATTCTTCATGGAAAAAATCTATACAGTCAGATCTATATAATCTCATAAGCAAACAGAGCAGACCCTGATCCTATAGGAGTTGTCTGATCTGGGTCTACTCTGTTTGAAAAGACAATGAATGGTGTATCTATGGAGTAAACAAATAAAACCAGTATTAGCATATTGGCTATAGCAAACTAAAAAAAAGCAACTATTTTAGTGAAATATTATTCTTACAAAGAAAATAATATCTAGATGATGACTTTATAGTAAATCTTCACCTGATGAATACATTACTTCATGAATATTCATTCACTGAATATAATCCTGACCACTTAACAAGAGCGCATTTGCCATTTCACAAACTATACATGCAAGCCTTTATAATTCCATAAACAAACAGCAGACCCTGGTCAAACAGCTCCAACAGGAACCATCTGATCTGAGTCTACTATGTATGCAAAGGGGTTAAAACGCATTATCTCTATCAGGTAAAGGGTGATAACCCATTCCCTCATATTGATGCCTTTTGATGCCTTTGTAAAAGTTACTTTCTGAAATCATTGTGAAAAGGATAGCATTTGTATGGTTCCAAAGCTACACAATACTTTTTTTTTTTTCTATTCCTAGAAACTTTTCAGTAGATTTATTCAAGGAGGTTTGGTCTAAAAAAGCTTATGAGAGCATGGGTTAACTCTTTACTCAAATAATATGCCTTTCTACGCCTTTGCAAACAGAGTAGACCCAGATCAGATGGTTCCTACAGGAGCCGATTGATCAGAGTCTTGTCTGTTTGCTTATGATAAAATATAGATAGGATTCTACAGAATCTGTCTTGGTTAAAAAAAATCCCATGTTCATAATGCCATTATTAAACTCCAGTTAATTAGTGTTGATATATTCATTATTTCTTGATAAATATTCATGGAGTAAAGGGCTAAAGACTGATTTCACTGAGAATTAAAGTCTAACCTCATCATCTACAGGATCATCAGCATCCAAGTTAGCTGCAGGAATCTGCTCTAATCTAGGTCGCTTGCTACCAGAATCTAAAAAATATCATTGAACCATGAATAGCAGACTAACAGTTTTATTTAACACGTCATGTAAGATATAACATTATAAATATTAATCAGATTAATTTTAAAATTGGCATATGAACGCAGGCGTTTTTGCCAAGGCAGAAATATTAGAATTAGATTTATAATATTACTTCATAAACAAAGCAAGTCAACCCTGATCAAACGGCGCCTATAGAAACCATCTGATCTGGGTTTACTCTGTTGGCAAAGGCATTAAAAGATATAGGAAAAACAATTTGGGCTTTAACACAAACTGTAAAATCAATTCTATGAATATGTAATTCCATAAGCAAAACGGGTAAATCCTGATCAAATAACTCCTCCAGGAGCCGTTTGATCTGGGTTTACTTTGTTTACAAACGTATATATCTATAGAGTACAGGGTTAACCAATTCCCTCATAGGCCATTTTTAGATTCAACCTTTTTAATAAATATACCGAAAAGGAGCAATAACTAGAGAAAAGGAAAATTTCAGAATTTTGTAGTTCTGAAACAATTGTGATAAATACAGCATTTGCTCATGAGGAGCAAATGCTCTATTTATCACAATGGTTTCAAAAAGTGACTTTTAGAGGCGTAGAAAGGCGTATTTATGGAGTACAGGGTTAAGCAGCACTGAATTGTCAATCTTTATTAGCGCTTTACAAGATTCATGATAACCTACTTGTATGAACACAAGTTAGGATCCAGGTGTCATTCTGTATCCCATCAGGATCAAACTGTTTCTCCTTTTGATTGTAAATTTGAGAGAAACGGAAGAAAACTTTCTGAATTATAGCAGATGATGATATTTGCAGATAACAATTACTTATCATACGAAGAGTTAACAGACTTTCAGATATAATCAACTTCAAAAAGTTAAATAGAATTTTATCAGAATTACATCATTTTATTATTAAAGAAAACTTGTCTGTATGAGAAAAATATCATACTGCTTAGAATATAGTTTAACCCCTTTCCCTGCTCTATGTTTAGTCCAACTTTCAATACCTACTGAATATTCATGGACAAAACAGTTACAAGAGGGCCATGATGTCCCTTAATCGCTCACCTGGTTATAACAGATTTATGTATACAATGAATTCATGTAATCTGGGACCGGGCCATTTTTTGCCAAGGTGTCATAATTTGAAGTCTTGGAAAAGAACCATTAAAGGATGCTACGAAATATCAAAGGTCTAAGCCTTACAGTTTCTGAGAAGAAGATTTTCAAAGATTTTCCTTTGAAAAAGAGGGCCAATAGCCCACTATATCGCTCATATTATAGAGTTATACTGATATACTGACACTGTTATTTTTCAGCAGACAGCATTTCTAACAGATGACAGAAAACAGTGTTAACCCTATCACTATTGAGCATGACTTGACTGAAATTAGCATTGGATTCTGATCTAAAGTATATGTAACTGTTACAGAAAGCTAAAACAACTTTCAAAAATAATTTAACCACCTAGTTTTCTCAATCTAAATTGAATGTTGGTTACTTGTTTCTCTAAACACAATTTCTACTGTACTGAGTGAGGTTAAGGGTCAATGACCCACTGCCCAGCTTGGAGCTAGAGTGAGTGATACTGGCTGTGACCTTTGAATAAGGGGAAACTTTTAAACTGTAGTTTCTGATGTGAAAAAGTATATTTCAAAGTATAACCCACAGGGCAGGGCCAATTTTTAACTCAGAACTATAATATTAACAAACTTTATAAAGGTATACTTAGGTAAATCTGTACACCAAATATCTAAGCTCCGGGACATGTGTTTTTTGACAAGAAGATTTTTAAAGATTTTCCTATAAAAAACTGATAAGCCCCAAAGACGGGGCCATTTTTGGCCCGGGGTCATGATCTGAGCAATTTTTGTAGAGGACCATTAGATCATGCTACATACAAAATATCAAAGCTCTAGGATGTGTGGTTTCAGAGAAAAAGATGTTTAAAGTAAATTGTTGACACCCGCACGACACACATACGCACGGCGGCGGACATAGGATCATCCCAAAAGCTAATAATGAAATGTGGAAGGTGGAACATTGTAGCCATTTTAGAAGTTAAAGAAACAGATCCATCAAATTCCATTAGCCAACAGAGCAGACCCTGATCAGACAGATCTGGGTCTACTCTGTTTGCAGATGTGTGAAAAGGTGTTTATATGATGGAAAGGGTTAAAGAGGAAGTCCCTACATGAACGCATATTTTCAATAATATCATAAAACCTGGTATTTTTAATGCTCAATCATTATTACGATGGTTGCAAATTTGAACTTATATCGAAAAGTGACCCTGTGATACAAATAAACCGATTTCATCAATACTTATAATTTTTGTTCTACAACACAATATTATCGGCCTTTTCCGCTAAAATTTTCCATTTTGCCGATGATCACCCGATCCCTCCATTGTTTACGTAATAGCTTTTCTCGGAAGTGGTCGGAGAAACGCAAATAGTGAAAACAGTTATGAAACTAAAACCCTAACCAAATAAAACTGAAACATCGGGGAGTAAAATGGGGATCGGCGATATCAAACACATGGCTCTTTTGTCATTATAAACGGTAATTGGATGGGTTTTCTTGCAATATACTACTTTTCAGCACATAAACAAATGAGTTTTGTATGTTTTAGGTGTTTTTGAAATGCGTCAAATGTAGGGACTTCCCCTTTAACAGACTTTCAGATATAATCAACTTCAAAAAGTTAAATAGAATTTTATCAGAATTACTTCATCTAATTTTATTCAAAAATCTTGTCTGTATGAGCAAAAAAATAAATAATTTCATACTGCTTAGTGTACAGTTAACTCCTAAACGCCAAAGGCAAATATGTGATTATCTTTGCAGACAGTTTGAATCTAGATGAGACATCAAGTAAATTACCATCTTATCAGGGTCCTAGCTGTTTACTTTATTTATTAACCCATTCCTCCATAGGCTATTTTTAGACCCAACCTCTTTGAATGAATCTACCCAAAAGGAACATTTACTAGAGAAAAGTAAAATGTTAGATTTTTGTAGTTTGAAACCATTGTGATAAATAGAGCAAATGCTCTATTTATCACAATGGTTTCAAGAAGTGATTATTACAGAGGAGTAGAAAGGCGTATTTATGGAGGAAAGGGTTAAACAACGGGGGAAAAATTAAAATTGAAGCAGACAACAATATACAAGAGCAAATGAACTTATAGCCATTTCCTTTTTTAGCATTTATTCAACACTTTATCCCCTTCTTGATATTTATGGACACAATCAATATACCTGTACTTGAACATGGAAAGGGGATTTCTTTTCACCATGGTGGACACTATAAAGTCAGATCTCTATTTATTTCATAAGCAAACAGAGCAGACCCTGACCAGACAGCTCCTTCATGATTTTGTATGAATGAAAGGGATAAAACAAATTAGAAAACATGAATTGAACAAGAGCACCGCAAGACGGGGCAATATACGCCCGAAGGCTGTTCTATAAAATTATGTTGAAAAATAAAGGAGGAGTTAGTTGCACAAGAAATTGCTACCCGAAACTATCAAAGGGCAATAACTCCAGAATGAAAAATGATATGAGAGTTATCTCACTGATATGCACAACTACACATCAATATCTATCATTCCTGAAAGTTTGAAGAAATTATGTTGAAAAATAAAGGAGGAGTTAGTTGCACAAGAAATTGCTACCCGAAACTATCAAAGGGCAATAACTCCAGAATGAAAAATGATATGAGAGTTATCTCACTGATATGCACAACTACACATCAGTATCTATCATTCCTGAAAGTTTGAAGAAATTATGTTGAAAAATAAAGGAGGAGTTAGTTGCACAAGAAATTGCTACCCGAAACTATCAAAGGGCAATAACTCCAGAATGAAAAATGATATGAGAGTTATCTCACTGATATGCACAACTACACATCAATATCTATCATTCCTGAAAGTTTGAAGAAATTATGTTGAAAAATAAAGGAGGAGTTAGTTGCACAAGAAATTGCTACCCGAAACTATCAAAGGGCAATAACTCCAGAATGAAAAATGATATGAGAGTTATCTCACTGATATGCACAACTACACATCAGTATCTATCATTCCTGAAAGTTTGAAGAAATTATGTTGAAAAATAAAGGAGGAGTTAGTTGCACAAGAAATTGCTACCCGAAACTATCAAAGGGCAATAACTCCAGAATGAAAAATGATATGAGAGTTATCTCACTGATATGCACAACTACACATCAGTATCTATCATTCCTGAAAGTTTGAAGAAATTATGTTGAAAAATAAAGGAGGAGTTAGTTGCACAAGAAATTGCTAACGGACGGACGGACGGACAGACGGACGGACGGACGGACGGACGGACGACATGCGCCATACCATAATACGTCCCTTCGGGCGTATAAAAAGCGATGTGCTTGAAACTGATCTAAGTTACTAGTAAAAGTTGCTTCACAAAACGTTTGTTTTTTGAATAAGCAAATCTAAATAAAACATCAATAAAGTTCAACAAAAAACATTTTCATAAAAAAGAATGAAGTACCTCTATTTCTGTCTCGTTTCTCTCGTACATTTCGCTCTCTCTCCTCCAGTTCACGTCTGAAGTCTCGGCTTCTAAGTTCATCTGATGTGCCCTGACCCTCTTGTCTAGATAAATTAGAGCAAAAGATAAAGGTGCATATTTAAATACTGAAGTCATCATTTCTCCACCCAACCCTAAATCATCAAAGGAGATGATTCTAATGATTGGTCACAACATGGGGCTTGGTAGAGAAATATAGGAGATTTTCTTTTCAAAATGTTTCAATTTACATATCTGCTTCTCTGTTATATTAACCCTCCATAAACACACCTTTTTACGCCTTTGCAAACAGTGTAGACCCAGATCAAATGGCTCCTATAGGAATAAATAGAGTAAAGGGGTTAACCCGTTTGTGCCCAGTATCCCTTAAAAGGGATGTGGGCAAACAGTGTAGAGGGCTCCTGAAGGAGCCCTTTGATCAGGGTCTGCACTGTTTGCTGAAACCACCGATGTCAATGGCTTGTTCCAACAAATATTTTGTTAGCTGTGCCCCCTCAACATCAAAAATGGAGGCTTCCACAATGACATTGGGACAAGTTTTCTTCAAATCATGTGGGCATTAATGGGTTAAAGAAAGTCCGCTTTGACACTATCTACTCTGTCTCACTGTAGGTGCACAAATACAAAAGACAAAAATAACCTGCTATTGCTTAATTATATTATTTTTACAATGGTATATGAACACAGGACTTTTTTGCTCAAACAGTTACTGTAGTTGAGTAGAACTGAAGCAAATTATATTATACATGTACCATAAACAGAGATAGCAAACCCTGATCAGATGGCTCCTATAGGAGTCGTCTGATCTGGGTCTGCTCTGTTTGTAAAGGCATTAAAATGTGTTTATATCAGGGAAAGGTTAATTCTTTATCTGGTTAATATTCATCTCCGAAATAATGACTATATGATGACTGTATGACTACTCATTAGTTGAGCTTTTGTAATTTAATGGCGATAGAACTTAATTTTTGACCAAGTCAGAAATGGCAGAATCAGATATATGCATAAAGTAGTTCAATGGATTGAATGAAACATAACAACACAAAGGGGTATTGAAAAGTGTACCTATGGAATAAAATGTTATACCTATATTTTAGCCTTGTGTGAGCAGGCAGATCTCTGCTTGAATATTGCTTGGATAGCGCACTAAGGTCTCCTCCCTCTCCTTTCCCTTTTCCGCCTCTGGCCGGCTCAAATGTTGGCCTGGCTGCTGTTGTCATGTTTGTTTAGAAGCAACTGGAATGATAAAAAACTAATTACAAATAAATCTTTTTACCTTTCCATTTATTTTAGAATGCTGAATTTTCATATGTAGTGGAATTGGCCATCATTGTTTAACATCAGAGTCCATTCTGTATAAAACAGATAATTTTGCTAGAGAATTTTGAATGACAAACAGTTCAGACCCATATATCAGAGGGCTCCTCCTGGAGCCTTCTAAGAGGAGCCCTCTGATAACTGGGTCTGAACTGCTTGCAAATGCCAGATTATTTATTTCTCCCCATTCAATGGGTGAATAAATATTTGTACTCTAGGGGGACATTCTGTTAGAATGCAAGCTAGGCTCAAGCTATTAAGGTGATTTGGGAGAAAAAGTTTCCCTTAGTAAGTTACCCTGCTTATTGCTCCTCATTTGAGGTTTGGGTCTACACAAAACATATACATGTGTAGGGAAATAAAATCTGGACCAAAATTTTTCCCTGAATCCCACTTAACATCTCCCTGATGGAAAGCTACAGCTTGAACCCTGGCTTAAAGATGTATGCTGCGCAAATTTCCGCAAATTTTTCGTTTCGAACTGACTTCAGAATTGGAGTCTATGTACCTTAACACTTATTTAACGCTAAACAGCACGGTGAAGTACATGTAAATGGTTGTTCGTGTCGAAAAAAAATAGAAAAATGGATTGCTATGGAAACCAACGGAACAGCCTTCGCCATTGGCCAGAATCTGTCGTAAGATTCAAATTTTTACATACCGGGAATAATCATTTGATGTACCTGTATGAGTTAGCTCCCTTTGACCGTTATATTTGATTGATACCATTGAACGGTATATTTAGCTTATTTGCATGTAAATTATATGTGGTAAGATGGGCATATTGCCTTATTTTCCTGAATAAAATATATTATGTAGGCCAACAATCAGTGTCAGCCATTGTACATGTGGTAACAACCTAATTAATATTCAAAGCGCTGTTCTGAAATAGAATCGGAACTTGGCCGAAGATGTCCACTGATTTCCGTTCAAAATCCCCGTTTCTAAAAAGGAGGCTCTTTTTAACCCTTTCCCTGTTCTGTATTTAGGCCAAAATTTAATACCTACTGAATATTCATTAACAAAACAGTTATAAAGAAATATGGAAGGTGGGGCATTGTAGACATTTTAGAAAGTAAAGAAACAGATCTATCAAATTCTATAAGCAAACAGAGCAGACCCTGATCAGACGGCTCCTCTAGGAGCTATCTGATCTGGGTCTACTCTGTTTGCAAATGCGTGAAAACACGTTTATATGAGGGAAAGGGTTAAAGAATTTAGCAGCCAGTATTCGGATAGTGATAATATTTAGCTGAACAAATATATCCTGTCTGAAAATGGGTTGTAAGCATTATTTTCATTGTATGTATACCTGTACAGCTTCTGGTCTTGATTGATTAATACGAAAAATGTGCATAATATATCTTTTAAGTTCTATCAGAGTTTTCGTTTTTTAAAAAAATAAAACCTGCCACATTACTAGAGATCTACATTGTACATTGTACAGCTTACTATCCTAACAAAATATGGTGGCGCTTAAATAAAGTATACATAGAACAACCCACTGTCTGTCACATCTGCTAATCCAAAATGAAACGGAATTAGGTAATCGAGGATATAAATAGTGGGAAATCAAGAAGTCCCAGATCATGTGGTTCAGCAGCTCAGTGATTAGAGAGCTGGTATGGTAAATCAGAGGTCCTGCGTTTGAGTTACAATTCATACTGTTTTTTATCATTTACAAAAAGTAAGCATGTGATTTTTAAATAATGAAATAAAGTAACAAGAGGAAAAGTGCAGTCTGGAGCCCCACTTGAACCCGAGACCCTTCCCTCACAGGGCAAGTGCACTACCAACTGAGCAACCGGGCTGCCATATGAGCTCCACACTCCAGAATCACTACAGAAAACTGACTTTGTCATTAACTCAACCATTCCTTGTATACTTTTTGTAGCTCTAGGCATTTTATTTTGTATATTATTATTAGAGAAGACATATAATATACAGAGCTACAGATAAAGGTGTGTACTCAAATACTAAAATCGTCATTTCCCAACCAAACCCTATGTTGTGACCACCATTTAGAATTGTCTCGAAGAGGCGATGCCAAAGAGTGATCAAAACCACAGGGGGCCATTTCATGGGTCTAGATGGTCTAAAAAGTAAAAAAACTAAACTGTCGCAGGACAGCAAAGCTCGCCTATTGTAGACCTTGTCTACAAAGATGAAGTCCAAACAAAATATTTTTCTATTTTAACTGAACTACATCAATGTTAAACCTACTGGCAAACTCTATTCCAAATACCAGCTACCTATGGCAAGTATTTCATGTTGTATTAGTGCATCTTAACACTTACCCCAAAACTTTAACCTTGAGATTTCAGCAAAAAAAGCTAAGTCCAAAACAGGTGAAATTTTGACTAAAATTCAATTTTATTTTAAATTTTAACTACACTACATCAATGTTCAACACACAGGGAACCTCCATTCCAAATATCAGCTTTCTAAGCCAAATATTTCATGTAGTATTAGTGCATTTCAACACTTACCCCAAAACTTTAACCTTCCTATTTCAACCCCAAAACTTTAACCTTCCTATTTCAGCCCAAAAGCTAAGTCCAAAACAGGTGAAATTTGACTAAAATTCAGTTTTGTTTTAAATTTTAACTACACTACATCAATGTTCAACACATCGGGAACCTCCATTTCAAGTATCAGCTTCCTAGGGTAAATATTTCATGTAGTATTAGTGCATTTCAACACTTACCCCAAAACTTTAACCAAAAGCCAACGCCGACGCAGACGCCAACACCGACGCTGGGGTGATTCCATAAGCCCCCCATTTCTTCGAATAGGCGAGCTATAAATGATTGGGTCGATTTAGTGTCATATTATATATACAAGGGGTCTAACTACCCATTTGCAAATTCCACTACCGATTCGAAATAATGCCCGGTTTTGGACAGCCAAGATGGAATAATCACTAATGTTTGGGGCCAGGTGCACAGTAAATGTGCCAATTCTTTAAAAAACAGTGTACATGTTCTTTTCTCCAAAGATTCGATTTACAAGAGAAAAGCAAGTTTACTATTTCTATCTATAAGCAATTCTGCAGGTGTGCTGAAAATTTCAAGCACATATCTTTATCCGTTATGAAGTTATGCAACTTTTAAACGCAAAAAAGTGCCTAATTTGGCTGTAATGAATTAGCATCACTTTTTTTGCCTATTTTCAAGTCATTATTATTAGAATCTGAATAGTAACAGGTTATGAAATACAATGTTATCAACAGAAGAATTTGTTTCTGTTTAATTTGATATATAATGTAAGTATCTTGCTTTCATGAATATGAAGTTACATGCAAAATAGCAAAAAGCGTGTCGATGTAATGGTTGCTAAATCGTACAAACCCTATCATCCTATTATTGACATAATTTCAACAAAAATAGTATAATTAAAGAAGTTAATGTATTACTGATCATAAAACTGATAACATCATCCAAGTATACCAATTTTTTTTCCATAAAGTGTACATTTTTGATTTTTTGTCAGTTTTAGTATCTCATTTAGGTTTGTGTCAAAAATCATGTAATGTCCGTCCCCCCCTCTTACTTTTTCAGAAAACCATATCTATGTAGTGTCAACCATTTTAACATAAGCCTAGTACATGCCTTTCATCAATTCACCATCAATTTTCCTTATGACTGCATATTAAATGATGTTTTTCCAGCAAAGTATAAAAGTTATCTGTAATGTCCGTCCCCTGTAATGTCCGTCCCCTCTCCAATATGTTTCATTAGAAGACTTATTAACCATATTAATTACATAATATAGCGAAATGTGAAAACTATTTTACTATAAATAAGTCTACTGTTTGTAAAAATATAGTATACACATAGAGAAAGTGTTTTTTTCCAAAATTACATGCTTTTAAAGATATTGCCATGTGAAATACTAATAAATTTTCATTTTCAACTCTAAACCTAAAATAAATACATGGCTGTGTACAATAACCACATTCAGACTACTACTTTAATGTTAAAAAGCCTTTATTTAAAAAACAAATCATCAAATCAAAAAATTACACAATATTTTATATTGGGGGACGGACATTACAAGTCGGGGGACGGACATTACAGTGGGCCCATTACAGTAGTGTCTGTATAACAGTCCAGCACTATCATAGATAAGTTACCATTAATCTCAAAGTAGTTGAGAACTTGACACCCTGCTGTTTTGTTTTTGTGTCATGACCTCCAAATTTAATTAGTAAGGACTTGTTTATTCAACACCTACTGCATATCAAAGAGGGGTAAGGGGCCTAAGGCAGGCAGGAAATGCGCTCAACCGGGGAGGAAATAGGGGTACCGACATCAGATATATCACATTAGTGACAAGTTCAAGAAAAAAGCTTCAGCTTTAATCGAATTTCTTTCCTCTGCAATTAAATTTAGACTTTCAATATCCACAAAGATAATTTAAATATAAATTTGATACAGCTCGGATAGTGATCAGAAACTGATCATAAATATTGGCACCAGTAAGAAAGATTGTATTTTAACCATCTGTTCCGTTATTAATATTAAATGCCTGATCTAGGTCCTTACCTTAATAAAGTCACTGAAATTGTAAAGTTCAATGTCTATTGTCTGACTGAAAGATCTGCATTTTAGTCTAGATAGGTGATTGCACCAAAATTATGTCTGCAAAATAAAACAGTGCAGACCCTGGTGAGGGGCCCCTCTAAGAGCCCACTGATCAGGGTCTACACAATGTCTCATAAACTGGCTTCCTACATTATAAAGGTTAAATATTTTAATTTTAACTTTTCATATTTGATATCTGAAGTAAGTTTAAATTGATATAAATTGGAAAGTATAATTTGATTGTACAACAAATCACAAAGTATGGACAAACAGCATGGATTTCAATCAACCATAATTTTTTTTAAATCTGATCTGGATCCAAACTGTTTGAAATGGAAAAAAAAATGTTACAACCATTATTTTTTTTTAAGAGTTTCAAATTGTCTTCATTCAAGTTTATTCATCCTATCTTTGTTAATTTTTAATTATTGCATGTACCACTGGGCTGTTCCAAACAAATTGATCAACCTATAATAATTAATGTAATTATTGACTCTCAAATGAATAAAATTGAATAAAAATTAAAACCAAATCATATATCAATGTACATCTAAGCAATAATGGGCATACACAATACTTATGTACCTTCAAAATCATTTTTTACATTATGCCAGGAGAATTATAATGCCCGGTCCTGAAAAGTGTAATGTCCGTCCCCCCCATGCAAAAAGGTTGATAGAATACATTAATCTGTATTTATGTATAAAATTTAAGATATTTTCATTTCATCTACATGAGTTCATGTTATCAAACCTGTTTTAAGGTCCCTGACAACTTAATTTTAGGAAACATATTATAAATACACAGAATGAAAATAATTTAATTCAGTTTGCACTTTGAGTGTTAATTAGATCCTTCACAAAAGACATATTTTTCACTACTATTTCACATGTAGTTATTTTTTTTCGAAAGTAGATAGATGTGTATGTATGTCAGTGAAAAATAAAAGCTGTTAAACACACCAGTTGGTCAGTGAATTAAAGATATAGCCCTGTAATGCATTAAGTTGTAATGTCCGTCCCCTTGTATACCTAGTGACAGACACATGTGAAAATATAAAACTATGGGCAAAAAGTTATCTTTTTAACAACTGGACATCGCTTTATATACATTAAGTCATATAAAAATTGATATAATGAACAAATACAAGAAACTTTATTTTTTGACCCAGATGCTAACTTAATTGGCACATTTACTGTGCACCTGGCCTTGGTACAAACGTGAAGCTGGGACATTGTACTGTTCAAATGATAGAACTTTTGATACATTCTGACTTAGCCGTAGCCAGTGCCGACTAGAAATTCCTACAAAATATTCTGATTTTTGTTACTCGGATGAGAAGTCGCAACAACGCTTGTCCCCCTTGTAAAACGGCCATAATCATGATGCCTCGGGACAAAACGCTTGTGCAATCAATACATGTATATGACAAAAAGATATTGTTTACCTCACAAGCTCTCTGCAGACACTGATGCAGATCCAAAATGCAGGCGAGTTTTTGTGCAATTAGCAGATTTAAAACTCTTTTCAGGCCACATAGATCAAGTCACATGACGTGATTCCTTTGTAATAATAACATACGGGCGCTTGTTATCTTGCTTACCCTATAAGTGTTAACGAGAACGGGTGCTAGAGAAATCTCCTAATGACGAAATCGCCCACAATTAGATATATAGTAAACCAATTGGAGAATTTTCCTAGAAATATGATGTAACACTAAATCGACCCAGTCATTTTAGTGGACTTTTTAGACCATCTACAGCCACGAAATGGCACTCTGTGATCAAAACATAAGGTTTGTTGGAGAAATAAAAAAGTTATTCTTGAAAATGTTTTAATTTACGTATCTTATCTGGACCTTGGATATAGACCTGACTTCAATTTCGTGGTGATCAAATATTCTTTTGTTGAATTACTGAAAGTATGAATAGTGAATACATTTTTTTCGTAGCAATTTTTATTAGTTTTAGGAATATATGTAGTAAAAACCGAAAATCAGGATTTATTATTAGTAAAGATAGACTTCTCAGATGTCAATGATATACCAAACATTATAATATCAGACTTTTACCGTCCACTTTCTTGAGTTTTGGTGGGTTAAGCGTATTTTTCAGATACTGGTCGCCATTTACGGTGTCGCGTTTAACTTACTGTTATCGTAAGATTCATACAAACACCGCTACGCCTGGAGCGACTTCACCTGGGACTATAGGGATGAACTATGGTACAGTTCTATTTCTCACTAATGTATTGTCAACTGAACACTGAACTGAAAACTTTCAGCGACCACAGTACGAGTACATTTATCCAGGGGACAACCCATTTGTACATGCTCCATCTAAATATGTTGCCCAACCAGAGGGTGCCGGGTCGTTTCGGACCCAATCCGTTTCGGCCCTTAGTCGTTTCGGACCCAATCCGTTTCGGCCATGGTCATTTCGGCCACATTATAAAAGGTATATAAATGGCAATGTAATGTGATTGAATGGATTACCCAGAATTGAATACAATAAGGACATAGGTTGTTGTTAGATGTTAACCTTTAGCCTGCTGTTGCATGGTTATTTCTGCAAACATTTGCATCCAGATGAGATGAATCATGTTTGACACCCTGCTTCCATGTTTGGAGACAGGTCGAATATAGCTTGCAGTGTTAAAATATAGCAGGTGAAAATTTGTGTAAACAAATAATTTGCTCAGCAAGCTAAAGGTTAGATAGCAATAGTATATGTCGTAGTATGATGGTCAAATATGGGGAGTATATGTCAGTAAGTATCCTTTTTATTTTAAATTATAAAGCATGTGGAAATAGAAAAATCAAGGCATGAAATGCAAGAAAATTCAGGGTTCATTTGGAAATAGGAATTTTATTGTGATAAGAAACAAATGAGAAAACACATTTATCAAGCAATAATTAAATATACCAAACATGATATTATGTGAATGAGCATGCATACTTATCAATATTAAGTACTAATTGAGCTATATGTTTTATTTTATATTTCATAAACAAACAGTCCAAATCATGATAAGACTGACCATACATGATAAGCGAAAATGCATTTGTATATTTATACAAGTACATGTAAAGCAAAGTACAGCAAGATAATATTATAGAACTATTTTGTAAAGATTGTAGCAATAATGGACAGAAAATCTACAGTAGAACTTGTCTTGATCGACCATCAAAATATGTCTATTTAAAGATCAGTAAGGCATGTGGTAACAGAAACCTTCGTCAAAGGTTTACAATTCCTCTCGAGGAGTTTTGAATGGGGACGGTAAAAAAGTGTACCATCGTCTACCGTCGTGGCTATACGCATACGCATGTTTTAATTATATAAAAATACGCAGTGATAACTATCACTAACCAATAAGGAGTTTGGAAATTAAAGTATTTATGGAAAACGTGGTTGAATTTGACAAATTAAGATCATTTGAATCGAGAATGTCGCTATGTTAATTCAAATAGACATTATTTTATCCTATATGCTCTCTGAGCAAAATCCAATGATTATTTTATTCTGGACGCTCTATGAACAAAATTCGAGTTACGGTCGTCTCAGTTTCTATTTTTAGTTTGTTTTTTTTTGATAGGCCTACTCATAACTCGATGGAGCTGAACAGACTATTTAGGTCTATGACATTTTCTGCCCATTTAAGAGCTTCATCAAATTACACTGTATCACGAGAGTGAAAAGAAAGCATCTACTATTTATCCATTAATATTTGCTTTCTAACTTTATTATTATTAAAATGCGTTTTCCCAGCGGTTAGCTACGATTAACGTCTTAGACGCTGTGGCGCAGTAGGTTAGCCCGAAAACTGTTGTGTTTCAAATTCACGTTTGTATTCATGATCCAGAGTGGGTTCGAATCCGCCTATAGCCAAAAAATTTCTTCTCTTTTTTGTCTTTTCTCTTATTTGTATAATTCTATTGGTGAAATTTCAGTTATTCCGTCAACATATGCATATTTAGAGAACAATAAAATAGTTCTATGGTTATAGAATCATTGTGCCTTAGAAACATGTACATGTACCAACCTAATAAATCTTCTACTGCCGGAAGTAACCTAATAAACCTAAGTATATATGCACCCCTTTATTACGTCATTACGTCATTGGTGACTGGATAAAGTCCAATACACAGAATACATTTTTTCAAAGAACTACTTGCAACGACCCTGAAGTGAATGCAAACAAAGCCGCCACCGTATGTCATACAGATCCTTTTCCATAATTTTATATTAAAGCATTTCATCTCTTAGGCAGTGTCGCTTGATAGACATCGTCTTCCTTCCATTTATAACGCACGTGCTATTTGATATGCACACTTATAGTTATTTATAGTAAACCTGTTTACGATCCGGTGCCAGTGTTTTTATGTAAAACAATGTACACCCTTGTCAAACAGCGCCTGTATATAGCAACTGTTTGATAAGAAACTATTTAACTCTTTTGGCGCCAAATTCAATAGTGTCGTCTGCAATAATAATTTCATATTTAATATAATTCTAAACTAAATAATAAAGATATATTAGTAAAACATTTGTTTTTATAAACCGGTATGATTGGGCTATTAAAATAAAACAGAAAACAGTGAAGTCCCAGGTCAGATGCCGCCTTTAAGGCGGCATCTGACCTGGGACTGCACTGTTTTCAATGGTACCAACAGGCGACATTGGCGCCGAAAGAGTTAAGACCTCTCTTTGGCTTCTTTTTAAAGGAAGCCAACCTGTAACCATTGTATTACCCTGAAATGTCGCCAGTTCAAAGGTTCATCTAATGTTTTGTCAACTAATTTATACACTGTTTTAGAGACATAATTGAGCAAGTTATCTAGATCCAAGCTGTTCTCAGATATATTTGTTCTGCTGTAATATACAAGAGCAGGGTTGTTAACTTAATACGCATCTAAGGAAACCCTCCACAGCAACCACTTAATTAATTATCATTAATCTTCAAAAGCAGACGGTCGCTTAAATGCAGGACGAAAGTTATGCAGAAAGTTCCTGCTGGAGCTTTCTGCTTAACTTTCGTCATGCATTAAGCGACCATCTGCCGTTAAGACACAGAATTATACCTTTATATTGTAGCTTAAAAGAGATTTTACTGCATTGTAAAAAAACCCACCGCGTTTTCTCAGGTAATTACATTTTAGAGGTCACAACATATAAAACATACCACGAGAAAATTCTAACGAAGAGGCACTTTGTTCCCAATGCACAGACCTGTTCGTTAACATTTGCTGCCAATATTGTCGTCTGTAAGCTTTGTCGTCTGCTAATTTTTTTCTAAAAAATAATTTTAAAACCAAACAGTTTGGATCCAGATGAGACGAGTTACTCGGCGTCTCATCTGGATCCAAATTGTTTGCATAGTTAATCACAGATGCGGCATTGGCAGCGAAAGAGTTGTTTTGCTCATCATGTCTAATCCTTATTGCGCTGTAAAAATGATATTTTCTCAAACTTCCATCTGCTATTTTTTTCTCACATTCGTTTGAGATTGTGAGAAATTATTGACCGAATGTCAAATAGCTCGACGCCTTTTGATTTGACCCTAAATCCAAACATTTTTGAAAATGTCTCTCAGGTCGCACTTCACGTAATAAGGGTTAATAGGTGCATGTATTTATCTTCAATTGCACCGTAAAATGATAGCATTTGGATGCCGAACATGAAATAACCAGTTTCATTTCACCTTAAAAAGAATTGGATGCCTGGAGTAATTTTACCAATAATAGAAAAATGATGCATTTATTATACATTTGTGGAGAAAAGGTCCAAGCGGACAATGCGCGCGCGTGCGTGCTTGCTTGTGCGTGCGTCTGAGAGTGTGTGTGTGTGTGGGGGGGGGGGGGATGCACATGTATTGTCCGACAGTTTGTATAGTCCAGACAAATTCAACTAACGTTCGTGACCTCTATTAGCATAAATCACACATCATTGCATTTCTAAATATAGCTTCGGGACACTTCGAAATTGTACGATGTTTCATGGGATGGCACGTGATAAGAAGATAGTGAGAAGATCGTGTCACCCGTGTATTTTATTTTGTCACCCGTTACTGGCGATTATGATTTATACTGCGTCATATCATTTTAATTTATTCATGCATAAAGTTTAACGTCGGGTGAATTTGTCTGGACTATACTTTTCGTAGATTTGGTATACGCGTACTGCAGTCGAGTAGTGGTAATAGCACACTTGTCGTACCACAACAATTGCAGGATTGTCGCACTATCATATAGGGCGCATACGACTGCTGTTGGAGAATCGTATGATGTCGCTTCGGCACCATGCTCATATTCCCATCACAGTCACGTGACACACATTTTATATGTACATGTACATGTATATGTGAACACAAATGAAACCTATCCACTTCCGAAACATACAATAGACTCGCATTTGTCGTAGATCCGCTAATATTGTACGAGATATCGCACGACAATTGTGACAGTGGCTTTAGATTTAAAAGTCGGGGCAATTTTACTTCCTTTAAGTATTTAACACGGTGCGTGAAGAATGTTTATGAAAGAAATTATGACTCCATGGCTACATAGCGGCCATTCATTTATTGGTCATAGGAATATTAAAAAGCAGATGGTTGCTTGATACAGGGCAAAGGTAATTCAGAACGTTTCTGTAGGAGCTTACTGCATTACTTAGACTTGCATTAAGCTATCACCTGCCTTACAGACCCTTAATTAGACCTCTTTTTGATTACTGCTTAAGGCAGGTTCTACTGTATTAAAATAAGATATTTTGGCCATGGCAGAAGCTGTAGAAGTAGATCTATATCATTCACGAAGCAATTAGAATAGACCCTAATCAGACGGCACCTGTCTGATCTGGGTCTACTCTATTTGCAAATGCGCCAAAATGCATCTGTATCAGGTAAAGGGTTAATCACGCAGTTCTCAGTGAACTCTGCTGATGGCAGAACTGGCAATTACACATTTAAGTGGGAACAACGTACCCTGGATTCAGTTCAATTATCACGAATGATTATCAAAACTACAGAAATTTTCCTCTGTGTTTGTCTCAATTGTTCTGCACTCAGTTGATTCTGTAACCTTAAGTGTGCTGTAAAAAACAACAACACAAGATGTCCGTGTAAACTCGTCTACAACTTTACCCGTTACTTTCGATTCATCTAACCTTCTTGATAACCAAGTGACCAAACGTCAACTTGTCAGGACCGCGATGAGGTGCCAAGTTACTCGGCGACTTATCCGGAATCAAGCTACATGTATTTGTAACTGTCGAGCTTAGCAGAGTAAAGATTAAGTCAAAGTTAGGACACTTCCCCCAGAAAAACAAGCGATAACACGACTACCGAGTGTAATAGCCCATCAGTGTGCTGCTATTAAAGTTCATTCAGCATGAAAGGCTTATATTTGCTAGAGGACTTTGAATGATAAACAATGCAGACCCGGATCAGAGGGCTCCTTTAGGAGCCCTCTGATCCGGGTCTACATTGTTTGCAAATGCCAAAGCGCTCGTTTACCGCATTGGATACATACCAACTGTTGAATGCTATAGTATGTTGTCTGGGCAAGGTCCAAGCTGTTTGACACGCAGCGTGCAAACTCCCAAGCCATTCGGCAATTTCAAAGTCAGAACTCAGGAAAAGGGATTTTAAATACACACCGGGTGTTTCTCAAGGACCAATTCTGCTTCTCTGACTTTTTAAACCTAAACCTCGTCTCTCATGGGACGTTCCTTTAGACTTCTTATCAGAGACATTGATCAGTTGTTTCCACACACAGCAAGTGGCATTGAACTAATTTTGCAACGTAAATACATGTGGAAACATCATACGGGATCATGCTGAATTGAAAACTTCCATAGAAAAATCGCTCGACTTACAGCCTTTCTGTTTATATCTTTAAATATATTTACACATACATGTAGTTTGAATGCATATAGCCTAGAACTGTGTCAAAGAATCTTCACAAAGTTGACGTTTAAGAAATGAATATTGTTTGAATGACAACATATCGGCAGAAAATCGTGTTCGGTCCATTGGTTTGAGAGTAAGTCCGAAAATAGCATTAATGTTGCATGGAACAGTACAAATTGTTTCATGGTAGGTATATGGAAAAAATTATATTTGATAGTCACGTGAGGCATAATAAATGAAATATCCACCTAATATAATGGTTTCTCGTTTTATATACACTATGTGATAAGAAAAGAATCTTTCATTCGTTTTATTTAACTCGATGACAAAGAAATATACATGTAAAGTAAAACCCTTCCAAATCGGACATTAAAATTAGCATAAGTGCCAGTCTTTCAGTGCTAGTTCATAAGTGCCGGTCTTTCAGACAGGTAGCAGCTTAATAATCATACAGAAAGCTCACAAGGAGCTTTCTGTATGACTTTCACCCTGCATTAAGCAGCCACCTAAACAAACATTGACTATTTTTTTTGTTAAAATTCCGGTTTAGATATGCCTACTGTACCATGTATGCATCTCACCAAGGCTCACGTCTTATTGTGAGCTTTTTAATAGAAGAGATAAAAGCTCTTACAAGATCTTCTATTTATCACCAATTCAACTGAACCATTACCCTGCGCTAACATTTATACTGCTAAATACCAGCATTTGTAAATAGCCTGGGTCCTGATCAGATACAGAATATTTCGGATTATGAACAGGATCTAAACTGTTTGACATTTTATCAAAAGTTTCTCTAAAGTTGGAACAAATTGAAAGTTAGAAAAATTGTATCAGAAATTTAGTAGACATCAGAATTTTAAAGTAAGACCAAGGTTTAACACCATTTGCATGACGCTGCGGAGACACGGTGCTAAGCGCTAAATACAACAGTTCTGTGCATGACAAACGCGATTAAATCACTGGAAAATTCATTCCGGTAATTTCCCCTTTCATTATTGTGTGACAAATGATCAATTGTTGTTACAAATTTGTAACTTTTGTTTTTAACTTTACAATGTAACGTTGTTTTTGCGTACACATTGTAGTATTACTAATTACAGCCGAACCTGTCTTAAGCGACCATGAAAAGAGGTCTATACAGTAAAACCTCTCTAAACCGGTTGTTCAATTTAGTGTAAATATCTGTCTTGGAGACAGGTGGCAGTTTAATGCAGAGTAAAAGTCATGCAGAAAGCTCCTCTGGGAGCTTTCTGCGTGCCTTTCACTATGCATTAAACAGTCACCTGCCTAAAAGTATATAACTTCTACTATACTAGAATTTAGAGAGGTCTTACTGTATATGTATATGGGGGTTAACCCATTCCCTCATATTGACGACTTTTGACGACTCTGTAAAAGTCACTTTATGAAACCGTTGTGATAAATAGAGCATTTGCTCCTATAGAGCAAATGCTCTATTTATCACAATGATTTCAACCTACAAAATTCTAATATTTTCCTTTTCTCTAGTTAATGCTCCTTTTCGGTAGAATTATCCAAAGAGGATGTATCTAAAATTAGCATATGAGGTAATGGGTTAAAAGGCAGGTGGAACTGTCTGCATTACGTTTGCCCTGTAATTAAGAAACCAGCTGCGTTCTTGAACTGGTCGCGTAACCCTTTCCCTCATATAAACGTGTTTTCACGCATTTGCAAACAGAGTAGACCCAGATCAGACGGCTCCTAGAGGAGCCGTCTGATCAGGGTCTGCTCTGTTTGCGAACAGAATTTGATAGACCTGTTTCTTTACTTTCTAAAATGGCTACAATGTTTCACCTTCCATATTTCTTTATAACTATGTTGTTAATGAATATTCAGTAGGTATTGAAATTTGGCCTAAATACAGAACAGGGAAAGGGTTAAGACAGGTTCAGTTGCACAGTAAAACCTCCCTTACACGACCTTCAAAAAGATGAACCCTTTGCCTGATAAACATTTATGTAATAAATACCAAATTCATGAATATATATTACAGTAAAAAACTGTCTAAACCGGAATTCTAGTAGAGTAGAATTTAAATACTTTTAGGCAGATCCCTGCGTAATGCAGGGTGAAGGTCCTGCAGAAAGCTCCTCTAGGAACTTTCTGCATGACTTTCACCCTGCAGTAAGCTGCCATCTGTCTCAAAGACCGATATCTATAGCACATTTAACGTCCGGCTTAGAGAGGTTTTACTGTATTTATATAATATATTAAAACGAAATTGTTAAGTCATGGGAGAAATTGTAGAAGAAGAAGGAAGAAGAAGTTTGATGTTAAAGTATCGATGTCGTCGATGTAATTCGTCGGGATTGTAGACAAAATGAATATGCGTTTAGTTCCGTAATTACTCGGTGGTGTTTCGACTGGTTCCCCGAAGTGTTTCATTTGGTTCCGTATGTGTTCGTGCTATCGCAATAATATTTTCTTCCGATCAAGAAATCACGAACAGCGATGTAAACCATTTTTATTGATAGAGGAAATATTCACAAACTGATTAAAACAGTTTGATTTTTAATGGGAATGAGGTATTAAAACATAAACGCGTTATTTATAAAATATTACATTTAAAGATGACACCAACAACCCTTCAAACTTTTTTAATCCTCCCCTTACAGTTTGCAGAGCTGTGTATAAGAGGGGTATAGTGACATTTCAAAAGGTATTTTACGCGTCAAACCTCGGAGTCCATTCTAGTAAGTGTCAACAAAATAGGGGTTTGCTTGGAGAGAAGATATCTAACCCTTTTCTCTATAAATACACTATTTTTAGCCTTGTAGGAGCTGTCTGATCTACACCTGCTGTTTGCTAATGAACTGATAAATTTCTGATTCTATTGTTTCTGCCATTAATTACAAGTAAATGTAATTGATATTCATGATGCCATACCTTCTGGCATGCATATTCATGGAGTAAAGAGTTAGAGCTTGTAACATATCCTATCTAAATGGTTGAACTTGGTGTGAGAGGCATGTATAATAGTTATGCACAGTAAAACCTGTCCATAGCAATAATATGATGTTAAAATATGGAGATCATTCATAAGTATCTGATTGGTCAGATTCTGAGCAAGCCCAGAATCTGACCAATCAAATACTGGAGAATGAACTCAGACTCAAGCAAAAAGCTAAATAACATTGGAGCCATGTCTTATAACACAGAATAAGACTTATTCTATGGTGCTGTAGACAAGTTCAACAATCTAATATGTTTTGCTTGTATATTGGAGATATGTTGGTATTTCCTCTATTCTCTATATATCCTTCATCATGACCAGACATATGGTCGGTTTCTCTGCTATGTCTCTATGTTTCCTGAATCATGGCCGGTATCTCTTCTATGTCTCTGCCAGTTCGGAGTTTTATTTCAAGTTTCACCTTGCTCGGCCAATGGCATCCAAACACAGGCCATAGTCCACCAACATAACTCACATTCTGAAAAGTGTGAATCTTACGTTGACGCGAAACGTCTAACACCGTTAATTGTGCACGGTCAGTGTCCAAAAAGAAGCCGAATGTTCGCTCAAGTGTTGTCCCAGCGCTGTTTGATCCCAGTGGCACGTGCGCCAGACTGTAACCATAGTGACGGCACCACATGCACACTTGTTTATGCGTGTCGCAATGCTGGCCACAGAATGACCATGCATGAGGCTGGTCATACACATAGTAACCACTGTCAATTTCACTTCTGCGACTGACCGCCACCTCAAAGACAAAGTTTATATTGTCAAGTGGTTTCAGGATCTGGTAAGAAATGAAAATTTCGTAATAGAACTTTCCTGGCACATGGAAGGCCCGATTGGCTATAACTCCTCTGTACTTCTTGAGTTTTCTACCCACGGTTGGCATATTAGGTTGTTTCTGTGTGGTGGCAAAGTTTCGAAGAACTCTTCGGTTGTCGCTTATCTCCCTGTATTGGTGGGTTGTTTCAGCATCGAATGAGAACCCAGGACCTGAAGGAGAGAACAACCCTTTACCTCATGACTATTTATATAAGAAATCATGACTTCATGAATATTTATTAACTGAATACTAATATTGAACAAAGGAATTTTAGACTATGGCAGAAATTATAGCATTAGATCTATATTATTTCATAAGCAAACGAGAGTAGACCCTGATTAGACGGGTGCTCTGGTATTATTATACCCCCGCAAACAAAGTTTGAGAGGGGTATACAGGAGTCAGTGTGTTGGTTGGTCGGTTGGTCTGTCTGTCCATGGCATGTCCGTCCCTGGCATGTCCGTCCATATTTGCGATCAAGGCAGCTGAGCGGGGGTATTCAATCACCTTTAGTGATAATTCTAGTTTTGTTTGCAGATGTGTCGCCGTCTCATCAGGCTTGATCCAATGGGAAGTACAGTAAAACCCCTCTTATGCGACCACTTAATGAACAAACATGGCTGTCTTCATACGCAGGTGGTTGCTTAATACAGTAGGAGCTTTCTGCATAACTTTCGTCCTGTATTAAGCTACCACCTGCCTTGGCCACTGTGAATTATGCCCCTTTTTGGTGGTCGCATTAGAGGGGATTTACTGTACATGTAGTCACAATTGCGGCAGACCAAAAGTTGAGTAGCCGTTACGTTTTCGTAGCGTGGTTAGAGTTAATTGGCCAATATAATGAACTCATATAAAAAGCTATTGAAAGTGTCATCCACTTACATAGGATATCGCCATGTCTTCTATCCTGCTCCTGGCGGGTGGTGGAGGCAGAGGACACGCCAATGTGGGTGTGACTGCGTGATATGCTGGTTGAAAGGTTTCGGTGGTGTACCTTGGTCGTCAACTTGCCCAGGTTGGAGGTGTAAGTTTTAAAGTCGGACTCCATTTTCTGGTTGTCAAATTCAGGACTTTCGACATCAACACTTGACTTGTTGAACTGAAAAGAGTAACCAGACACCCAAACTACAGTCACAGGGGTCTGGACCGCTTCATGGGGAGTCTATATGTACTATATAATAACAAGGGTTCCAACTAGCAGAACGGACATCCGTGTACCACAAGTACAAATATGAATGTAACTCTTGCAATTTCGATGATAATTTTGTAATTCTTTCGGCTATTGAAAGCCAATATACTTTACTATCAAATAAATATATCTTCTCACGGTTACTTACGCGCAATTATCAATCCAACAACGATTTTCTAAAAAATTCACGTGTTTTCTGGGTCATTGACAAACGTTCGATCACCCCGGTTTCACTATATCACAGCCATAACATGGCGATTTTCAGTTCAAAAGATGGCGTGGTTCAATAAAACTACCCAATAATATCACCAATCTCCATTTGTTTTGTCCTCTTAATAAATAAGCAACTAGCAACAGCGGTCTTTCCGTCTGTCGTTATGTTTCCTTTTCGGATGCTGCCATTTTGCAACAAATTTGAATGGAGCCATTTCATTGGACGAGCGATGGAAAAGTTGGAAAATCCGTGACGTCACGTACAATGGCTCCTTCCTCGACGATTTGAAGCAAACTGACAAAACTCGCTAGTTTTACATCATTCTTTTGATGCTGGGGACTAAATAATTGAGGTGGGTGTTAGAATTGATTCGTTTTATAGACTCACGCCATTTTTTGAACTCCAAATTGCCAGGTTATTGCTGTGATATAGTGAAACCGGAGTGAACGAACGTTTGTCAATGACCCTAAAAACACGTGAAATTTTGAGAAAAATCATTGTCGGATTGAAACCTGTTCGTAAGTTACCGTTATAAAATTATACTTATTTGATAGAAAAATATATTGGCTTTCAATAGCCGAAAGAATTACGAAATTTTCATTTAAATTGTAAGAGTTACAGCTATATTTGTACTCGTGATACACGGATATCCGTTCTGCTAGTTGGAACCCTTGTTATTATATAGTACATATAGACCCCAATGAAGCGGTCCATACCCCTGTGACTACAGTTACACATATTTAACTTTCTTCCTGTAATAATGGAATTATGAATATTAATTTTAATAGCCGCTTTTTATAATAGCATAAATACACATGAATTTTTAGTGTTAATAGAAACTGTAGAATCAGATTTATTATGATTTTATAAGTAAATAGCAGACCATTTGCCCATCTGATCTGGGTTTATTCTGTTTGTTAATGCGTGAAAAAGCGTTTGTATGATGGCAATAGCTAGCCTTTTAGTATGCTGAGCAACTCATCTAATCATTTAATAGAAAATGTCTCCATGCACGTCAAAGTTCGTATTACAAATATTAACTCATTCTCTTCTAGGCTATTTTAGACCCAACCTCTTTGAATGTATCTACCAAAAAGGAGCATTAACTAGAGGATAGGAAAATATTAGAATTTTGTAGTTTGAAACCATTGTGATAAATAGAGCATTTGCTCCTATAGGAGCAAATGCTCTATTTATCACAATGGTTTCATAAAGTGACTTTTATAGATGCGCAAATATGCGTCACTAGGGGATAATGTGTTAACTGCTTGCAAAGGTAATCACGGATGCTCCCTTTGCGTGGATAAGGCATGTCCAAGGAGGAAAGTGTTACGACTGACAAATATGTCTATTTCATCGAAGTCAATATTGACAGATGTTACATTAATGTGTATGTTTAACGCATTTTCAGGCCTATACAAATATAGTAGACCCAGATCAGACGGTCGCAATAGGATGTTTATAGATAAAAACTAGTTGGTTATTCCACTCTGAAAATGCGGTTTGAGAAGGGATAATACAGAACGAAATTTTCGTCCTGCGTTCAGCTACCAGTTGGCTTTAAAATCTATAATGATGCCACTTTTGTGTGGTCGCATTAGAGAGGTTTTTTTTCTGTGTTGGGGAAATCTAGGTTCGCTAATTTTTAACCCTTTACTCCATGACTATTTATATAAAAATAATGACACCATACATATTTATAAGATTAATTGTGTTATATTTGCATATACATGTATGTGTTATAATTGCATATGGAGACTTTTGTTACGATAGCAGAAACTGTGGAATCATATCTACACTGTATATCATATCATAAGCAAACAGAGCTGACCAGGATCAGGCGGATCATACAGTCTGATGTGGGTGTACTCTTTTTGCAAAGGCACATAAAGGCGTACGTATGGAGTAAAGGGTCAAATCATCTGAAGGTGCTACTCATTATACACACCTCTACGATGTGAGTCTAATGAGTACCAATGATATATGAGGGGCATTTCATAAATTCGTAAAACAGCTTTAAAAATCATATTTTCAGTTTTGATATTTCAAATATTTTTTGTGTAGCTATATATTAGTATTTTGTTTTATAGTACTCTACACGCAGACCATTTTGCTTTTCGCGCACGCTTTCTCGTGCTCGCCACGCCTCTGTTGAACTGACCACGTGTTGTCATATTGCCTGTTTTAGCGTGTCAAAACATGCCGATTTAAAGTTAGAGCAAAGGGTTCACAAATTTGTTCGAACACAAAGGTAAGCTCCGTGAAGCTATTTTACGAATTTATGAAATACCCCTCGTAGGATTTGGCTGTGAGGTGTAGATCAGCACAGGTCTATGTCGAATGTTCAACTCTGTAACGTGAAAAGAGCCATGACAGCCGGTCAACATATGTTGTGTCTGTACTGTCTTTTCGATCTCACAGAAGCGTGACAATTCACAATAGTTATGGAAATTTGTAATAAACGCATGCTGCCCCAGAGTATTAAAAGTTATTTGATTATTATCAAGCTGTTTAAGGTTCACAAAGATTACATAACTCGATAACTATGTCTGGCAAGAACTGATCAAGTCTCACAACGCAAAATTGAACACTGCATTCTCTTCTTATTTTAGACCGTTTTGGCTGTGACTGGAAATATAGGATGGGAATGATATATATCTGAACCTGGTAAATATAGGATGGGAATGATATATATCTGAACCTGGTAAATATAGAATGGGAATGATATATATCTGAACCTGGTAAATATAGGATGGGAATGATATATATCTGAACCTGGTAAATATAGGATGGGAATGATATATATCTGAACCTGGTAAATATAGAATGGGAATGATATATATCTGAACCTGGTAAATATAGGATGGGAATGATATATATCTGAACCTGGTAAATATAGGATGGGAATGATATATATCTGAACCTGGTTTTCTGTCCCATATATCTGAACCTGGTTTTTCTGTCCCGTCAATCATTCCAGGCAATTGACGAATTCGTCGGCTTGTATTTATCTCTTTGCACAGTGCATGTAACGGTGCATTCTATGGAATTATGGAATTTTGCAAATAGTTTGGACCCAGATGAGCTGCCGAGTAACTGCCGAGTAACGCGGTGGTTAGCCAGTATAGAAACTGTTGGACACTTTGACTGTAAGAAACTAGCAGACGACAGGTTTGCAGTCAACAATTGCATAAAATAAACACGTGCGTTTACAATCCACATTTACAATTACGTTAGCAATTGCATTTCAATTGCATTCACAATCAAATTAACAATTACATTTACAATTGCATTTTCTCCCTCCACAAATTACGTTTACAATTACATCTACATTAACAATTACATTTGCATTCACAATTACATGTAGAAATATATACGCAGTAGTTATACCCCACCGCAACAAAGTTGCTCGGTATACAGTAAAATCTCGATTATTCGAATTTTCTGTATAGAAGAATTTAGACCCTTTTAGGCAGGTGGCTGCTTAATGCACGTTGAAAGTCATGCAGAAAGCTCCTAGAGGAGCTTTCTGCACGGCTTTCACCATGCATTAAGCTGCCACCTGCCTTAAAGATCGATAATAATACGTATTTTAGTGTTCGAATAATCGAAGTTTTACTGTATATAGTTTTTGACCCGTCCGTCCGTCAGTCAGTCCGTCCGTGTATCATAATACATTGTTGCTCATCTCGCATGTTCATATCTTGACCAATGTGTCTCAAATTTGCTTTAATAATGATCATGAATAAAAGCTTGGATGACTTCGATTATCAGAGGGATCTGTCATGGGAAACCATTTGTTTTCTCCGACAATAATGCGGCGAGGGGTATGTGAGCTTGATCACTAAAGTTCTTTAATTATTCTCTGCAATTGTTTGGAACTGAAAAAGGGGCGTCCATGAAACAGTATGCATACTTTTACGCGTCAGTCAACCGGACCCCATGTTGTGACCACTCTATAGAATACAGTAAAACTTCTCTATAACGGACACTAAATTGTATTAATTAATTGGTATTTAGGACAGGTGGCTGCTTAAAGCAAGGTGAAATTAAAACAGAACGCTCCTACAGGAGCGTTCTGTTTTACTTTAACCTTGTTTTAAGCAGCCACCTGCCTTTGACAAAAATAGTTTATGTAATTTAGTGGCCTTTATAGAGAGGTTTTACTGTACTCTCAAAGAGACCAGAGGTCACAACATAACGTTTGATGGAGAAATGACGTGTTTTTGTTGAAAGACGCACCTGTATCTTCAGCTGTGTACATAATGAGTTCTTGGATTTGTAAACAGTATATACCCAGAACAAAGGCTTAACAAACCCATAAATGGGACATAGGCAAACACTATAGACCCAGGTAAGAGGGTTCCTGAAGGAGCCCTCTGATCAGGATCTGCACTGTTTGTTATACATGTATCAATTAATACCAGGAGTTAGGACTAGCATTTATTTCTTTGGCAAAAACTATTTCCACTTGAAAAATGAATGGACTCTGAAATTAATTTTGTGCGAGTTAATTCTAAATAGTATTGGAATTGTGTTAACCCTTTCCCTCATATGAACGTGTTTTCACGCATTTGCAAACATAGTAGACCCAGATCAGATGGTTCCTATAGGAACCGTCTGATCAGGGTCTGCTCTGTTTGCCAATGGAATTTGATAGATCTTTTTCTTTACTTTCTAAAATGGCTACAATGTTCCACCTTCCATATTTCATTATTACTATTTTGCCCATGAATATTTAGTAGGTATTGAAAATTGGAATAAACATAGATCAGGAAAGGGTAAAACACTGTTTGCCTTGTAGGATAATGGAAATATGCAGCTGTATATACAGTATAGCCCCTCTAAATAGGAATTTTAATAAAGAACAATTTAAGTCTTTGTTAGGTAGGTGGCTGTCTAATGCAGGGTGAAAGTGATACAGAAAGCTCATAGAGGAGCTTTCTGCATGACTTTCACTCTGCATTAAGCTGTTATCTGTCTGATAGACAGGCATTGATACTGATTTTAACGTGCCTTTTAGAGGGGTTTTACTGGACATGTAACACTGTCAACCATTGCACCACATACCACAGCGCTGTAGATTACAGGGCTGTTAACTGTTTAACCCGATGACAAAAATAATTATTGCTCAAAAAGCTGATGGTGCAATTTTTTATTTTACTTCCGACTAGTTCAAGGTTTTCTGGAAACTATTGATTGAGTGCCATGTAGCTTGGATCTTGATGAGACGCTGTGTTACTCTGCGTCACATCTGGATCTAGACTGTCAGGTGGCACTTAGCTGGCGAAGGGTTAATGGTATCTAGGTATAGTGGCGCCTCAACATCTCGAAACTCGGATAACTCAAACTTCGATATAATTTGAGTTGAAGTTTCTGTCCCTTCCAAAATTTGCAATACAGAAAATGTTTTAAAATTTATCACTGCGCGTATCTTATAAATACAGTTTGATGCAGTTCGCTAGTACCTACGACGTGCTTAATTATTAAACTGACATATCGGGAAAGTCTCCAAGTCAGAAATAGGCTGACCCAAAGTCCCGTTATCTCGAAGGAATTTTTACTGTCCCTAAAAGTTCGAGATATCGGGGTTCTGTTGTATATGTAATATTTTATTATGTATTTCTCCGCCAAACGCTATCTTCTTATTACTTAATATAATCGCACTCCTCTTCGAGACAATGTAAGTAAGGATCAATGGGGTTTGGTCGAAACATAGGAGAATTTGCCCAAATGTTATAAAGGTTTGATTCTTAGTCTCAAGTTATCTGATAGGCCAGACTTTATGTTTACCAATATCGGACCAATCAGATGCTTGAGAATGACACAGATTCCAGCAAAAGGTTTTATAGCTCCGCGATACCTGGAAACATCGGTATATGTATTCCTATTACATGTACATGCATCGACAGAATGCTAACCCGATCTGAGATAAGGGTTATTTTGCATACCTTAAGCGCAGCTATGCTTTTTAGACGCTGTGACAGCGTTGTGTGAAGTGGTACAAACTCAGTGGGGTCAGTGTGATTCAGCACGTGTAGGGAGAAATCCTTAGCATTGGCCGCACTGTCCAGGTAATTCTCCAGAATTTCCACATGTCGTTGTATCTCTGACTTCTTCCCTTCACACAGGTGGGCGAGGTGCAACTTCAGTTGCTGTTGTCTCTTCTCTAAGATATCCTTACATGTATGGAACGCGTCGTCTATTTCTTTTTCTACCTCCAGTTCTTTGATATCCAAATTTAGCTGCTCTTGTTCCATTTGGTGAAGCACTGCCTTAGCGGCAGCAATTTCCGTATCGAGCGTCTTGAATACGGTGTGCATCTCTTCTTTCTTTAGCTTGTAAATGTCCTGAACGTTTATGATATAATGACCTTTAGATTTTTCGTGATCACAAACGGTACACGCCGTGCATATAGATGCTTCACATCCGGTTTTTGCGCAGTAGAAGGCCAGCTGTTGCCCCTCGTGGCCCGGCTTCATGCACACAAGCTTACGTTTGAAGACTTCGATTCCAGAGTTTTGGAGTTCTTTTATAGTAACCACATTGTGCTTTCTAGAAGCATAGCTTCTTCTATGTGCTCTTGTACATTCCGTACACATAAATATATAGCATTCTTTGCAAAAATCACTCGCAGTTAAATCTTCAGGACAGTCTTTGCACAGTATCTCTGAGGACCTCTTCTTCACTTTTATAAAGTCTATCAGATTTCTTCTTGTAGTGTCTTTGGCAAAACCAGTCACATCACCTTTCGTCAGAACATGTTCCTGTTTACACAAAGGACAATCGATCACGCCTCCCTTGGCACACTTGCGTAGGCATTGTTCACAGAATGTGTGCAGACAGGGTAGAATTCTTGGCACATGCACTTCTTCATTGTACTCCCTGGTGCAAATACCACAGACAAGAAATTCTTCTTTCACATCTTCTGCTCTCAACATGTCCTCTGTTAATGTATCGTCTGCAGCACTGCACGTGCTCTCCTCACGAATAACCTCGCTGGCCGATTTCACAAATGTCTTGGTACGATCTGTCTGTGTATCGCTTGCAGTGTCTTCAAACCTATAACATAGAGTTTAAAACTCAACTATATCTTCTAGTCTTATTTCCATGTTCATTTAAAGGACATTTCTGCTAAGTCATTTGTTGTTGATGGGACATACCATGGGCCATGGTCAGAGGAGTCCTACAGAAGTCATCTGACCTAAATCTACATTGTTTGCTTATGACCATTTTAGGGACACTGGACATCGGTGGAATATAGTAGAATCCATATAAAGCGACAACTTTATGTCTTTTAACCCTTTCCTCCATAGGCTATATTTAGACCCAAACTCTTTGAATGAATCTACCCAAAAGGAGGATTTACTAGAGAACAGTAAAATTTTAGAATTTTGTGGTTGGAAACCATTGTGATAAATAGAGCATTTGCTCCTATAGGAGCAAATGCTCTATTTATCACAATGATTTCAACAGGTGACTTTTACAGAGGCGTAAAAAGGCGTATAAATTTATGGAGGAAAGGGTTAAATCAAGTGGTTGCTTAATGCAGTACTTTTCACGTTAGCTTTCATTGTGCATAAAGCTACCACGTGACTTTACAAAATGTAACTCTGCCTCGTTTTGGATGGTCGTTTTAGAGGTTTTTTTGTAACCCTGGAGTAAAGTGTCCTTTGCAGGGAATGCTATCTTAATTTATCAGTTTTCATTTTCTTCCACCGTTGTTAAACCTATTACCTCATAGGCTATTTTTTAGACCCAACCTCTTTGAATAAATCTTCCGAAAAGGAGCATTAACTAAAGAAAAGGATTTTTTTTAGAATTTTGTAGTTTGAAACCATTGCGATAAATAGAGCATTTGCTCCAATAGGAGCAAATGCTCTATTTATCACAATGGTTTCACAAAGTGACTTTTACAGAGTCGTCAAAAGTTTTCAATATGAGGGAATGGGTTAAAACATTCAGTGTCAAAGTAATGCAGAGATATGATTCATTTGTTTATAATCCATAATAGCAACCCAGTTAATTAATATTCATAACCGTCATTAATTGTTATATGAATATTCATCAGGTAAAGATTTCAACAACCATTTTCTTTTTGCCCTTTGGTTGCGGGACGCGCGAGAACGGTCAACTGGAAACAATGTAGACCCAACGCAGAGGGCTTCTAGATGATGAGCCATCTAATCAGGGTCTACACTGTTTGTCATTCAAAATCACCTCATTAATATTCATGACAGGATAAATAAAATGGAACACGGAAAAGGGATTTTGAAAACTGTAGAGCCAGATTTATATCATTTATAAGAAAACAGAGCAGATCCAGATAAGACAGTTGTCTAATCTGGGTCTTCTCTGTTTGCAAAATGTGTAAAACGGCATTTATATGAGGGAAAGAGTCAATATAGTAGAAGCATGTGGTTGCTTAATGCAGGGTAAAAGTAGAAGCATGTGGTTGCTTAATGCAGGGTAAAAGTGATACAGAACGCTCCTACATATATACATGTATCTCTATTTCCTCCAACAATGAAGATTATTCATACAGAAACGCACAAGCAAACAGATTGAAAATACTACAGTAAAACCTCTCTATAACGGCCACTAAATTACATCAAGTAGTTTGTGTTAAAGGCAGATGGCTGCTTAAAGCAAGGTGAAAGTAAAACAGAACGCTCCTATAGGAGCGTTCTGTTTTACTTTCATCTTGCTTTAAGCAGCCACCTGCCCTAAATATCAACTAACACAATTTAGTGGTCGTTATAGAGAGGTTTTACTGTACACACAAATGCGTGAAAGTATAGAAAGTAACTGAGGTACATATACAATCACAATGACACACAATTGCATATCAATACAAATGCATCAATAAGTAATAATAATGATGATGATGATAGCATGCTTTATTATTACACTTGTCCTGTATTAACCTAACACCTGTTTAAAAAAATCCAGAAATTCACTTATTTTTTTTAATATTCGTGTTATCGAGACTTAAAAATAATGACATGAGTATGTATGTGCTGAAATTTTACAATGGCGTGTGTAGACAGGATTTGTTTTGGTATTGGTAGAAACTATAGAATCGCAGATCTTCAGTTAAGCGTGTGTGCCCAAATACTAAAATTGTCATTTCTCCACTAAACCCTATACTGTGACCACTCTTTAGAATCGTCTCTTCGAGACGATTCTAAAGAGTAGTCACAGTATAGGGTTTAGTGGATAGGTAAATGAGCTATTCTTGAAAATGTTTAAATTTACGCATCTTATCAGAAACTATAGAATCGGATCTATTATAATTTCATAAGTAAACAGAGCATATCCTGGAGGAGCCGTCTGATCTGGGTCTACTCTGATTGCAAATGTGTGAAAAGATGATTATAATTATGAAGAACATGGTTAAACACGCAGAGTAAATATGGAACCGCAAAAGATGACAAAATTGTGTCTTAGCCTATTACGCCATGAAATTACCAAACAAATAAAAGGAAAAGAGAATAGATGTATACAGAACCTTATACATAAAAGATAATATATAGTTATATACATACATGTATACATGTAAAAGGGATAAAATAGACCCGCCTGGTGTGGGGATCGAACTTGAGACCCCGAGATTACTAATCAAAACAATGTACAATGACTCAGAAGCACAAGCAGTCATGGCCCAGTGTTAGGCGCAAACATATATCCGTCGGATGTGGGGAACTCGAGACCTTGAGATTTCTCATCAAATACTCTACAACATCGCGTTAAAAGCCGGTTTGTACGGCACTGCGGTACACGTGTTATAATACAAGTAAAATACAAACCGTCACATATAGAAAGCGAATAGTTGATATAGAGAAAAGAGAATAGCTGTAGTTAGTTGTATATAGAAAAGAAGGCAACAAAACAAGGTGGCATGCTCAAGCTCTTCTACGCTGACCCTTCTGGGTCCCTTTTAAAGCAATATACAGTAAAACCCCTCAAAACCGGAATTCTAGTAGAGAATAATTTAGGTATACTTTTAGGCAGGTGGTTGCTTAATACAGGGTGAAATTCTTGCAGAAAGCTCCTAGAGATTCTTTCTGCATGACTTTACCCTGTAAGAAGCTGCCACCTGTCAGCATGATCGATATTTATGATAAATTGAATTTCCAGTTTAGAGGAGTTGTACTGTATATAGATCTTATAAAATGCCTCGTGATTTCGAAATATTAGAGTTTGAGCATGGTTTTCACACGATGGCTCCGGATTTTAAAATTTCCTTTTGGAATTTTATTCACTTTTTCTAAAACCATTGCATCTTATTCACAGACCTCACTTCCCGCGCCGGATTGCTGCTCCTATTCTTGTTGCGCTTATTTGTTGTATTTCCAGCCTGCGCTTTGGAACTTTGGCGCCTAAATGCCATTTGCTTTCTGCAGATATTATGGCAATTAAGCCAACATTTTTATCTCTTTTCTCGCTTTGTTCTCATTAAACCAAGTCCAAAAAACAAACTCGCATATCACCATTTGTTTTTTAAGATCCGTTAGATTTGGAGTTTTCTATAACGCTATCGATCAAAGGTTATTCTTCGACTGAAGATCATATTTGGATATAATAACAATGTACTAATTTACTTTTCTCTCAACCCTTTCAACTCTAAGGGTCAATTTGTGACGACATGTGCAAACAGTTTGGATCCAGATGAGACGCCGAGTAATTCGGCGTCTCATCAGGATCCAAACTGTTTGCAACACTGAATTGTATCTTTGAAGATAAATGGAAGACAATCATATTTTAGAGTTATTGCAAGCATCTCTTTTTTCTTATTAACAAACATACTTAACGAGTAAGGCGTTGACTGTATTCTACCGACTGATCACATTGTTTTTGTCTATGCCGTATAAAACACACAATGTACAGTCACTCAGACGCGAAATAACTTATCACAAACTAGTAGTTTAGCGCGTTCAGGGTCGACGACTTTGCGAAAACTTAAATACTGTCCAACTATTTCTTTTAAAAACTGTCCAGGCCTACCCACTGTATCTATTTTATGCCATTTCTTTACCATGAAGTACATGTACCTGTACTAAATAACGAACACCTGGACGGAGGAATGTGGGTATTATGGAGGGGTGGGGTAATAGTTCTTAATCCTTTACATGTACTGCGTGATTATTAATGTAAGAAAGAATGGCATTAGGTATATTAACACTTTCAGTCCTGTATTGTCAGAATGGAATAGTCCATCTGAGTTTAAGTATAAGGCCCATTCAGTGTGAAAGGTGTAAACTTGCTATAGGTTTTTATTTGACTAACAGTGCAGAGCCTGATTTGGGTCTACACTGTTTGAAAATAACTGTATGCGTCTCTCACGTTGGAAAAGTTAATAAGATGAAAGGTCAATGATCACAAGAATGATGATGGAAACTGTTAAATCAGATGAGATCTGTATTACGGTACAGTAAACCCTCTCTATAACGACCACTAAATTGTGTTAATTAGTTGGTGCTTTAGGCAGGTGGTTGCTTAAGGCAAGGTGAAAGTAAAACAGAACACTCCTATAGGAGAGTTCTGTTTCACTTTCACCTTGCTTTAAGCAACCACCTGCTTTTAACACAAAATACTTTATGTAATTTAGCGGCCGTTATAGAGAGGTTTTACTGTACTTCATAAACAAACAGAGCAGACCCTGTCCGATCTTGGTCTAATGTGTTTGCAAATGCGTAAAAATGTGTATATATGGAATAAAGGCCCAAGGTAAAGCACTGATACATGTTTGAGATTTTACCCATACCCATTTATAATATTGTGACACTGGGTTAATCAGTTATCGCTCTGCCCACATATACTGAGCGGGTGATGCTTCTCACATGTGCTGAGCGGGAAACAGTGCCCTCATATACTGAACTGGTGATACTACCCACACGTGCTGATCCGGAAGCACTACCCGCATATACTAAGCGGGTGATGCTACCCACATGTGCTGAGCGGGAAACAGTGCCCTCATATACTGAAGTGGTGATACTACCCACACGTGCTGATCCGGAAGCACTATCCTCATATACTAAGCGGGTGATGCAACCCACATGTGCCTAGAGGGAAACAACCCCCCCGCCCAATGCTGAGCGGGAAATACGGCTCCCATCTGCTGAGCGGAAACTTTCAGTATTATTTTAGATCTGCATTAAGCGGTGTCCAGATTAGGAATCGGATGACTCAAAAATCTGTTATCTCGAAGTAATTTGTATGGTCCCTTGATGTTCGAGATATTGAAGTTCAACTGTATTTGTGAAATTATTTGTATCACCCCGTTGAGGGATGTATTAGCTGTTTCCACTGCAAATGTATCTATAAATGACACGTTTTAGAAGTCTGTAAAGTGGAACAAAACTTGCAGTTAGTTAACGAAAATTCGTAGGGAATAATCACTTAAAATTACATACGTTCCAGGTTAAAGCATCGATGTTTTATACAATTTTTGCGCTCGTTTGAGTTACGTATCAATCAGTGCTCCGATTGCTTCTGTATATGCTCGCGATATCCCAATAAGATCTTGTTAAAAAAAAATGTTGATGTTAAACATTACTATTAATGCACAAATGTGTCTAAACCCTATAATTCATGCATATTCATTTTGGAAATAATGACACCATGAGTATTAATTAGATCATTTTTTATAATGGCACATGAACAAAGGAATGTTTGGCCATGGCAGAACCTGTAGAATCATATACAGTAAAACCTCTCTATGACGGCCAATAAATTAGTTGGTATTTAGGACAGGCGGTTGCTTAAAGCAAGGTGAAAGTAAAACAGAACGCTCCTATAGGAGCGTTACAGAACGTATCTCCTATCTCCTATAGAAGCGTTCTGTTTTACTTTCACATTGCTTTTAGCAGTCACCTGCCTTTAACACAAAATATTTGGTGTAATTTAGTGGCCGTTATAGAGAGGTTTTACTGTATATCTTGTTTCATTGGCAAACAGGAACCGTCTGATCTGGGTCTGCTCTATTTGCAAAGGTGTAGCAATGCGTATTTATGTTAAAGGTTGAGATGTAAGTTATTCAAATTGTCATAAAATTGTTCAAATAATATTATTTGGACTGAGATGTAAGTTGTTCATAAAATTGTTCAAATAGTATTATTGTCATTCGTTATGAAATATTTATTTAAGAAACGCTTTATTTATAGACGAATGACATTTAACTCTGTCCACTAAGTTTTTTTTTTCTGCAACAATTATCGTCCGCTTTAATTATTTTGATAAAATGTCTCTCATTTCTTTTTTAAAATAGGGTCAGAGTGTCAACTAGTATGGATCCTGGTGAGACCCTGCAATATACGGCGTTTCATCAGGATCCAAGCTGTTTGAATATATAATCATGATTTAGCCGAGGTTTCATGTAAGAGTCTACTACAGTGCTCAGTTATCGGAATTAGGCGGAGATTTCCCATCGTGAGTGATTGGATGATATTTTTCAAGCAGACGGCAGTGTTGTAGACGCGACGAATTGACGTCATTCGTTGTACCCAAAGTGGGCTGACACGATGATGGGATAGAGTAATTGAAAATCAGTTTATCAAATACTTTCATTTGACTCGAAAAACACTATTTTTAGCCTGATTTAGATTTGTGACAAATTACGTTTACATTAACAATTGAAATTTTAAATCCTTATCGTGTGGGTGAGGCTGAGACATTGTCCTTTCGGTAAATGACGTCGACCGAGATGTCGCCACACGGCGAATTGCAAGATTTCTCACACTGAATATATCTCACACTGGGGCTTTCTTAATTACTTTAGCCCTGCATTAAGCCACTACCTGGCACATTTAAGCCATTGGCATCGGTGTGTTCACCAAACAGTACCAAGTACGGATCCAGGATTTCAGATTATTTGGGGGGGGGGGGGGGGGGGGGGGCGTAGTTTTTATGTTTGATGACATAAATAATGTGTTTGTAATACATGTTGAAAAAGAGCTTAATTGGGTGAGGGAAATAAAACACTCCTACTGAATCATTGTTTTATTGATTTTTAGTAGAACCTGTATATAACGACCACTAAATTACATCAATTGTTTGTGTTAAAGGCAGGTGGCTGCTTAAAGCAAGGTGAAAGTGAAACAGAACGCTCCTATGGGAGCGTTCTGTTTTACTTTCACCTTGCTTTAAGCAGCCACCTGCTCTAAATACCAACTAATTAACACAAATTAGTGGTCGTTATAGAGAGGTTTTACTGTAAATAGATCTAAAATATTACCAAACAAATTGTTTTGGCAATTATTATTATTATTTTTTTATTTTTTTTGGGGGGGGGCGTAGGCCGTCTCCGCCCCCTCTAAATCCGCGCCTGAGTACAGACCCTGATCAGAGAGTGTCTTCATGAGCCCTCTGGTCTGGGTCTACACCTTTTGCCAATGTTTCTTTTAGTGGACACTGGATTAGAATGGCTTACTAATTACATTGTAAAAAGGTGGTTGTGGGTACTTGTCTTGATTATGTACATGTATAAGCATGTCGATCTTTCCTGACATATCTAATCTATTCACATTCATAAACGTTTTTACCATTCATTCTAACCTCTACAAGTGCAGTTAAGTAATGAATTTCACGCAGAATGTTTATCCCAATATGTTTTAATGATTAAACCTTTTTTGTTGTTAAAATGACTTGTACTCATTTTCTGACCTTTTACAAATAATTTTCATCTTTTTAAATAATTTTACCGGCCGAATGTGAAACAGGTTGGATCCTGATGAGAATTGGAGTCATTTAGTGTCTCAACAAGACCCAAGATGTTTGATGACGAAAGTCAGCCTACGCCCAGCATGGCAAGGGTTAACTCTTTCGCTGCCAATGCCGGATCTGTGATTACCTATGCAAACAGTTTGGATCCAGATGAGGTGTCTCATCAGGATCCAAACTGTTTGTTACTGTTACTATGTTTTTGAAACAATAAATGAAGAAAATAAAAAAATGATTTGTTTTTAGCAGACGACAAAGTTAGCAGACGACAGAATTTGGCAGCGAAAGGGTTAACCTATTTAAACTGCATGTGTTGAAAAATAAATTTCTGTTGTCTGTCGCATGTTCGTGTGGAATCATCATTTGTCACTCGTCACGTGGTGTTGGAGGTGTTTGAGAGTGATATATAACCACAGACAAACCTCTCTACTACGACTAGACTACTGAAATCTACAACAGCACAGCTCCTCTAAAGTTTAGCCCTGTACTCCACGCTTATCATGTAAGAAATAATGACACCATGAATATTAATTACATTAATTCTAAATTGTTATAATAGGACATGGACAGATGGACTTTTGGCCACAGTAGAAACCGTAGGATAATATCTGTATTATTTCATAAGCAAACAGAGCAGACCCTGATCAGACGGCTCCTGTAGGAGCCGTCTGATCTGGGTCTGCTCTGTTTGCAGTAGTGTATAAAGGCGTATATATGGAGTAAAGGGGTAACAGAACCTCTTGAATATTCATGTTTGAAATAATGACATCATGAATATTTATTAGCTGATTTTTTTATATAATGGCATATGTACATATGAATTTTAGGTATTGGTAGAAACTGTACAGTGAGCATAAATAAACAGAGCAGACCCTGATCAGATGGCTCCTATAGGAACCGTCTTAATTTAGGTCTGGTGTATTTGCAAAGGCATGAAGGGAAGGATTTATAAAACAGACATTGGTATCTTTTAAAACACGTGTTGCTTAATGCACGACGAAAATAATGCAGAAAGCTCAATCATTATGCTACCGCTGACTTTAACCCATTACCTCATAGGCTATTTTTAGATACAACCTCTTTGAATAAATATACCGAAAAGGAACATTAACTATAGAGAAAAGGAAACTTTCATAATTTTGTAGTATGAAACCATTGTGATAAATAGAGCATTTGCCCCTATAGGAGCAACTGTTCTATTTATCACAATGGTTTCACAAAGTGACTTCTACAGAGTCGTCAAAAGTCGTCAATATGAGGGTATGGTTAATATCAATAATTATGCCTGATTCTTGTAATCGCTTCAGAAAAGGTTTTAATGTATTTAAGATAGCTAAATGCGGGACGAAAGAAAAGAAAAACACTCCTGTATATGTAACTTTTGTTCTGCATCAACCATTCCCCTCATATAAACGTTTTTCATGCATTTGCTAACAGAGTAGACACAGATCAGATGGTTCCTACAGGGCTGGTCTATTTACCCTGCCTTATCAACCCATTTTCACGTGGTCCAATAAATAAGGTAACAAGCATTCAATGCACTCCCAGAATAGGGTCTCTCTGATAATTTATCTGCACTGTTTGCTAAACCAATCAATACTGGTACAATGGGTTGTTCCCGCAGTCTACTTTGTTTACAGTGTCCAATCAACATGAAAAATGGACGAGTTCAAACATTAGATATGGACGCGTTTACTGTTCATGAAGTGCTAGTAAATGGATTAATCTTTATCGTGCTGAAAAATATGTCTTCAAAACTCCGATATGTTGCATTTTTACTTACTTCTGATTCGGACACGCGTTTGAGAAACTGTTGTCCGAGTGCGAAACAGCTTGGGTCCTGACGAGACGCAGATTTACTCGGCGTCTCATCTGGATCCAAGCTGTTTGCAAATTGCGAATCTGGCTGTGGCTAAGCACGATACTGGTTAATCGAATTTATGCAATAGTCGAACCTCTGCGACATGGTCAATGATGTGGTATAACGAATGACGTCAACCCTTCGCGTTGGATGTCATTCGTGGATATCGTCATAGAATGGACCAAACAGTATTGTTTCAATTGTTTTATCTCAAAAACACATTCTTTATAGACAGATAATATTTAATAAGCCTTTCCCCTTTGACGGCTCTGCAAACAGAGTAAGCCCGGGTCAAACATAGGAGCATTCCGATTTACGGTTTGCTTAGTGAATTTCAATTACGTAAGTGTCTGAAATGGACAATCAACCCTTTGTTCATTTGCCATTATAAAAAAAGGAAATAAATATTCATGAAGTCGTGCTAAAGGGTTAAGTTCAATCAATATACAATCGCCATTGTTGACTACAGTAAACCTCTCTTATGCGACCGCCAAAAATATTTATAATTCTTGGTCTTAAATGCAGGTGGTAGCTTAATGCGGGTCGAAAGTTATGCAGAAATTTAAGCTCCTGTAGGAGCTTTCTGCATAACTTTCGACCTGCATTAAGCAACCGCCTGCTTTTAAAGACATTTATTGCCATTCATAAAGTGGTCGCATTAGAGGGGTTTTACTGTATATCATTTGTGCTTGAGTTACTTTGTGTAATTTCAGTATACAGTATAACCTGTCTGATCAGGCCCTGTTGTTTGCTTATGGTATAGTCCAGTAAAACCTCTCTACAACGGCGATTCAATTGTGTTAATTAGTTGGTATGTATGGCAGGTGGCTGCTTAAAGCAAGGTGAAAGTAAAACAAAACGCTCCTATACAGGTGGCTGCTTAACCCAAGGAGAAAGTAAAACAGAACGCGCCTATATATAGGAGCGTTCTATTTTACTTTCACCTTGCTTTAAACAGCCACCTGCCTTTAACACAAAATACCTGATGTAATTTAGTGGTCGTTATAGAGAGGTTTTACTGTATGTTTAGATTTGATTTTACAGTTTCTGCCTGAGCCAAAACATCCGGTGTACATATGCCATCGTAAAAATTCAGCTGATAAATATTCATGATGCCATTATTCCTTGAAGAATATCAAACAGGGAAGGGGTTAGGTATCTGACGTAGACGAATCTCAGAGAGTAATCTCTTTAGGCACTGGCTGATTGTCGTCTGCAAACAGTGTCGTCTGTTTTAAGTTTCAAAGTGTTTCACAAAACAATACTGGAGTGTTGAATAGTTTGGATCCAGATTAGACGCCTGGTTACTCGATAGATCTATCTCACGAGGATCTAAACTATCTGCAAAAGTGTTGACAGATTCTTTCTTTGCAGCAAATCCTGTAACTCGCATTCCGACAACCGTGACAGCGAAAGTTAACCCTTCGCTTGCTATTCACGTCAATATACCTACCTGTAAATAGTGAAGACCCAGATGAGACAGCTCCTACAGGAGCTGTCTCATCAGGGTCTGCACTATTTACAAGTTGATTGTGCAACCAGTGAACTCCACAGCAGTGGTTGCATAGCGAAATACTTGTACACAGTGGAGATATGTGTAATTATACAACAGGGCATGGGTAAAGAAGGAGAAATGTATTTTAAAATTCTGCAAGAGAAGGGTTAAACTGACTGTGAAGCGTCTTTGAAAAAATGTTCATAAAAATGATTAAGTAGTTTCTTTTAAATGTCTACAACAATGATTCTAGTGAATTTATGTTATATGGTACATAAAGCCATGTGTAAAATACATACCGTTTTGACTAACTATTAACCATAAGACAAAACTCTGTAATTATCCAAATCCGGTCTCTTTGTCTCATTGCTTCACTCTTTACCAATTAAATGCATGCAACTGCACTGTGCATTTAATTTAAACATGAACAACAGATGAACCATACAGTTAAGTCGGGCCTTATACCGAGTACCAGCTGAACTCATACTTAAAACCTTATCATGCCATGTCGAGTACCAGCTGAACTCGGACTTTAAACGCGGTCTGACTGGCCTTTGTGAACATTTTGGATCCAGATGAGACGCCGAGTAACACAGCGTCTCATCTGGATCCAAGCTGTGTTAGATTCCGTAAACAGTTTCTAAAGAGTTTCGGGCAAATCGGAAGTAAGTAAACTATAAAAGGTCGAAGTCTAAGCAAACTGTCTTTTTTGATATTTAAAAATATTGTCGCATTGTCGTCTGCAGAACAATGGAACATGTTTCAATGTGCATGGTAGTTTCTTCTTCTATGTCTCTTTCTTTAACATACACCAGTGTAAACCAGTCTGGATATTGGTGTTTAAAATTTGTCTCATCTGTGTCAAAACTCTTTGAAAATTGTTTCCAATTGTGCATCCAAGGCTTGATAGAAATTACAAAATATTACAGTTAAAATTTACAAATATTACAGTTAAAAGGCGATATCAGCCCTGTCAGTGTTACTTTCGTGCACATTTCACGCCTTAATGATTAACATACACTGTATGACGTATAAACAAAACAAAGATCAAACGGGTGGACAGTGTTTCGTTTATACCAGTTCAAATCTATATTGTGTAATTGAAAATGATACAGGGTAAACAAATGTAAACAAAGACTCCATTGATTAGCGGATTGCGAAATTCTTCAGTTCACTTCTGGGTGATTTAACAACCTTACTATCATGGAAACGTGTCTGTAATGTCGTGCGCAAACTGTTTGGATCCGGATGAGACGCCGAGTTACTCGGTGTCTCATCTGGATCCAAACTGTTTGACAGCAACTGATATCGCATATGTCTGAAGTTGGTTACTACTGGTATACTCCATACAAATACAGGTCTTGATAAAACATTTACCAGCCGTCCTTGTTACAAGGAATAGCTATATACGATGAACGCAGCAGATGTAATAAAAAAGACGACCGTCTGTAGTACATAACTCTTTCACTGCCACTTTCTGCCGTCTGTAAAGTTTATTGTCTTTATTAATTCTTAATTGATTTGAATATTATTCCAATTAGATTAAAAACAATTATCACAAAACATGAAACAGTTTGGTTCCTGATCATACACCGAATAATTGATGTCTCATCTAGATCTAAAGTGTTTTAACCCTTTCGGCGCCAAATTTCTAATTGTCGTCTGCAAAGCAAGTTTGTTAAATCATTCGGTAAAATAAGATAAATAAATGCAAATTTCAAAGGAATAAAGCACATAAATAGGGTTTAGGACAAAAAGTGAAATCCCTGATCGGACGCCGCCTTGAAAAGGCGACGTCCGATCTTGGATTGCACTATTTGTCCTGTTGTATTTTTGCGACATTGGCGGTGAAAGGGTTGAAGGATATCACAGACACGAGAGTTAATACTTGATAGTAAACTAGAACAATGTTGTGTTGTGTTTAATGAGAAATGTCCCGACTTTTGGCGCCAAATAATTCTCATCTGTGAACATTGTCGTCAATGTGCTGTAAGTTTCAAAACGGGGTCTTCTCCAATTTCTTATAACAACGTCAGTGAAGTGTCAAACAATTTGGATCCTGATGAGACGCCGAGTTACTCGGCGTCTCATCTGGATCCAAACTGTTTGCAAATGTACTCACATTTTCGCCCACTGAAGCCAGCCATATTAGTCACTTTCCGGCGCTCGTGACGATGAAAGCGTTACATTGAATAAACGTTTTTGAAACACACATATAATAAAGCCAGACAGAAGATGATCACGGATTAATCAAGACTTTGGATTATTCCGATTCTGGTCTATACAATGACACAGATAATCACAATCTCCAGGCTGATTCTTCGTCGCCAAATTAAATAGAACACGTGGGTTTAATGTATAGATACCTGACTCGTGATCATCTTGGGGATAACAGCATCACTATATATAAAATTTAGAATCCGATATCGTCCCTTGTCGGTCCATGACCCTTTACCTGGTGATATTCATGTAAGACATATAATGACGTCATGCATATAAAGTAGCTGGTGTCTGACAATGGCATTGATATATGGACACATAGCAGATTCTGTAAATAAAAAAAACTCGATTATTGTAACACTCAAACACGCAATATTATTGATCTTTAAGACGTGGCAGCTTAATACTGGGTGGAAGTCCTCCGGGAGCTTTCTGCATGACTTCCATCCTGCATTAAGCAGTCAACTGCCTTCTTCATTTTTTCCTTAATCTAGACTGTCGTAGGGGCATCTTACTTGATTTCATGACAATCATTTCCCACTAGCCTCAAAGGGTCTAAAATCTTCTATACCAATATTTCGAGCTATTGAGTTTTTTACTGTATATAAATTCATAAGCAGAAAGAACATACCCTGACCAGACAGCTCATACAGGATCTGGGTCTGCTCTGTTTGTGAAGGTGTCCGTCTGATCTGGGTCAACTCTATTTGTAAAGTTGGCAAGGATGCATCTCTATCAGGTGAATGATGAATTCTTTGGCTACCATAGGCATGTCACAAACCGGACACCCATAACAAACTGGACATGCGTAATAGAACGGACATACATTTAGCTATTGGATAAATGTTATGGATGTCCGGAGGCAGTAATACCAGGTAATATCACTAACACTTCTAATGCACATGGAATATTATTGTACACCTTATAAATGTAAACCAACAGCTGCCAAGCATTTGCATCACGTGACAGTCCAATATCATGAGGCAATTAACTTATGATACATTGTTGAGTCCCGTACTGAAATATATTGGACGTGTACAGAGCCGTGAAAAGCTATATTGGGCGAGTCGAGGTCTCGTCCAATATAACTTTCCATGGCTGTGTTATTGTACATTTCAGTACGGGACTAAACGATGTTTAGCAACCTGATTCTAAATTGTCTGCCTGGACAAAAACTTCCTTGTTCAAATGCCAGTATAAATAGTCATCTACATTGTTGGGAAAATACCAGAATTATCTAAAGGGGTGGCCTATCTCTTTATTTCATGAATATTCATGCAACAAATAATGACGTCGTGCGCTTGCTATTCACGTCAATATCCTACCTGTAAATAGTGAAGACCTAGATGAGACAGCTCCTGCAGGAGCTGTCTCATCAGGGTCTGCACTATTTACAAGTTGATTGTGCAACCAGTGCACTCCACAGGACTGATTGCACAGCGAATTACGTGTACACAGTGAAGCTATATGTAGTTATACAACAGGGCATGGGTAAAGAAGGAGAAATGTATTTCAAAATTCAGCAAGAGAAGGGTTAATTAATTATGACATTTGTACACAGGAACTTTCCACTGTTGCATACGCTGTATAATCAGATCTATATGTACTGTAAGCAAACAGTGCAGACCCTGATCAGACGTCTGATCTGAGTCTACTCTGATTGCCAATGCGTAAAAAGTGTATTTATGGATTAAAGAGTTATATATATTTATACAGTAAATCCTCTCTTAACCGGAATTCTATTAGAGAAGAATTTAGATATTTTAAGCAGGTGACTGCTTAATGCAGGGTGAAAGTCATGCAGAAAGCTCATCTAGGAGCTTTCTGCATGACTTCCACCCTGCATTCAGCTGTCACCTGTTTCCAAGACCGATATTTATACTAAATTAAATGTCCGGTTAAGAGAGGTTTTACTGTTCAGTGAAATTCGGATAATGGTTATTTATGGGGCAATCGTTGCAGGATATTAGTAATAATCCTTGATATCTCCGTGACACAAAAACTTCAGTAATTAATTAGACCCTTGATATTCCTGTAAGAACCAAACCTTTGATATTCGACATTTCTAATCATTACCGCGACACAGAGATTTATCGGTGTACTTAATACAAGCACGCTGGTCAAATATACTGGCAGATCTAATTGTGTACTCCTGCATGTATGGATTGTAATCGTGTTTTGATTTTTAGCCTGCTGCAGGTGGATGAGTGAATACCTTTGCAAACAGTTTGGATCCAGATGAGACGCCGAGTAACTCGGCGTCTCATCAGGATTCAAACTGGTTTACACCATGATTGTACTTTTGGTAGACATACTGATTACAACTGGGATTTTGAAAACGGGATGAAAAGTTTTAAAGTATGCTTAGAAATGACTAGTTTGGTTTATTGCCTGAAAAATCATTGGTCAAGCAAACAGAACAGACCCTCTTCAGACCTCCGCCAGGATCCCCCTGATTCGCATCTACACTGTTTGCCCCAATCCCGTTTTCAGGTCAGGACAACTAGTGAATCTGAAACCGTTTAATTGTTTTCAGGGATTTAGAATACGAATTAAATTATCGTTCATTCAGGTTATCATTCTGCTTTGTAGGATGCACGTTTTGTAATTTAACCCTTTCGCTGCCAATGCCGGATCTGTGATTACCTATGCAAACAGTTTGGATCCAGATGAGACGCCGAGTAACTCGGCGTCTCATCAGGATCCAAACTGTTTGTTACTGTTACTATGTTTTTGAAACAAAAATGAAGAAAATAAAAAAAATGAAAATTTGTAGCAGACGACAAAGTTTGGCAGCGAAAGGGTTAAATGAGCACTACGTAAAGACTCACATCGGAGTTTGAATTTGCAAAATTACTTAATAAATTACATCCATGAAGCAACTGGGATTTTAACTGTTTGCAAAGCTAACCGAATATTTGCAACTGACAGCAAAACGTGTTAACTTTTTGACTGCGTGTAACGAGTTATTGGCATATGCAATGGTAACGACCCAGATCAGGGGCTCCAAGGGGTAACCTTTTATCAGGGTCTGCAAAGTCTACCATTCAAATTCATCTATAGCAAATTATACCCATTCATATTGAAAGGAATCTAATGTTAAACGATGATAGACCATTCCAAGTGGAAATTTCAGCATTTAAAGAGTAGAACTAATAAAACGACTGATCCCATTGTTTCTTCAGAATCGACTGATCCCATAGTTTCTTAAGGAAGGTCCACTGCGATACATGTACACATGTAAAAGACATTCAGTGAATCCTCGATAATTCGAAATATTAATAAAACGTTTTAAATACTTTTAAACAGGTAGCTGCTTAATGCAGGGAGAAAGATATGCAGCAGGATGCTCCTATAGGAGCTTTCTGCAGGAAGCTCCTAGAGGAGCTTTATGCATGACTTTCAACCTGAATTAAGCGTCCACCTGTCTTAAAGATCAATACTGATACGAATAAACGAGTTCTACTGTAACAATACCAGATGTTTGACAAAACACATGCCGGTACAAAACAACTCATCATTATTTCGCTTTCCAGTATTGTTAACTGCAAAATCTGTTGTCTGTTTTAACTCTTATTTTAAGTTCTTCCAGTTTCTTTGAAAATACAACAACCACAGTTTCAAACATGCGTAGTAGCTTGCCGGGAACCGTGTCGGTGAAAGAGATAACCCTTTCAACACATTTGCTTGCAAAACGTATTTTTATCCAGTTTTCTGACATTTTTATGTAAAAGTAGAATTGTGTCCACACGGATACCCCACCCCGTCCCCACCTATGGCGCTATTAGCTATAAATGTAGCACGCTTTTAGGTGAAAAACGTAAAAAGTGCTGCCACTTTGGCAAAAATGGTCACTGCAATAGTTTACTTCGTTATAACCATATTCACTTCAAGGTTGTTTATGTGTGAAAGTTTGAAGCAAATTCTCCAAGTGGTGTATGAGGAGTTGGACACACAGGAGTTTTCACTTTATGTTTTACAGTAAAACCTCTCTAAACCAGAGGTTCACTGAAGTATAAATATCAACCTTGGAGACAGGTGGAAGCTTAATGCAGGATGAAAGTAATGCAGAAAGCTCTTTCAACCTACAGTAACCCATTCCCTCATAGTGACGTCTTTTGACGACTCTGTAAAAGTCACTTTGTGAAACTATTGTGATAAATAGAGCATTTGATCCTATAGGAGCATTTGCTCTATTTATCACAATGGTTTCTAACCTACACAATTTTCTCTGGTTAATGCTCCTTTTCGGTAGATTTATTCAGAGGTTGAGTCTAAAAATAGCCTATGAGGTAATAGGTTAAGTAGCCACCTGCCTAAAAGTATCTTAATTCTTCTCTACTACAATTCCGGTTAAGAAATGTTTTACTGTATATCGAAAAATACAAAGTCCGGTAACTCTTGTACAAATAGTCGGAACAAAGTCCAGTAACTCTGGTACAAATGGTCGAAACAAACAAAAACTTCTTACCGACTATTTTAACATCTTTGGAAGTTTAAAATGATTTCTCCGACTGGAGTATGAACAAAGGACGCGCCGGATATTTTCTCTATATCTTATATAGTGAAGAAAATTTAAAATTCGCGTTACTCTAGAATAAATGGCCGCAGCAAAACTCCCTTCTTATTCATAACCATCTTCATATTAAGATTGATAATCTATGAAAGTTTGAAAACATTCTTTCCAGTGGTGTATGAGGAGGTGAAAACACAAGACTTTTTTCCACTGGATCTTATATAGTCAAGACAAAGTTCCATGTCTCTAGCAAAAACATTTATCGCTACGAGCATCATTTCATCAACGCTGTTCATATGTGCTTTTTTAAAAGTAAATTCTCCCGTTGGTGTATGAGGCGTTGGACATACAAGAATTGCGGGACGCACAGTCGGACTGATGTACGTAAGAACAAGAGCAAGGCTATATGCCTCCAACCTTGTGTGCCTTGGGGTGGGGGCATAGTTCCGTGCCGGGCAGTTTGTACCCTGTGGCGTTCAAACCCGGCCAATTTTGTTGAAAGAGTTAAGTTAACCCTTTGCTTTCCTTTGCAAACAGAGTAGACCCAGATCAGACGGCTCATATAGGAGGGTCTGCTCTGTTTGCTGATGTAACATGAAAGACCTGTGTCGTTACTGTCTAAAATTGCTACAATGTTCCTCCTTCCATATTACAATATAACTATTTTGTCCACGAATATTCAGTAAATATTGAAATTTGGAATAAATATAGAACAGGGAAAGCGTTAAACGCTCTTGACTCAGATATCGAAAATGTGAAAAACCACAGGGGGCCATTCCGTGGGTCTTGACGGTCGAAAAAGTCAAACAAATTGATTGGGTCGATTTAGTGTTATTAGTAAGTGATTTAGTATATAATACAGTAAAACTTCGATTATCCGAACACTAAAATACGTATTATTATCGATCTTTAAGACAGGTGGCAACTTAATGCATGGTGAAAGTCATGCAGAAAGCTCCTCTAGGAGCTTTCTGCATGATTTTCACCATGCATTAAGCTGCCACCTGCCTAAAAGGGTCTAAATTCTTCTATATCGAAAATTCGAATAATCGAGGTTTTACTGTATAACACTAAATCGACCCAATTAATTTTGTTGACTTTTGAAATGCCCCCCTGTGTGAAAAACGGCCAAGACCAGAATTGGCCGACACTCGTGTCTGCTATATATTTCCCTCATGACTATTCATATGAGAAATGATGGATACAGGCATAATAATAAGCTGAATTTTATAATGTCATCATGGATACGGTAATTGTTTAGCATGACAGAAAATGTAGAATCAGATATTTATATTAACCCTTCGCTTGCTGAATTTTAAAATACATTTCTCATTTCTTTACCCATGCCCTGTTGTATAATTACATTATATATTCACTATGTACAAGTATTTCGCTGTGCAATCACTGCTGTGGAGTGCACTAGTTGCACAATCAACTTGTAAATAGTGCAGACCCTGATGAGACAGCTCCTGCAGGAGCTGTCTCATCTGGGTCTTCACTATTTGCAGGTAGGTATATTGACGTGAATAGCAAGCGAAGGGTTAATTACACCAACAAATAGAACATACTCTGACCAAAAGACTCTTACAGGTGGCGTTTGATCTGGATCTACTCTGTTCACAAAACCGTTAATATGTATCTCTATGAGGGAAATGATTCATTGTGAAGTTGGTAACAGAAGAACAATAAAAAAAAAACAACGATAAAAAATTGCAGACGATTGGTCTTTGAAACAGACGATTGGTTTTTGAAGCAGACGATTATACATAATTCTGAGGATTTAATGTCTTCTGCTGTGACTTATGGCAATTTATGAATACATCTGCATTTTCCCAAAATCAAATTATCGAAAGTAAATCGCGTTTCTTAACCCTATACTTGATAGAGACGTTTTCGACCTCTTGCAAACTGAGTAGACCCAGATCAGGCGGCTCCTGTAGGACCCCATCTGATCAGGGTCTGCTCTGTTTGCTTATGAATAATATAGATATGATTCTACAGTTTCTGCCATGGCTCAAAAATCGTTATAAAAGTTCAGCTGATAAGTATTCATGATGTCGTAATATTCACCAAGAAGCGTTAATTTGACAGCCCCTTGTCTTTTTAGAATCAAGGAGTTTGACAGTCAATAGTACATGTAATAAAAAGCTTGAAGGAATCGAGAGGTAAAACAATGTAATAGATCAGTGTCCATGCTTATAAAACTTTTACTTGAGTCTGAGTTCGTTCTCAAGTTTTTGGTTGGTCAGATTTGAGCCTTTGGCTCAAATCTGACCAATCCAAAGCTTGAGAACTCAAATCTAACCAATCAAAAGCTTGAGAACGAACTCAGACTCAACTAAAAAGCTTTATAAGCATGGACCCAGAATTGTAGCAGAAATCGTAATTATATACAAAACTATTTGACACCGTGAATTTTTGAAAAGAATGTTTCCAACAACAATTGCTCAGAGTGCAGAAGGTCAACCCGGCCTTTCCTCCATATAAACGTGTTTGCACGCATTTGCAAACAGAGTAGACTCAGATTAGACTGCTCCTCGAGGAACCGTCTGATGAGGGTCTGCTCTGTTTGCTAATGGAATTTGATAGGACTATTTCTTTAGTTTCTAAAATGGCTACAATGTTCCCCCTTTCCATATTTCATTATAACTATTTTGTCCGCGTCTCATCAGGATCCAAACAATTTGACACTCACTTATCAAGATCCAAACTATTTGATACTCAATCATCAATATCCAAACTATTTGCCACTCGTGTGTGTTTTAAAAAAGGGAATTAAATAAACGTCCACTTTGAAGCCTGAAGTAAACACAACTGAAGGGAAAGCAGTGAACGAGTTTTTGACTCCAAATAATTTTCATCTGCAAATCTTGTCGCCTGCTTTAACCCGTTCCCTCATATAAACGTGTTTTCACGCATTTGCAAACAGAGTTAACTCAGATATATGAGCCGTTTGATCAGGATCTGCTCTGTTTGCTAATGGAATTTGAAAGATCTTTTCTTTACTTTCTAAAATGCCTATAATGTTCTACCTTCCATGTTTCAGTTTAGCTATTTTTTCCATGAAACTTCATTAGGTATTGAAATTTGGAATAAACGTAGAACAGGGAAAGGAAATTAACAGGGAAAGGGTTAATTTCCTCAATTTTCTTCTCTCAAAGTGAATTTTTAAACAGTTTAGTTTTGATCTCGATGGTGCTAGTTTTGCGCATTGTAACAGTCTGCCTGAGTTGCTTTACTGTGTCCGTCGTGGCGAGAAAGTTAACTGAGTTGATATTCAAACTTGTGATCGGAAGTATTATCTTTTAACCGCCATTGTTAAACTGTTAAAAGACACCATGAAATACTGCTTGGTCACCATGGAAACAATTTCAGCAATTCGAGAATATTTTTTTTTAAAATTAGTAAATAACCTTCGTTCAGGCGTTTTTATCGTCTCATTAACCACAGTTTCAAGTTCCGAAGAGCAGTCATTTTATCGTCACGTAAACCAGTTTCGAGTGTCGAGGAGCAGTCATTTTATCGTCACGTAAACCAGTTTCGAGTGTCGAGGAGCAGTCATTTTATCGTCACATAAACCATAGTTTCGAGTTCCGAGGAGCAGTCATTTAATCGTCACGTAAACCAGTTTCGAGTGCCGAGGAGCGGTCACTTTATCGTCACATAAACCAGTTTCGAGATCCGAGGAGCGGTCATTTTATCGTCCTGTAATTCACAGTTTCGAGTGCCGAGGAGCGGTCATCTTATCGTCTCATAAACCACAGTTTCGAGTTCTAAGGAGCGGTCATTTTATCGTCTCATAAACCATAGTTTCGAGTTCCGAGGAGTGGTCATTTTATCGTCTCATAAACCATAGTTTCGAGTTCCGAGGAGCGGTCATCTTATCGTCTCATAAACCATAGTTTCGAGTTCCGAGGAGCGGTCATTTTATCGTCTCATAAACCATAGTTTCGAGTTCCGAGGAGCGGTCACTTTATCGTCTCATAAACCATAATTTCGAGTTCCGAGGAGCGGTCATCTTATCGTCTCATAAACCATAGTTTCGAGTTCCGAGGAGCGGTCGTTTTATCGTCTCATAAACCACAGTTTCGAGTTCCGAGGAGTGGTCACTTTATCGTCTCATAAACCACAGTTTAGAGTTCCGAGGAGCGGTCACTTTATCGTCTCATAAACCATAGTTTCGAGTGCCGAGGAGCGGTCATTTTATCGTCTCATAAACCACAGTTTCGAGATCCGAGGAGCGGTCATTTTATCGTCTCATAAACCACAGTTTCGAGATCCGAGGAGCGGTCATTGTATCGTCTCATAAACCACAATTTCGAGTTCTAAGGGAAGGCCATTTAACCAAACATAATGTCAATTCTAATACATTCCAAATTATTTACAAAAATATCCTTCATGAATATTAATTCAAGAATATATTACTACATGAATCCCATTTTGTCCTCTGATCTGGGTCAACACTGTTTGAAAATGCCAGTACATGTACATAGTTTCAAAGAATATTCCCGTGCTTCTATTAATGGGTCACGTGGAAAGAGAACATGATGACATACTACTACAAAATGTACAATAGAGGTGTTTTTTTTCGTTTACTACGAGAGGTGCCCAGCTTATTTTTGAACAAAAGACAAGTATTAGCAAGAAGGAGTGACTTGTCGTTTTTATTTATAGATGACCCGTAGATTGGGATAACACCACATTTTTATTAGGTGGGCTCAGCATTGCACTATTTGATTGAATCACTACAATGTATCGGACTTCGGGTCTACCTAACTGCATGAGCTTCGCGAGAAATTGGCTCTTCAATTTTAGCAAAACCCTTTTATACAGAATGGAATAGTTTGGAAAAAACCAAATCTATAAATAAAAACGACAGATCACTCCTACTTACTAATACATGTGCGAGATGGATGATCAAGTTTTGTGTATGTTATCAGCTTATACATGTACGTGTTAACATGGATGTCAAAATAGTACGTAAGAAAATCTGTGATAAAGTAGAGGGTGTCGTGTTAGGGGGTTTTGAGGACTAACCATACTTATAGAAGCTTTCATAGGGAGCTTAAAACTATGGGTTATAGTATTTCTTTGGGTTCCATAGTTTCAAGTTGGGTTACAACGTAAGTCGGCCTCTCACGGTGCTACACGGCAAAATTCATGAAACGGCATACGGCGGCCACGCTGGACATTATACGCAAGGTTGACCGTTTGATCGCCAAAGTGAATCGGCCAACACTACGAGAGATGGCATTGGAACTAGTGGCGGCCAAGGGAAACTCAGAAGCGAAGAGCCAGATTCGCATTATTGATAAAAGAACAAAAGTAAAATCTGAGTGTTATATTAATGAAGTTCTTAAGCCTTTTTGGAGAAAAATGTCGCTAGACTGTTTCCAGAGGGACCGAAATCTATGCCATTCTACTAGAACAGTGCATCTAGCCACACATCTAAACATACGATGAATTTCCTCAAGAGCTGAAACATTCAGTTTATAACGCCTGAAGAATGGATGCCAACATCACCCGATGCTGCCCTGATAGATTGCCACGGGTTCTATATTGAGCATTTGTTACAATAAGATGTATTCAGGTAAGATTTTACTGTTATTTATGAAAGACCGGTGGTGACATTTCACTATACACACTTCATACTGCATAGTTCACACTTCAAACTTTAAAATTTGAAGTCTAAAGTTTGAAGTTTGAAGTCTGATGTCTGAAGTTTAAAGTTTGAAGTTTGAAGTCACCACCGGTCTTTCGTAGTTATTTCAGTTTTGTTAAAAAATAAGTATAATAAACGGTATAAATGGGCAGTATCCTGCAATAGCCCCCTCTCCACTGAATGAATCGGTATACCTTTGACATTGCCTATATTGGTATTTAGTATACACTCATGCCGAGATATTGCGGTAGTAGCTGAGGGGGTTACTCCGGGACATTACCCTGCTACGTGTACAGCTAAATTCCCCTAGATCGAACCATAGGTACATGTATACGTTGTGTTGATCAACAACATCCAACCATAACTTTTCATAGAACTCATTTTCATAAACCCCAACAAAGATTGTACTATAAGCATTATAATGCTTATACAATGTAATACAATTTTTGTTGGGGTTTATGAAACTGAGTTCTATGAAAAGTTAGGGTGTTTAAGGTCATTTTGGGGCTTGTATACCTATGGATCGAACTGTTAATAAAGAAGGATTTAGACATTTAGGGCGCAGAGCGAAAGTCATGCAGAAAGTTCCTTTGTTACGGTCAATTATTATACAATAAATTTGTTACATGTAATGCACATGAAATGAAACTGTTATATAATAAAATGTTACATGTAAGGCACATGTGCCGGAAATTGTTATATAATAAAATGTTACATTTAAGGCACGTGTGACGGATATTGTTGTAAAATAACATGTGACATGTATGGCATGTATAACGGAAACTTTCTACATAGTACAAATTGTTCCATGTAAGGCACGTATAATGGACAAAATGTTACATGTATGATACATATAATGGACAATTGTTACATAGTTTAAGCCACATATGACGGACATTTGTTACATAGTTAAAACTGTTAAATGTAAGGAACATATCTTACTCATTGGGTGCCTTTTCGTATAAAATCCAGTGTACAAACGTTTTATTAGCAACTATTTGAAGGACCAGCATTTGACAATTGAACTTATGTTATCTTCTTTCAAAGATAACTAGAACTTAAACCAAAAAGTAGTTATTTCATAATACATGTACTATTCTAGACTTTATTGTGTCATATGACTGATATTCAGAACTGTACTACAAATGTACATGCTATATTAGGATACCTGTGCAATCTATGTAATTTATTTTCAATATTTCCTCGCCAAACACTACCCTGTTCGTACCCATTTGGTACTCATTTGGTACCATTTGGTACTCATTTCCGTTGCGAGTCAAATGAATACCAACAAGATAGGAATAGGCTAAAAATGAAACATTGTTATTGATTATTAGTAGTCTTATCTACAACCTTGGATATTGAATGAGCTAATTTATACGATTGCTTAGCATTTGACCACTGTTTGTTGCGCAAATAATGAAATAATGGATGTGTTTATTGAACCACCGGGTGATGCCAGTGACCTTCGGCCAATTTAGATAAACAGCTGTAGAATATATTTCGCTTGTGTATATCCATTAATAACCGCAATGTCTTGGCTCACCTCATTTTCTAAGCGCACTTACCCAATTAACGATTGTGAGTTAATCCCATTTGAGGGACGGGGTGGATTCTGCAATCATTCTTTGGCCGATGTAATTTTGGAAAATGATTTGTGAAGCAAACAGCGCATACCGTGACTAGAGGGCTACACGAGAAACCCTCTGATCTGGGTCTACCCTGTTGGCCTATGCCCCTCTTCAGGGACTTCTGGTAGATGTTGGACAGACGGGTCAGTTATATGAGGAGCGTTTGAAAAGTAGTGGAACCAGTGGCGACTTTTCGACACCTCGTCCATTTTCCAAGAAATGACTATGTGAAACCCCCAAAGTACTCTCCATCTGACTGTACACAATGTTCCAGGCGCAATAGCTACTCTAAAACTGTATTTTGGAAGCGCTCTATAGGTATACTGTTTATACACCGGTATAGGGCGTCCCCAATTGCGCTGCGCATTTCAAAACGGTGTCCTATTAACCATTTACTCTATGAATATTCAGATATAATGACATCATCAATACTAATTAGGGTCCATGCTTATAAAGCTTTTAGTTGAGTCTGAGTTTCGTTCTCAAGCTTTTGATTGGTCTGATTTGAGTTGTCAAGCTTTTGGTTGGTCAGATTTGAGCCAAAGGCTCAGATCTGACCAATCAAAAACTTGAGAACGAACTCAGACTCAACTAAACGTTTTATAAGCATGGACCCTGATTAATCTTTATAATGGTACTCTGACCAAAATGTTTCCTCGTGACAGAAACTATATCTATATCACATCAAAAGCAAACGAAGTAGACCCTGATCAGACGGCTCCTATAAGAGCCGTCTGATCTGGGTCTACTCAGTTTGCAAAAACATAGAAATGAACATTTATGGAGGAAAGGGTTAAGCATGATTTAAGGTATGGGTTTCAAATGGCCGTCGTACGACGTTTTCTCATCTTTTGAATTTCCATTTACATACAGTTGAACTTCGATATGTCGAACTTCATCGTACTATACAAATAATTCGAGATAAAAGAGGTTCGAGTTATCCGATTTCTAATCTGAAAAAATCTCAAGTTCGCACCTTAATGCAGATCTAAAGGTAATGCTGAAAGCTCCTACAGGATAGACGGGCATTAAGCTGTCACATTTGTTTCTAGATATGCGTAGTGATACATTTAAAAACAGTTATGTATAGTACATTTTGGAGGGTGTCCATTTTGGAAGGACCGAATTTCTACTTCAAACTAACCCGAAGTCCGAGTTATCCGAGTTCAAGATATCGATGCTCAACTGAATGGGAATTTAAAGGGGATCAAATTAATATTCCATGGCTCTAGAAAAAACAAAGATGGAAGGAATAGAACTCAGTTCTTATTTCTCTCGTTGCCAAATAAATTTCATCTGCTAAGATTATCGTTTACTTCAAGTTTTAAAGTGGCATTTTCTTCCATTTCTTACAAGAATGTAATCGATGTCAAACAGTTTGGATCCTGAGGAGACGCCGAGTTACTCGGCGTCTCCTCTGGATCCAAACTGTTTGCAAAAATTATCAAAGATTCTCCTGTAAATAAATTACCAAAGTGATAATTAATGATCAGGAATGTGATAATTAATGATCATAATTAATGATCAGGAGTGTGATAATTAATGACCAGGAATATAATGAATGATCAGGAATGTGATAATTAATGATCAGGATCGTATTTAACCCTTACCCCGATGTGAACAAAATGTCGCCTTAAATTTGGATCTGGTGCAATCCTGACTATTTCCGATTCGATCATGCTTTTGAGACACTATTGCCCGACTGTCGATGGCTTGTTTCCTGAAGAGAGCCAGTCATGTAGTTGGTGTCTCATTTAGATCCAAGCTGTTGTAAATGCAGGTCGCAAAATGCCCGATAAGTGATACTTTTTAAATGTGTTTAGATTTTCGTTAGTGAAGGACAATAGGACTAGTGTGTTATTTCCGTAACAAAAAACAACAGCAATGAAACAGTATCAAAATCAGACATAAAGCAACTACATGTATCAAAATAATCATTTATGTACGAATTATTAATGCTTCCATCTTCGTAGTAAAGCGAACTGCTTTTAAATAAATAACAACAACAACATTCGCTGAATTACATTGACTTTATACCTTTGTAACGCCCACACTGAATTTATTTTAACCCTTTGATCCATGAATATGCGTGTGAAAATTCTGACATCACGAATATTAATTAGATCATGTTTTATAATGCATATGAACACACAAGTGTTTAGTTTGGCCAAGACAGGAACTGTAGAATAAAAACAATATTATTTCATAAGCAAACAACCGATCCTGACGGACAGCATCCGCAGGAGCCGTCTGATCTGAGTCAATTCTGTTTGCCAAAGTCATATCTTTCGAGTTACGGTTTAAATACAAATAAGGATATTACTGCTGCTTTGCACAATCATACAGGGAATTAAATAAAGGATCTGTTACGGTTTGCTTATGGAACAATATAGATCTATACTCGTTTAGTTCTATAAACAACCCTTTTGCTATTGCTTTATATATTGCCTTATATTTATTATGAACATGTAACATTGTAATTGTGTAAAAAAGCAAGCAATAAAATATGATTAAACTAAATAAACAATCAAAACAGATCCTGACCAGACTTTTCCTACTGATCTGTGTTTAGTTTGTGATGCAAAAATGTCAAAAGTCGTCTCTATGAAGTCAAGGGTCTGCTCTGTTTGTTGGACCCATTTGCTCATATAAACACGTTTTCAGGCATTTGCAAACAGAGTAGACCCTGATCAGACGGCTCGTATATTTGATAGATCTGTTTGGCTACAATAGTCCACCGTCCATATTTCATAATAACTATTTTGTCCACGTATATTCAGGAGGTATTGAAATTTGGAATAAACATAGAACAGGAGTAGAGTATATAAGGAGCCATAAAAGTATTATTCGTCCTCGTCCTTTAACCACCCCCTCCCCGTCTGAATTATTAGACACCTGGCTCATTAGCATATTGTGACGTCATCCATTAGTTATGGCAACCGCATTATCTTTAGAATTAAACTCCTTTCATAAAAAAGGAAATACGGCGGGGCGCCCGTAAAGGAAGGGTAGGGATATGCCAGTTTTCAATAAACAGAGTGATAAGATCTTAATGAGATTTTGGAAACTTTTTTTTTCACAAATCGAAATGTCTACACGATCTTTCTTTACCCATAAAAATGATTTTTTACAGACCTTCTTGACAAAACAGTTAAACGCCACTTTACAAATTCGGTATACGTATGAAACATCAAAAGAAGACTGAATTACATTAGTATAATCCTCAACGACTTCCATTCATCGTTCTAATTGATTTTGAACGTTTTGATATATGTGAATCAGGGCGTGGTAAAATTCTTTATTTTCATACGAACTAATAGTTTGTTGGAGAAATAAAACAATTGTAACGTAGTAAAAACGCCTTTTAGAATATTTCCAGTGGTGCAATACTTTTCATTCGACAAGATAAAATGGTTTCTATTTCATTCGTATATTAAGATTTTGTTAGCTACTGCAACTTTCGTCCGACTGTCTCTACTGTGATTGGGAAATTACTACACGCCAACACAATATCAGTCAACAAGAAACCATTAACTCTTCATTTTTTGTTTTTAAAACAAATGTTGCTTTTAATCACAATTCACCCGGCTGTCTGCATTAAAATGTGGGCGTTGCGGCTACGCGACACAAGTTAGAGAAGAAGAAATAATGTTACATATATAAGCCGCCAATAGAGCTCAAGTAGACAGGCTTCTAAACGGTCTGCAGATTACTCTTTGGAGTTCTCCCTAGTTTATCTAAACTATCTCAGGCACTCTCGCAGACTTCAAGGATCCCCGGTGCTAAACGAGTCATGCCCGGTTTTTACCTCCGTGCATTGCCACGTTTTACCTCCCGAGTCTATTAAAAGGGTCTGCGACTGCCCACAGCACCCTCGCAGACTTCAAGGATGCCCTGTGCCAAACGAGTTGTGACCAGTTGTGACCTCTAGGGAACCTCCCGAGTCTATTAAAACGGTCTGCAACTGTCTCCGGCACCCTCGCAGACTTCCAGGATCTCAGATGCCAATCCAGTTGTAGTAAGTATTAACCCCCGGAGACCTTACCGAGTCTATTACGACGATCTGCGACCTTCTCCGGCACTCTCGCAGACTTCCAGGATGCCCGGTGCCAATCCCGTTAAGGCTAGATTTGACTTCTATGGGCCTTCTCGAGTTCATTAAAACGGTTTGCGACTGTCTCAAGCACCCTCGCAGCCTTCCAGGATTCCGGTGCCAATCGAGATATTCATAGTTCCAGGTCCTTCTCGAGTTTGATAAATAATAGGCATTTTCTTCGCATTATATTTATCCAATCAGAATCATAATTGCATTCATGAATGATGTGGATGTGCTTCAAATTCATGAATGCAATTATGATTCTAATTGGATAAATATAATGCGAAGAAAATGTCTATTATTAAGACACATTAAGTAGTGTTGTTTGTTTTTATATACCCCTTCCCTCTTGTCTCTCTCTCCTCGCAGCACCTCATTTGTGCCGCCTATTCACTCCTTCATGCCTCCTCCGCGCCTCCTCTTCACTCCTCCATGCCTCCTCTTCACTCATCCACGCCTCCTTTTCACTCATCCGTTGTGCCTTAAACATTTATGAATGCAATTATAATTCTAATTGGATAAATACAATTCGAATTGTGCCTCCTCTTCACTCCTCCATGCCTCATCCACACCTCCTCTTCACTCCTGCGTGTCCCCTCTTCACTCCTCCGTGCCTCCTCTTCCCTCCTCCATGCCTTATCCGCGCCTCCTCCTTACTCCTACGTGCCTCTTCTTTACTCCTCCGTACCTACTCTTCACTCCTCTGTGCCTCCTCATCACTCCTCCATGCCTCCTCTTCACTCCTCCGTGCCTCCTCTTCACTCCTATGTGCCTTATCTTCCCTCCTCCATGCCTTATATGCGCCTCCTCCTTACTGCTTCGTGCCTCTTCTTTACTCCTCCGTGCCTCCTCTTCACTCACTCCTCCGTGTCCCCTCTTCACTCCCCCGGCCAAAGACCGTCGTAATAGACTCTAGAGGGTCCCTATATATCAAAACTGGTCACAGCTCGATTGGAACCGGGATCCTTGAAGTCTGCGAGAGTGTCGGAGACAGTCGCAGATCGTTTTAATTGAGTAGGGAGTGGCCCTAGGACCCGGAACTATGAATATCTCGATTGGCACAGGAATCCTGGAAGGCTGCGAGGGTGCTTTAGACAGTCGCAAACAGTTTCAATGAACTCGAGAATGTCCCTAGAAGTCAAATCTAGCCTTAACGGGATTGGCAACGGGCATCCTGGAAGTCTGCGAGAGTGCCATAGAAGGTCGCAGATCGTCGTAATAGACTCGGGAATGGCCCCGGAGGTTAAAACTTACCACAACTGGATTTGCACCGGAGATCCCGGATGTCTGCAAGAGTGCCGGAGACAGTTGCAGACCGTTTTAATATACTCGGGAGTTCCCTAGAGGTCAAAACTGGTAACAACTCGTTTGGCACCGGGCATTCTTGAAGCCTGTGAGGGTGCCGGAGAAGTCTCTTTTAATAGACACGGGAGGGTTCTGGGAGGTAAAAACTTGGCATGACTCTTTTGTTACAGGGGATCCTGGAAGTCTGCATGAGTGCTTGAGATAGTTGAGATACACTAGGGAGAACTCCAAAGAGTAGTCTGCAGACCGTTTAGAAGCCTGTCTACTTGAGCTCTATTGGCGGCTTATATATGTAACATTATTTCTTCTTCTCTAACTTGTGCCGCGTAGCCGTAACACCCACATTTAAATGAAGACCGTCGAGCGAATTGTGATTAAAAGTAACATTTGTTTTAAAAACAAAAATGAAGAGTTAAAGGTTTTCTGTTGATTGTGTTGGCGTGTAGTAATACATGTATCCCAATCACAGTAGAGACAGTCGGACGAAAGTTACTACGATTCAAAAAAATATTAGTTCGTATGAAAATAGAAACAGACAGCAATTGACACACGTATGTCGTGAAATATATCACAAACTAATCTGTATTTAGATTGAATTTTCTTTTCAATAAAGAATGTTACAACGCCCTGATTCACATATATTAAAACGTTCAAAATCAATTAGAAAGATGAATGAAGTCGTCGAGGGTACCTGTTCTTTGCTTGAAGATTTTAACAGATGTAATTTAGTTATAATTGATGAACTTCTTAAGCAAGGTTACAGCTATCACAAACTTCGGAAAACTTTTTCTAAATTTTATTATCGAAATTTACCTCTCATTAGTAAATATAATTGCAATCTACGGACGTTACTGCGACAAGGCATTTCTCAACCAGAATTTTATGGGGATGTTATCTACAAACTTAGGAAAATTCGGGGTCATATCCATTTTCATGATTTGTTTATAAAACGCATTAAAACATTTAAAAAGAAAGGTTATGATCCTATTATATTGTAACGCAATGCATGTTTGGTTATCGACCCTTTTACAGTCGGTAGCTACGCTTCCCTCTTTGCTGGCGCGATGACAGGCCGAGGGTAGTACTCTATGATGGTATACTCTTAAACTTGGATACAGGATGAGCTTACCAGACTCATGTATTACTTTTTCCCTGTCGTGCCCTTAACGGCTTACCTGCAGGTGCTCTGACTTCAGCAAAGTCATTGAGTACATATTTGACGGATTGTCACAGTTATTATGCTATGTTTTACATGTTGTCCTGTGTTCACCGTCGTCTATGTTGTGGGTAAGTCCAGCGGGGATACCTTTATTTACACTATTTGTAAAGCTAGGGTGACTTTGAGAGAAGTGTGAGGTTAGGACGTTCGTAAACCGGTTTAAACCCCCCATTGGTGTGTTTGCTACCGACCGTGCCAAGGCGGTACTCTCTTTTTCACCCTTCCTTTTGTTTGCCTTGCGTCTTTGTGCTTGTGATTTTGTTCATGTGTGGAACGTTTGTCTCTGGTTCTTGTGTGTCTTTTGGTGTTTTCTGTGTTCATCTCGTGTGTGAGTGTGGTTTAGGTGTGTCGTTGTGTGTGTGTATATGTGTCATGCTGTCTATCGGTGTTTTGGTGGTGGTTGCGTCTTGTATGTGGCTTTGCCTGCTTGACTTTACTACTTTTCCATTTTTACTAATGATATTCAATTTTCTTTTCATGTGAAATATACCACAAGCTGGTGTACATATATATATATTAAAAAGCTGACATCTGGGGAACAATGAAAGAGATGTTTTATACGAATGGAAAAGTAGTAAAGTCAAGCAGGCAAAGCCACATACAAGACGCAACCACCACCAAAACACCGATAGACAGCATGACACATATGTGTGGAACGTTTGTCTCTGGTTCTTGTGTGTCTTTTGGTGTTTTCTGTGTTCATCTCGTGTGTGAGTGTGGTTTGGGTGTGTGGTTGTGTGTGTGTATATGTGTCATGCTGTCTATCGGTGTTTTGGTGGTGGTTGCGTCTTGTATGTGGCTTTGCCTGCTTGACTTTACTACTTTTCCATTCGTATAAAACATCTCTTTCATTGTTCCCCAGATGTCAGCTTTTTAATATATATATGTACACCAGCTTGTGGTATATTTCACATGAAAAGAAAATTGAATATCATTAGTAAAAATGGAAAAGTAGTAAAGTCAAGCAGGCAAAGCCACATACAAGACGCAACCACCACCAAAACACCGATAGACAGCATGACACATATACACACACACAACGACACACCTAAACCACACTCACACACGAGATGAACACAGAAAACACCAAAAGACACACAAGAACCAGAGACAAACGTTCCACACATGAACAAAATCACAAGCACAAAGACGCAAGGCAAACAAAAGGAAGGGTGAATAAGAGAGTACCGCCTTGGCACGGTCGGTAGCAAACACACCAATGGGGGGTTTAAACCGGTTTACGGACGTCCTAACCTCACACTTCTCTCAAAGTCACCCTAGCTTTACAAATAGTGTAAATAAAGGTATCCCCGCTGGACTTACCCACAACATAGACGACGGTGAACACAGGACAACATGTAAAACATAGCATAATAACTGTGACAATCCGTCAAATATGTACTCAATGACTTTGCTGAAGTCAGAGCACCTGCAGGTAAGCCGTTAAGGGCACGACAGGGAAAAAGTAATACATGAGTCTGGTAAGCTCATCCTGTATCCAAGTTTAAGAGTATACCATCATAGAGTACTACCCTCGGCCTGTCATCGCGCAAGCAAAGAGGGAAGCGTAGCTACCGACTGTAAAAGGGTCGATAACCAAACATGCAGTGCGTTGCAATATAATAGGATCATAACCTTTCTTTTTAAATGTTTTAATGCGTTTTATAAACAAATCATGAAAATGGATATGACCCCGAATTTTCCTAAGTTTGTAGATAACATCCCCATAAAATTCTGGTTGAGAAATGCATTGTCGCAGTAACGTCCGTAGATTGCAATTATATTTACTAATGAGAGGTAAATTTCGATAATAAAATTTAGAAAAAGTTTTCCGAAGTTTGTGATATCTGTAACCTTGCTTAAGAAGTTCATCAGTTATAACTAAATTACATCTGTTAAAATTTTCAAGCAAATAACAGGCTCGGGCAAACCGAATAAGTTGAGAAATATAAACCCCATAAGATGTAGAACGTGGCACATCTTCATCTAGAAAAGGATAATTAACAATTTTAAAATTAAAATCGTATCGTATATTTTGGACGAAACTTTATCATTTGTAATTGAAAGATTCAAATCTAAAAATGAAGCTATAATGTCAGATTGATTCGCTTTGTTTAAAGACAGTTCTTTTGGTCAAATTGAAGAAATCATAGTTTCAAAATAAGGATTATCTGAATTCAAAATATTGTCTAAATACCTTGAAGTTTTATTAAAAGCATTAACAATATCGGTCTGTGTATCAGGTTTTAAGCTAAGCATAAAATCCCTCTCATAGCAATACAAAAACAAATCTGCAACAAGAGAGGCACAATTTGTACCCATGGGTATACCAACAACTTGACGATATATGGATCCCCATAACGCACTCATATATTATCTAAAAGAAAGGTAAGAGATCTACAAACATTAAGGCAAGTCCACATTCAACTTCTGAACTCGAAAAGGAATGAACGTTGAACATTACAAGCAATGAACATTTTGTTTTCTCTGGCAAAGGTTTTTTCTATTAATTTAATCAGTTTATCCTTTATAAGATGGTGAGGTAGAGTAGTATAGAGTGTAGAGAAATCATAAGAGCTCAGTAAAGAAATGTTATACTGTTCATTTTCAAGTTTTTTTTAAACATCATTTGAATTTTTTATGGACCGAAAAACATTAATACCAGAAGTTTCATATATTTTATCACAGTAGCGTTTTACATGTTCTTTGATCGTAGTAAGACAGGACGTCAAAAGTACAGATAATTTAGTAGTGGTACAACAGCTAGAGTTGGCAACAAAACGCGCATTATAAGGGTTTTTATGTAGTTTCGGAATCCAGTACAAAGTAGAAAGTTTATGTTGTTTTATGTTAGGACCAGACTTAAATTTATTGCACATTTTTACATGTTCCGAGACTATATCTTTTTCAGGTGTTTGAACTGTTATATAAGTTTTTAAATCAATTAGCTCCTTCTTTAAAACATCAGCATAATACAATCTGCAAATAATGATTACATTATTTGACGCCTTGTCAGCAGGAACAAGAACATAATTTGAGTGAAAATTAGAAACGTTTTTCTTCAAATAGCGAAATGTAACTCTAGGTCGAGGTGGTAAAAGATGGTAATTTGATTTGTAAAAAGTAATACGCGTATCAATAATATCAAAAATACATTTCTTACAATCCGAAAGGGCATTAACATCAGCATGTTCTCGTCGACACCATTTGATGCAGAATTCTTGAATAGCTTCCGTTATATGAGTTAGCAAGCGTCAAAATTAATAAGGGAAGGTAATCTATATTTAGGTCCTTTAGTTAGGAGGGTCCTGAGACGTTTATCCTTAATGATATTAAAATTACCAGTAATGACATGACCAACTGGTTTATAGCAAAAGCTAGAAATGCTACCATCTCAAGAAATAGGGGTATTAACACCAATATTTAAGTCAGAGACAATTTTATTGTAGTTAAAAATAACATTTCTAATAGGTGTATTATATTTATAACAGATGATAGGTGATTCAGAGTTGATGAAATATTTGGGAATAGTATCGATTACATTCTTATCACGAAATATACTTTGAATATCAATAAAATCGATACCCTTATTTAGGAACTGAAGTTTCAGAAAATGTCTTTTATGTTCAGATTCTTTCTGTTTCCTTGTGTTGCTGTTCGGGCGACTGTTTGTTCTGTATGTGGTGTTTCCTGCATGACTCAATTTTGTACTTTTATCAATACGTGGACGAAGAACATGCTGTGTGTAACTTTGTATAAGTGAGGTAGTATTAATTAACGGATCTGTACGCATATAGATTTTATCAGCCTCTTCGTCTATGGATTTGAGACAGGAAAAGGGTAAAGACGATAAACAAGATAACATAGAATGTTTACCAGGTTGTTTTAAAATGGTATGTAAATCATGAATAGACATATTACGACGTAATTTACGCTTAATATTACCATTTCTACGTCTGCCATGTGATCTACTTTTACGTTTTCGAATAGAAAATATAGAGAAAATATCGATGCTTGGATCTTTAGAAATGTTGCCGTTTGGAAAATGTTATCATTAAGGCCTAAAGGAAAAGGTGTTTGTAACTTCTTTATCCAGTCTAGCTCTGTGATAAAACAAGCTTTAGATTTTAAACTACTAGTAGTTTTAGAATATAAATTAATAAATTTGTTCTACTGGTTGAACCGAAACATATTTGAAAGAATGTCCTGTATGACGAAAATGCTGGTAAAGAAAATTGCATACTTTTTTGATCCGGCAATGGTAACTGTGTTCACGAAACCTAGTTTTTAAAGTATGTCCTCTCTGACCTACATATTGAATGCCACAACGTGGCGCATTTCATGTAAGAACATATATAATATTAGATGAGTTTCAGTCTAAATCAGAATTAATCTTCACACTAAACACTCTACCATTAACAAAAGATTTAATTGTTGATCTAGTAGAAATGAAATTGCAATACATACACCTCTTACTATTGCACTAAGTAATTATTGGATACACCCTATGTCTTTTGTTCAAATAATGTGAATTTAGATGGACTTTACTATTACGAAGGATAGATTGCTTTAAAGAAGACAGAACGATTTAGGTCCATTATGAAAAATGTTACTAACAGCCAAAGAGGGAACATGAAAAGATGAAGCAGAAGACAATTTTAGAGGTATACCGAAAGTGGTGTTTAGCTGTTATTGGCAAAAAATGTCTGTTTAACATAATTTTATTGGTAACGAAAGATCGTGTAGTTGAAATGTAGACATTTCGATTTGTGAAAAAAAACCGTTTCCAAAATATCATTAAGATCTTATCACTCTGTTTATTGAAAACTGGCATACTCTTTCCTATCCCTTATGGGTGCCGCGCCGTCTCTTCTCTTTTTTTTTATGAAAAGAATATAATTCCAATGATAATGCGGTTGTCACACCTAATGGATGACGTCACACTATGCTAATGAACCAGGTATCTAATTCAGATTGGCAGGTGGCGCTTAGAAGACTAGGACGAATAATACTTTTATGGCTTCTTATATACTACTAACATGGAAAGGGTTAAACAAGTATATAGATTTACACTAGCTCAGTCTCACAAGCAAACAGCAGATTCTGATCAGACGGCTCATACACGAGTCGTCTTGTCCGGATCTGCTTTATTTGAAAAACTGTCAAAAGGTATTTCTGTCAGGTAAAAAGTTAATCCTTTACTCCATAAATACGCCTTTCTAAGCCTTTGCAAACAGAGTAGACCCATATCGGACGGCTCCCGTAGGAGCCATCTGGCCAGAGTCTGCTCTGTTTGCTTCTGGAATTACACGCACCTCAATCCCTAGTTTCTGACCTGATCAATGTTTTTTTGGCTCATATGCCATTATAGATAATAATCTAATTGACATTCATGACGTCATCATTTCTTACATAAATGTTCATGCAGTAAATTATTAACCTAAACAAGCTAAAAACTTCCAATTTGCCTAAAACTGTTACCTATATAGACTATCAAAGAACATTGTTTTCCCTTTTCCTTTTTCTCTTAGAGAAAATCTAAATTTGAAATAGATTCTAATCATAGGTCTTTCTTCGGTAGTCATTTGGATCAAAGTTGTTTGTAAAAGTTATCAAATTAATTCTCATGTTAAATCATATTAATGTTAAATACGCACATCTTGATTCACTGTTAACGTCACAATGTCCACATACAATACAATAAATTCAATTATGCAGTGATTTATTCAAATATTGTCATATTTGTCAAACGATTTAATCTTTATTTAGGGAGTCAGTTGGCCTATAAATTTGTGAGAAGGCAATTAATGAATCTTTGATTAGATGGTAGTCAAAGCGAGAAATGTCAAACACATATGCATAATAACCCTTTACTTCATGAACAATTATATAAGAAATATGTGCCGCTTGTCCATCGTTGCATGACGAGGACCATGACCTCTTTCTATGAAATTGACTTGGCTGTCTTTTAGGATGGGGATGGAATAAGGGTGAGGTTGGGCGCCCATAAACCGGTTTAAACCCCCGGTGACTTTTGTCACTGACCGTTCCAAGGCGGTACTTCCATCTTCCTCCTATTGTATGTTTGTTTTGTCTTTGTGCGTCTCTTGTTGTTTTTTCTACCTATGTACATTTGCTGTTTCCTTGTGTTGCTGTTCGGGCGAGTGTTTGTTCTGTATGTGGTGTTTCCTGCATGACTCATTTTTGTACTTTTATGCAGGAGTGATCAATCAATCCGGACCGGGAGAGCATGAAGGCAATGACATTACTAAGGACACTTGTAGTCTGTAGCTGATGTGCTGAATGACATAGCTTTACTCTTTGCGCATTTCTCTGTGGTAGCCTTGGGGCAGGTCTTGTATACGTCACTGATAAGATGACGCCAGCAAGTACGACCAAGAATATGAATTGTGCAGCTTTTCCTTTTCAATGCACTGAGGGAAGACTTTAGACAGTCACCGAATCTCGTTCTCTGTCCACCCACAACTCTCTTTCCGGTTGTGAGCTCACCATAGAGGAGCTGCTTAGGGACCTTGTCGTCAGGCATTCTATTCACATGACCACCGATGGGTGTCATATCTGGAGAAGTGTGTGGATTGAGGGTAGCTTCGCTTCGCATTAAACTTTAACCTGTCTCCAAGACCGACGTTTGTACTTATTTTGACGTCCGGTCTAGAGAGATTTTATTGTACCTCTGTGTCAGAGACATTGTTGTACCATATCTTGTTTAGGATCGTGTGTAGGTTTATTGTATGAGAGGTGTGCAGTTTTCTGTAGGCTGTCTATGTTTCATACAGGAGAGTAGCGAGGACAACCGCTTTGTAGACTTTCAGCTTGGTCGGAGTGAGATACTCTCTTCTATCCCTTATGGTAGTGCGAAGTCTACCAGAAAGCTGCACTGGCTTGGCAACCTTATTGTTCACTTCGTTGACGATGTTCACAAAGTGTGGCAATGCACTGCGAATGTGAATTTGACCACTGCATGACGTGTTGTGCTATTAACCATTTACCTGTTCAATAATTATTCAAGATTTTCTTCACCTCATGCATATTCATTGACAGAATCAATAAAATGGGAAAAGGCTTTTTTTCATTGTTGTGATAACTACATTATAAGATCTGTCTATTTCCGTAAGCAATCAGAGCAGACCCTGATCGGACGGCTCCTACAGGAACCGTCTGATCTGGGTCTGCTCTGTTTGCAAATGCGTTAAAATGCGTTTATATGAAGGAAAGGGTTAAACTCTATTGTAGGTTCAGTGTAGGCTATACCTGGTGCAGGCTGGTACATTACTTCTGTCTTCTTGGCGTCAACTGACGACGGACTGCACCAGTTTTTGTCTACGGAGCATAGTGTATAGCCGTATCAAAATTTTTTTCATAGTCTAAATATGCACAGTATAGTGTATTTTTATTTGCTAGAACATTCTGAATAACTGTATGTAATATTAAAATCCAATCTACAGTGCTACGGTTATCTCGGAAATCAGACTAGTTATCAGCGAAGATAGATGCGTGGTCACACCATTTGTTGATGCACTTTAACAAAGAGGGCGAGAAAACTTTAGCAATACTATTAACCTGTGTGATTCCTTGCAAATTGGATGGCTACCAGTAAGCTTAATATTTATAATGACACGTGAATAAGACGTTTTCGGACTCTGTTAGAAACCGTACAATCAGAGTTTTATTATTGCAAAAGCAACTAGAGCAGCCCGTGATCAGAAGGTTCCTACCGAAGTTGTCTGATCCTGGTCCACTCTCTGTAAAGGCGTCATAAGGAGTCTATATGAAGTAAAGTTTTAACCCTTTCCCTCATATAAACATCTTTTCACGCATTTGTAAACAGGGTAGACCCAGATCAGAGGGCACCTATAGGAGTCGTCTTATCAGGGTTTGCTCTAATTGATTTTGACATGATATAGATGTGACTCAACAGTTTTTGTAAAAGCAAAATAAATTATTGAAAAGGTTATACATGTATTATATAAAAAAAGTCAGCTAAAACATATTCATGATGACATTAGTTCTTACATAAATACTGAAGAGGGAATTGGTTAATATAAATATAAAACGTGACCTTTTATCTTCAATGATTTGAATCACAATATTATAACAGGTACACTATGTCTTATTCTTATTTAGCACAATTTGAAAAACCCTTTACCCAATGAATATACATGTAAGAAATAATGACGTCATGAATATTTATGAGTTGACCTTTTACAAAGGTATATGAACACTATGTTGTGATCATGACAGAGCTTATAGAATCGGCTATAGCCCTAGGCTAAAACATAAGCTGTATGTAAGTTTATTAATGATGTTCGTCTGTCTTTTGTGACATACTGCAAATATATATGCAAATTGCTTTTATATTTCTGAGTAACTACAGACTATGATTGAGATATCTGTCTTTCAATGAACCAGAGGGCACTATGTTATTGCACTATGCAATATTTTGTTATAGCATATCGTTGCATATATATGATTTTATTCGCTGTCAGTTGCCATTTCAGACAAAAATGATGTCTTGGTGGCAGATTATTTTCTGAATATGCAAAAAGTGACTAGGTAATTCTTGTTATTCAAGTTTTAATTGCCTGACTGTAGTTATGACAATACAGTGAAGCCTCCAAAATCTGAAATTTAAAACAATCGCTCTCCGAAATTCAAAATATAAACCGTCTTTAATCCGAAATCTGAAGTAAAATTAATTAATATGTTTTGGGCAGGTGTCTGCTTAATTCAAGGTTGGGGGAGTCGCACAGAAAGTTCAAAGACCAGTTTTCTGCATGACTTTCAACATGAATTAAGCTGCCACCTGTCTTAATGACCAAAAGTAATATTTAGTTGAGTGTGCGGATTAACGAGGTTCCATTGTACATAGAAAATGGACACTTTTGACATGTTATGACTGGCAAATAATGTGTATGTTGATATTAAATACAACTTGTATAATTTTCTGCTTTAACCCTTTCGCTGCCAATGCCGGATCTGTGATTACCTATACAAACAGTTTGGATCCAGATGAGACGCCGAGTCTCATCAGGATCCAAACTGTTTGTTACTGTTACTATGTTTTTGAAACAAAAATGAAGAAAATCAAAAGAATGAAAATTTGTAGCAGACGACAAAGTTAGCAGACGACAGAGTTTGGCAGCGAAAGGGTTAAACTTGACCGATGGTGTTGTAAGTACAATAATGCAATGTCAACTTTGGTCAAGAATCCGTATGGTCAGGGTCTTCCTGTTTGCAAAGGCGTAAAAATGTCAACTTTGATCGATAACAACGTTTTGGGATACGTCTGATCGTGTTAGTTGAATTCATCCACGAAATCGTAATTGCTTATATCTATATAGATGTTTTTTTTAATAACTAACTTATATGTACTCGAAAATCAATATGTACACATTTTCTAAACACACAAACTGTAAAGTTTATGTGTAAAAATATTGTGTCATGTTATATTTTGATTACGCAAGTGGATGAGCCTCGATTGTAATTAATATGGCACTGCGTACAAAATGGTTTTATTTGTTTTAATTATTTTCTGATTGACCTTTAGGCTGTTACGGGCGGACTACATATGATTATCTATGCAAATAGTTTGGATCCAGATGAGACGCCGAGTAACTCGTTTGACACACTAGTTGTACTTTGGTTGACAATCGAATCATATATTTAATTTTAGAAAATGTAGTGGGGGTTGCCCAAAACCGTAGAAAAGCAATACAATGGCCATTTCTTCACTAAAACGTCGAGGTTTTGTATAGATATATGCATTTAAAAATTGTAGGGATTGAATCAGACATTATTTTCGACTTGGAAAAACCGGAGAAAAGCAATATAATCCCCATTTCCTTAAAACCCGTTGATTTCCTGTACGAGGCATATGTATCAGAAAATTGTAGGGAATGAAGCAAAGATTGCTTTGAACTTGGAAATTTGTCTCCACCCCCATGTCACTATAGAGGGGGCCTAAACTGTAGAAAAGCAATACAATGTCTATTATAGGGACTGGATCAGAACTTGATATTATAGAAGTTATGATTGTTTGAAAAAGCCGACTCGTTTAAATTTACATCTGTCAAAAACATGAAAAGGAATAGAAAGACTCCCATTGTGTTGCGTAATCTTATAATTATCAATAGCTTTCGATCAAATTTATGTCCAATGGAGAGCTTATAATATGTGTGATATTTTCCACTAAGACCCTCCCCCTTTCTTCCATCCGATCAATTAAAAAAGCTGATTTAATTGCCGGTTTCCCATAAATCACCCATTAGAAAGCTTATCTAGTTATGTGGCCTACATAGTTTGAGGCTATCGAGAGGGAAATGCGGATAAATAGCCGCCTATTGCTTTATCACGTATGTGCCCTAATTATCAGCCCCCCCCCCCCTAGGTGCCCCTGAAAAGCCTTCCTCCTAAATGGCTGACTGGCTAAGTCAGAGAAAAGCTCGATGGTGATAAAGTAAAAGGGGTTTATACGGCTTTTGTGGTATATTTTATGGTATTTCGTTAATGCAATGGATAAGAGAGACACTAGTGTCTATTCATTAATGCAAAAATGTAAAAAAAATGATTTTTTTTGTTTCTAATACTGTGGCACCTTAAGCATCCACCTGCCTTTAACACAAAATATTTGATGTAATTTAGTGGTCGTTATAGAGAGGTTTTACTGTAATTGCATGTGTAATCATTGCATTAATAAAAGTTGGATGAGGTTATTAGGTTTATGAGGTTGACTGAGATTAAAGTGCTTCACTACATGCACAAGTTGGTGTTAAAACTTACCCTGCTTGGAAAAGGTAATGACTTTTTGTCTTTTCAAATTAGGGTCTCGTGCAATTCTGACTACTTTCGATTTGAAAAAGCTTTGAACAAAAACTATTTGCTTAAGAAGGCCGAGTGATCTAATTATCCACATGTCAACGACTAACTGTGCTCTAACGCGCGATAATGCACAGCTACGAATTGGTTATTTCGATTCTAGCACGACTTTCACCAATCTCAACAGAAAACGACAAAAATCCAAGTCAAAAATGTTTCATCTTTCACATTGAAGCGAACAACTATACCATTTACACCATGTCTGCACACATCTACGCCAGAACCATCGTGTTTACACATTTAGAAATGTGAAATTAAATTTAACTGTGTACATTATGTTATTTAAGTAATTTTATTCATAAATTTCGTGTGTAGGGAAATGGAACAGCCGATCGAAATGCTGCGCGTGCAGTTCATTATCACGGATTAAAGCACGTTCTCGATATTCTTTGTTTATGTGCCTTAGGTTCAGAGTCGTGTTAGAATGTATTATCTGCAACCCAATGTGGTATCAGTAGGATAAGTATCATGGTCGCGTAACTGTATTGTCTACAGTCAAGTGTGTTATCAGTAGGGTCAGTATCATGGTCGCGTAACTGTATTATCTACAGTCAAGTGTGATATCAGTAGGGTCAGTATCATGGTCGTATTACTGAGACGTTACTGTATTGTCTACAGTCATGTGTGTTATTAATAGGGTTAGTACCATGATATTGTTTGCGAGACATCCCTGTATTGTCTGCAGTCCAGTGTGTTATCCGTAGAGTCAGTATCATGGTCGTATTACTGTATTGTCTACAACCCAGTGTGTTATTAGTATCATGGTCATGCTACCTATTGCCTACAGCCCAGTGTGTCATCAGTAGGGTCAGTATCATGGTCATGTTACCTATTGCCTACAGCCCAGTGTGTCATCAGTAGGGTCAGTATCATGGTCATGTTACCTATTGCCTACAGCCCAGTGTGTTATCAGTAGGGGTAGTATCATGGTCATGTTACCGTATTGTCTACAGTCCAGTGTGTCATCAGTAGGCGTCAGTATCATGGTCGTGTTACGGTATTGTCTACAGCCCAGTGTGTTATCAGTAGGGGTAGTATCATGGTCATGTTACCTATTGCCTACAGCCCAGTGTGTCATCAGTAGGGTCAGTATCACGGTCGTATTAGTGAGATGTTACTGTTTATCTGAAGCCCTGTGTTATCAGTAAGGTCAGTATCATGTTCTTATTAGCGAGACATATAGTCCATTGCGTTATCAGTAGGGTTAGTATCATGGTCTTAGTTTGCTTTGATTATTTCTTCAATACTCTGAGATTGTGTCTCTTCTGTTTAAGTCTTTACCTATTTAATATCCATGTTAGAAATAATGATATCATGAATATTTGTTAGTTGAAAATTTAGTTTAATACATGTAGTTTATTATGCCCCCATATTTATATTGGGGAGGCATGTTGATTTTGTGAGGGTTGTCTGTCTGTATGTCCGTCTGTCCATCACACTTTCTTGTCCGGACGATAACTCCTATATGCCTGATACCAGTTGGTTGAAACTTCATATATTGAAAGAGTATAATAAGAGGAAGTGTTGTGCACAAGGTTCATAACTCTGGCTTAAAAATATTGTAGTTATTGCCCCTTGTGCATTTTTCAACACGTTCGTGTCCGGACGATAACTCCTATATGGCTCATGCCATTGGATCGAAACTTCATACATTGAAAGAACATGCTGAGAGAAAATGTCCATAACTCTGGCTTCAATACTTTTGGAGTTATTGCCCTTTTTACATATTTTGTCCGATCAATAACTCCCATTCTACCGATGCTATTGGAATGGTATTTCATTTATGGAAAGAACATGATAAAAGAAAGTGCCATGCACAAGTTCCATAACTATGGCTTAAAAATATTGTACATTTTTCACACTTTCTTGTTGAGAAGGTAAATCCTATAATATTGTCACACAACTTATGCGAGGAAGTCTCGTGTACAATGGTCATAACTCTGGCCTCAATACTTTTGGAGTTATAGCCCTTTATCACATTGATTTGCCGATCAATAACTCTTGCTCTACGGATGCTATTGCAATGACATTTCAATTGTGAAAAGATGATGGTTAAAGGGAGTGTCATGCATAAGAGTAATACCTCTGGTATCTACATGTATATTTTAGGAGTTATTCCCTGTTATTATTTGTTTTCTTGAAGAAATGTGGCGCGGAAAGCATATGATGAGGAGGAAGTATCATTCATCAAGGCCATTACTATGGTATCAAGATTTTTGAGTTATTGCTCTTTACATGTTGGTTTTGTTAAGAGCACAGGGGTCTGGACCGCTTCATGGGGGTCTACATGTACTATATAATAATTATATTATATAATATTTATTTGATAGAAAAATATATTGGCTTCAATAGCCGAAAGAATTACGAAATTATCATTTAAATTGTAAGAATTACAGTCATATTTGTACTCGTGGTACACGGATATCCGTTCTGTTAGTTGGAACCCTTGTCAGTATATAGTACATGTAGACCCCCATGAAGCGGCCCAGACCCCTGTGGTTAAGAGTTGGCTGTCTGTCTGTCACACATCTTGTCCGGTCGATAACTTCTATTCTACTGATGCAATTGAAATGAAACGTCTTCTTTTGGAATACCTTGATGAGAGGAAGTGCCATGCACATGTGCTATGGCTTTAGCATTAAATTATAATTTTCGCAGTGTGTATGTGTGTGTGCGGGTGCGGGTGCGGGTGCGGTGCGGGTGCGGGTGCGGGTGCGGGTGCGGGTGCGAGGTGGGGGGGGGGGGCAGGGGCAGGGGGTGGGGGTGGTGGGGGAGAGACATCTGGTGTTTTGTGACAAAAAACCCGCTCTATATATAGTTAATTTATTAGTTATCTATAATGTAATTTTTTTCGATGGAATGTTTTGCTTTAACAAAAACTGTATAATCAGGTCTTTGTCATGCTATAAGCAAACAGATCAGAACCTGAGCAGACGGCTCATACAGGGGTTGTCTGATCTGGGTCAACCCTGTTTGCAAATGCGTGAAAAGACGTCTATATGAGGGAAAGCGTTAAAGCATGTCTTTATGAAAATGGAAACCTTACAAGCTGCGAGCACTGAAAACGGGTATTTTTTTAAATATAAATTTGTGTTTGAATACATGTAATTTGATTTGAATATTAGTAAAGAAATTCACCAAACTCAAATCAGCTTAAACTTCATCAAGCTTAAATTATATGATTTGATATTTGATGACGGATTCAAGGGAAACTTGTCCACAGAGTTCTTAAAACACAATAACACAAACATTCCAAGTATGCCCCAAATACTGAAATATAAATACATAAGAAATATAAAAAATCTTTCTCAAATCAAAGTTAGTGCCACAATTGAACTAAAAGCACAGGGGGTGCAGTGATTCATGCAATTTATTTTATGAATATAGTGAAATGTCACCAATACAGTAAAACCTCTCTAATCAAGAAGTGGTATAAACCTGTATCTTAAACGCACGTGGAAGCTTAATGCAGGACGAAATTTATGCAGAATGCTCCAGTAGGAGCTTTCTGCATAACTTTCGTCATCTACTAAGTAACCATCTGCGTTTAACCCATTACGTCATAGGCTATTTTTAGATCCAACCTCTTTGAATAAATCTACCGAAAAGGAGCATTTATTAGAGAAAAGGAACACTTTAGAATTTTGCAGTTTGAAACCATTGTGATAAATAGAGCATTTGCTCCTATAGGAGCAAATGCTCTGTTTATCACAATGGTTTCACAAAAGTCGTCAAAAGTCGTCAATATGAGGGAATAGGTTAACTTACTTGGTAGTCGCATTAGAGAGATTTTACTGTATCTCATCTAGATCTATTGAAATTCGACTTTCAAGAATTTCGTACTTTGAAAATGTCCATGGTCGAACGGGGTTTATTCTTAGATTTTCAATACATAGACATTCATCAGAGAGAAGTGTTCTAGTTGTCATCTTGTATGCAATAAAGTTGTAGAAAATTGTGGCGTACGCTCGCGTGTGTGTGTGCGTGTGTGTATGTGTGTGTGCGTGTGTGTGATTGTGGCTGTATGTGTGGTGTGCATACGGTATACGCGCATGTGAAAGTGAGTGCGCGCATGCGCGTATGTAGAGGGGAAGCAAATGGTAGTCCTTTGATTTAATCAGATTATTTGATTTCGAGATAAAAAACTTGCATCGCATCATGTACATGTATTTGATACAGGTTCAATGTCTTGTCTGTTTGCTTAACCCTTTCCTTTATATAAACGCATTTTTATGCATTTGCTAACAGAGTAGAACCAGACCAGACGGAGTCGTCTGATCAAGGTCTGCTCTGTTTGCATATGATGTCATATACAAACATTCCCGCCTAGATGTGCTATTATAGCAATTAACTCATTCTCTCCTACTGACGCCTTATTGCGCCTATGTAAAAGTCACTTCTTGAAACCATTGTGAAAAATAGAGCATTTTCTAAATAGGAGCAAATGCTGTATTTATCACAATGGTTACAATACTACACAATTCCAGTTGTTTTCTTTTTCTCTGGTAAATGCTTCTTTTCGGTAGATTTATTCAAAGAGGTTGGGTATAAAAAATAGACTATGAGAGAATGAGTTAACCGAATTAATACGCATAGTGTCATTATTTCTTACATGGATCTTATGAATGAGCATGGAATGAAGGATTAAACGAAGGAGTTTTAAAGTCATAGACAAATATTCCTAAAGCACACCTAATTTAAAAATAATTCTTTTATTTCTGAATAATAATACTTCTGGATAGCATTGATCGTTATTTGCTTGACACAGATACTACATATGAGTCTCGCTAATGTGACGTCATCATTGACTCATAGGAGTCTGTACAGGCAGGTGGCTGTTTAATGCATTGCAAAAGTAATGCAAAAAGCTCCTCCTATATATAAGCTTTTTCCTACATTAAGATATCACTGTTTTAAAAAATACAGAATTCAACGTTTCTCCAGTGGTCTTACGAGACTGTATACCATTGGTTCTTTCAAATAGATACCGATTGCACGTCAATGACAAGTTTCCACGAAATATCTACTTGAATAGTGAATTCAATCATAATATTATAACATACATTACATTTTAAAACGAACTGCTGTGCCATCTGCCACAAAAACTTTCAAGACAACCGTGAACAACTTTGTAATTCACAGTTAACTCTTTCGGCGCCAATGTCGCTTGTTGGCACCATTAAAAACAGTGCAGTCCCAGGTCAGATGCCGCCTTTTCAAGGCGGCATCTGACCTGGGACTTCACTGTTTTCTGTATTATTTTAGCCCAAGCATGCGGGTTTTTAAAAACAAATGTTTTACTAATATACCTTTATTATTTACTTTAAAATTATATTTAATATGAAATTGTTATTGCAGACGACACTTTTAAATTTGGCGCCAAAAGAGTTAAAGACAGCCTTATTACTTGAGACAGAGACGACTTTTCACGCCTCTGCAACAGAGTATACACTGATCAGACGATACCTATAGCAGCCGTTTGATCAGGGTCTGCTCTATTCGCTTATGGAATCAATGCCTGTTCTCTGTGCTTGTTGAATTACAATGTATATAGATTTGATTCTACAGCTTCTGTCATGGCCACACATTCATGTATCCATATATAATTATAAAAAATCAGCTACAGTAAAACCTCTCTATAACGGCCACTAAATTACATCAACTATTTTGTGTTAAAGGCAGGTGACTGCTTAAAGCAAGGTGAAAGTAAAACAGAACGCTCCTATAGGAGCGTTCTGTGTTACTTTCACCTTGCTTTAAGCAGCCACCTACACTAAATACCAACTAATTAACACAATTTAGTGGCCGTTATAGAGAGGTTTTACTGTAATTAATATCGATGGTGTCGTTTTGTCTTGAATTTTCATGAAGGAAATGGATAAACTAAATCACTCAATTTTTCTTTAATCAAACAGAAAATGAATATCAGATTTGAGAAACTTTCTTTTTCTACAAACAGAGAACAATGAAACTATCTTTTCTACAAATAGAGAACAATCACACGCGAGTCACATTTGGTGAAACATTCCATTTATGCGCTGTGGGAGTGCCGAAAATCAGGGTGTCGTAAACGGCGGAAATGCACAAGTGCTTTTTAGTTAATAAATTAATACGACACTCGCTAAAACTCATGTAATATTAATATAGTAAACTCGTTTCATAAAAACACAATTTGTAATGAACACTCATGCCAGATCCTCTGAGAATTGTCTTTGTCTGTGGGTTACGGAAGTGTTTCATTTCGATTCGAGTGAGTCCATAATCAAAACTATACGATTCGCATTCAACCGCGATTAGATTTGACAGTGTAAAACACCGATAGTCCCTTCTTTTCATTGAAAACAAAATACATTCAAGAGTCTGGCCCTTGCAACATAAATGTGTCTCCAAGAAAATTAGATTCAATGGCACAAACATTCCTTTAACCCCAGGCGTGTCCTAATTGGTATATCCAAACAGCTTGGATCCAGATGAGACGCCGAGCAACTCGGCGTCTCATCAGGATCAAAGCTGTTTGACACTCGGTCAATAGTTTCTCAAATGTTTGATCTATTCAAAAGTTGCCCAAATTGCACCAGATCCACGTTTGCGCAGACAGTATGGTTTGACAGCTGGGGAAGGGTTAAGCAAAACATAAAAACTGGAGGAAACACAGTCTTGGTTTATTCAGACATTGCTTTATTTACTACTGTATATGTAGTCCAAGAGATGACTGCGGTCGGTGTTTTTATCGTGACAGTTTTATACTGTCCGCGGGTCCTCAGATAATTGTGTTTAAATTGTCTAGTTACATTCGCGGAAGAGGCCAACTGGAATACGCGTACTTGTATTAACCCTTCTCTTGCTGAATTTTAAAAACCAGTTCTTCTTCTTTACCCATGCCCTGTTGTATAGTTACATATATCTTCACTGTCTGCAATTATTTCTCTGTGCACTCACTGCTGTGGAGTGCATTGGTTGCACACTCACTTTGTAAATAGTGCAGACCCTGATGAGACAGCTCCTGCAGGAGCTGTCTCATCTGGGTCTTCACTATTTACAGGAATGTATTTGACGTGAATAGCCAGCGAACGGTTAACAGATGTCACACCTGATACAAATGTAACATGGTGAATTGTCGTGATTAGGAGACAAAGACAATACAGTAAAACCTTTCTATAATGACCATTCAGGAACATGTACGAGGGGTGGTCAGAATGTTTCCAGCCTTTTCGCGATAGGGTCTTTCCATGTTCGACAAAGTAAACATATTTTAATAACTCGGCTTATCTAGTGCGTCAGAGAAGCGAGAACTTTCTCTCTCTTTTTTTTTCGAATTTTCGAAATTTCGGTCACTTTTTCACCTATAATATCTGCCGTGGCCAAATATCCATGTGCCCATGCGTTACTATAACAAATTAATCTGAATAATACTCACCGCGTCATTATTTCAAACATGAATATTCATGGGAGAAGTGGTTAATGCAGGACGAAAGTAATGCAAAAGGCTCCTGCATTTTCCCATATTTTTCCATTTCACTTAACCTTTAGCCTGCTGAGCAATTTTTTTTACAGAATTTTCACCTACATTTTCAAAATTTAAGATATAATCAATTTGTCTACCAAAATTCAATCAAAATGTCAAACAGTTTGGATCCTGATGAGACGCCGAGTTATCTAGATCTAAACTGTTAGCATAGGTATTCACTCACCCGCTCATAGCAGGCTAAAGGTTAAGAAAACCCGCCGCCCAGATCTGTTTTAGAAACTGTACATTGTTCATGATGACCCAGGGGGACACAGCAGACAAACTATTTACTGGTATTTATAAGCCATTGACATAGACGGGTGTGTTCAGTAACAAGTATTCGCCCGGATCAGATGGCTCCTTAAGGGTCCCTATGATTAGAATCTACACTGTTTGCATTTGTCCCTTTTAAGGGACACTGGGTACCAATGAATTGACCTTACTCATCACTCAATGAAATGCTGACTTCGTGAGTTTAAAATGACATATGTATACATAATTGTTTGGCATTGATAGAAACTGTAGAGTCAGATCTATTGTAATTTTATAAATAAACAAAACAGACCCTGATCAGACGGCTCTTATAGGGGTAGAAGTGGTCGGGTATGGGTCTTCTCTGTTTGCCAAACCGTGAAATAGCATTTATATGAGAGAACATGTGTTTTTTTTCTTAAATGAATATTAATGGCATAAAGTGTTAAGCAATCACCTGCTGTTAAAGACACATTTTATATATTTATAAAGTGGCCTCTTTAGATGGGTTGTACTACAGTAAAACCTCTCTTTACCGGACATTAAGTTTAGTATAAATATCGGTCTTGGAGACAGGTGGTAGCTTAATGCAGGATGGAAGACATGCAGAAAGCTCCTAGAGGAGCTTTTTGCATGACTTTCACCCTGCATTAAGCAGTCATCTGCCTAAAATATCTAAATTCTTCTCTACTAGAATTCCGGTTAAGAGAGGTTTTACTGTTTTGTTTTTTTTAAAAAAAAGAGAGAAAAAAAGAGAGAGGTTTTACTGTATAATAACACAGCTCCTGGACAATTACTATGGAGACATACATAATATGTTAAGATAAGTTGATAGGACGCGTTATGAGAAAATATACCTTTGGGAATTTACAGGACGTTTTCAGATTGACTAGACTGATCAGGGCTTACAGTACGTGTGAACGTTATTTATAAAATTATACAGATGAAGATCAGTGTTAACCCATTACTCCATAAATATGCCTGTCTACGCCTTTGCAAACAGAGTAGATCCTGATCAGACGCCATCTGATCAGGGTCTGCTGTTTGCTTTTGGCATAGAATAGATATGATTCTACTATTTCTGTCAAAAGCGCCGTTATAAAACTTCAAGTAATTAATACTCATGATGTCATTATCTTGCATGAATATCTATGGAGTAAATGGTTAACCCTTTACTTGATAATCCTACCATTGGATGACTTTGAAAATTGAGTGGACCCAGACCTGACACCTCCTGATGGAGCTACATATGGTCAGAGTCTACCCTGTTGACTTGTATGTTACGTGTCTGATTGTCAGTGAAAATACAGTTCCTTACTTTATACATTTACGAGATTTTAACCCTTTACTCCACGAATTACGTCATCATACATTTATATATCACATATTTAGAAGGCCGGTGCGCCATGCTAAATGCGAAATGCTAGATGCGAAATGCGAATTACCTGTGCTTTAGGAAAACCTTAGAATCTAATTAAAACACATTCTTTACAATGCAAACAAACGTTTGTCTCCAAGTATACCTAACTTATCCAACTTTATGTAGATCAAAGCACTGTCTCGTGTGAAACGTGATATTTTGGTGGTTTCAATCATTTGGCATTAAGCAAATTGCATTTAGTAAATCGCATATAGCAAATCGCATTTAGAATTTCCCATTTGGCATTTTGCATTACGCATTTTGCATGGCGAGAGGTTCACAGAGATTATATGATATCAGTTTATGTTATTTCGATGCACGAAGGCGAAAAGTATATATAGTAAGTTGTAAGTATATTGGAAAAAGATCCAGATCTCGCCTTCCAAATTGACTTATCCAGTTCAACCATTCAGTACAGTGTGATTAGCAATTAATATTTAGAAGTCCACAAATGGCAATTGGCATTTGTCATTTAGCATTTGTCATTAAGCATTTCGTATTCTGTATATCGCAAATCGCATTTAGTATTTCGCATTTAGCATGGCGCACCGGCCTTCCATAATATGACATACTAATAAAACAAATGTTAAAATTGTCTATTGACACATGAAATATTTGCTTAAGCAGAAACTGTAGACTCAGACTGTTGTCGATGCTCCCAATTTTTGTTGTACAGCAAAATATTACCGCTCTATTTCGGACAGTTACGAGACTAACCTCGATTTAATACTAATACATCAGTGAATAACATCCGGGTCACGTGAAAGTTACATTCGATTCGGTTTCTTGCGATCTTCTTTTCGGCATATCAACAAAATTTAATGATTTATATAATTTGTAAGTACAGTTGAACTGCGATATCTCGAACTTCGATGGACCATAAAAATTAGTTCGAGATAACAGAGGTTCGAGTCATCCGATTTTTTATCTGAATAGATATCTCAAAATTCACAGCTTAATGCAGGTCGAAAGTAATGCTGAAAGCTCCAGTAGAAGCTTTCAGCATTACTTTCGACCTGCATTAAGCTGTCACATGTGTTTCTAGATATGTCAGTAGTGATACACTTTAGAACAATTCTGTATTGTAAATTGGGAAGGGCCGAACCTTTAATTCGAGTTATCCAGAAGTTCGAGTTATCCGAGTTCGAGATATCGAAGTTCAGCTGTACATGTATTATTATAATGTTAGTTAACCAATGTTCATGTCGAGCAGAGTTTTACAATAATGTGCGAAAATGTTCATGTGGTGAAATGTTTGTATACTGTTTAAGTGTGTGCATTAGACCATTTGTTACACTGTTTTCAAAGTTACGACCATACCTTCTCTTGACATGGCATACTATTGCACCGAATATATTAAAACAAAATCCTCGTAGCGTAAAAACGTAGACATTCTAGTATGTGTAGGTAATATTTGGCTGTAAGATATCAATTTCCCACTGTCTCACGTATAAAGACCAACCCACAGCGTGGTCACATATGGTTACCTAAGGAATAATACGGGAAACATAATAAATACTACTTTACGAGCGTCTGGTATTGGCAGTACAGTAAAACCTGTCTTAAGCGACCATGACGTTAAATTAAGAATAGGAGTCTTAAAGCGCAGGTGGTTACTTAGTACAGGACAAAAGTCATACAGAAAGATCCATTGGGAGCTTTATGTATGATTTTTTTAATGCATTAAGCTACCACCTGCATTACAGACACAGAACTTTCCATAAACTTTCCATTTAATATAGATGTTATTGTACGTATCTTTCTCTCCAAGATCAAAACATGAGCGCTATGTTAAGTTTTATTTTACCAGGGTTGCCTGTCTTTTGTGACATACCAAATGCAGATTATTTTATTTATATTCTAAGTAATTACAGAAAATGTTTTAAGACATCAGACATATATTGACAAGGAGCGACTCTTTTATTGTATTATATAATCCTTTTGCGACAGAATACCAATGAAATTATGGGAATGTGGAGGTTTCCTATCTAGCAGCATTTGAATTACGTAACGACATTTCATGTCTAAACAGTACTGTGGCCACTCATTATTTTCTGATAATCCCTTTGCAAACGGAGTAGATCACGATCAGACAGCTCATGCAGGCGCTGTGTGATTAGGATCTATTCTGTTTGCTTACATGTCACAGATCTGATCATTTGTTGTCTTGCCTGGTAATCAATTTCCATATCGTATACAATAAAACCTCTCTATAACGGCCACCACCTGCCCTAATTACCAACTAATTAACACAATTTAGTGGCCGTTATAGAGAGTTTTTACTGTATTTGCAACACAGTTTTTCGCTGCCAACGTGACATTAGTGATAAAACATGTAAACAGTTTATATCCAGATGAGACCTCGACCAACCCGGAGTCCAAACTGTTTGTTTCTGTGGTAATAGTTTACATATTTTCACTTTAACCCTTCCCTCCATAAATACGCATTTCTACGCCACTAGAATAGTCATTTATTGTAATAGCCATTGGAGCAAATGCTCTGTTTTTCACAATGGTTTCAAAACTACACAATTCTAAAATTGTCCCTTTTCTCTGGTAAAAGTTCCTTTTTGGTATTTTATTCAAAGAGGTTTGGTCTAGAAATAGCCTATGGAGGAATGGGTTAAAACACTGACACACCATGACTCAAATCATTATAGGCTGTATCAATATACAGTAAAACCCCGCTAATGCGACCACCAAAAAGGGGGATAATTCTGGGTGGCAGAGGCAGGTGGTAGCTTAATGCAGGACGAAAGTTATGCAGAAAGCTCCTATAGGAGTGTTCCTGCATTAAGCAACCACCTGCTTTAGACGACATCAGTGGCTGTTTATTAAGTGGTCGCATTAGCGGGGTTTCACTGTACAGTTCAACTGTATCATGTAATAAATATAGTGATATGGCATAGTCACACGTGATGCATTCGCGTATTCACCTTATCAGACATCGCTGTAGCTTAACCATCCCTCCCATATAGACAACATTTGACAAAATTGCAAATAGGGTAGAACCAGATCAGACAGCTCCTGTACGACTAGGATGTGATAGGTCTGCTTATAAACTATATATAGAGCACCTCCCTTCAGAATGTATATAGATCTGATTTAACCGTTTCTGTCATAGCCAAAACATCTTACATTCATGTATCATTATGTCTTTTCATCTTACATGAATATATTTATTTTGGAAAGGGTTAAAGTATGAAAACTGCTCAATCTTTATAACTAACACGACACAGCTCAACAACGGGTCATCCTTGTAATCTGATACCAACCGAACTGTGTTTTTCAAATTGGATTATTGCACTCCATGGGCTTTAGGTGATGCTTTATAACTTGTAAATTTATAACTTATACATATCAATTAATAGGATGGTGATGGGTTTTATAAACATGCTAGTAACCCAAGTCATTAGGTTCGTAGTATGTTGCCCATTAAAACCCTGATAACCAAGCCCCGTTGGTAATAAAACTTCTTGTTTGTGCCTGAGTTCATTCTCAAGCATCCGATTGGTCACTTACTGAGTTCAACCTACGGGGCCAGTTGGTCGTTATTTACCATGCAAATACTACAATGATGAATGTGCAATGAACAATTCGCTGATGTCAACGACCGTTGACCAACCAAAACTTACACTGGTATTTACGTCAATGGCACATGTCACTGCTCTTGAGTGTATCTATGATTTACAGAAGCTGTAAACACCACCACTTAGTTCTTTGATTATTACAAAGTTCAATACTAAATATTCATGGACAGAATAGTTATAATGAAATATGTAAGGTGGACCATTCTAGCCATTTTTGAAAGTATAGAAACAGATCTATCCAATTCCATGAGCAAACAGAGCAGACCCTGCTCCGACCGCTCCTATAGGAGCCGTCTGATCTGGGTCTACTCTGTTTGCAGATGCGTGAAAACACGTTTATATGAGGGAAAGGGTTAATTATAATTATGACGTTGCGTTCGATGTTGACGTCAGTTTTGAAAATCGCGTATTTTTGCGTATAAAATATATGACATCTCTACAAATAATTACAGCACCAAAATGAAATTTATATTGCCGGAAAGAGCTAAAAACTACCTTGCCGACTATTATATTTTTACGTTTCTATGTATTTCTCAGTTAATTTTATAATGAAAAACTATCGGCGACGTCGTCATTTTTCCGCGGGTGAGATGTAACACAAAACGGATGTCTGCAATATTCAAAACCTATCTTATTGCTGCCTGTGTGGATATTTTTCCGGGAAAGATCACCAGATGATGTTACGTCGTTTCAGCTTCACGTTGCTACAACGTCTGGACAATAAAATAGTACATGAACAGTTACAATTCTATAAAAATCAACAATGAGGAAAAGGAGAGATTTTAGAAAACAAATCACCAACATGTTGAGTGTTATGATGTATTCACAGCAAAATTAGTTTTTTTAAAGTATCATATATGTTGTAAAAGTACATTTGATATGCTTAAAAATGATATATGTTAACCAGAAATTTAGTGACTGGAATAACGCGAAAACGTGAATATAAATGTCTAGCCACTATGTTACACATGGGTAAAATGTAGACAAAGTACCATAGTGTGTATCTTCGTTCTTAATTTGTGAAATTGTACCTGAACCAAGCAAAAATATATTTGGAAGATAAAAAGTACATGTGTCCATAAACATAATAATATAATTTTCAGGAGGTTCAAACAATATTTTTGGTGCTTAATAGCGGAACTAAAATGTCTAGCCATTATGTGACGCTTACGTCACTCTGAGCGCGGAATCGACGTCGAGTATCTCTAAACATTTTTGCTCATAACTTTCTTAATATTTGAAGGATTTTAACCAAAAAAAGACGCGTGCCTACACCTATCAACCGTACATCGTCTCATGTTCGGTTCGGGAAATTAGGATAGATAGAGTGTGCACAAAGTGGAAATGTGCAGTTTCCAGGATAAAAACAGGTCAGTATACGCAGTTCCGGTTTACACAAAAAATATTCAACACATTGTTCCAAGTCGTACATATGACTATGTATGGTTCATTGGAGCGGATACTCGTCTTTATTTCGTTAAATTATTTCAAAAAGTATGAACGTTATAAAATATTTCCTACGTTGATTCCGCGCTGTTCGTATTACATCTTGTACAACAGTACGATAGTTTGGTATCGACATTAGAAATCCTTGTATTTAAAGTATGTACAAATGAACGACACGTAATAAATACATATTATTTGTATCGATAACAAATTGGTTTCAATTGTATACTATGTACATCCATTTAAATCATTTCTTAAAGTTTGATCCAAGATGTTGTTAATCACGCAAACTCGCCCTGTTTGACGTCGTAAACGGACACCAGACGGCAACGTACTCTGGTACTGTGGTTGCGATATTATTTTTCAGAATTGCGTCATATCAACTGCAGTTCTAATACCTCGCACATACATTCACAACAGGTCACTCTAAACACATATCAAACATAAAGAAAATCGAGTGTTTATTTAATTGACAGAAATAGAACATGATTTGAAACCGCAGTTTTCTGGTCTTATCAATACTATTTTTTCTTAATCCGCGTGTGTTAATATCATACTTTTTATATGAAGATGTCAGAAATTTATTACGGAATAATTACATGTATTGCTTTTAAATATCGGACAATTTATTTACAAACAACATGCATTTGAGTAACACTGCTGACATCACGGCGTCGCAGTAAAGGCGTTACGCACATTGACGTCAACAAAGAACGTTAATGTTTCTAAATATTTTAGACTGACATCTGTTATCGACTATTTTATTCGCCCATCAATACTTCTCTAATTAGAGTAGAACCTGTCTTGAGCGGCCATTAAACGAGGCATAAGCATGGATCTTAAGGCAGGTGACAGATTAACCCATTCCCTCTTAGGCTATTTTTAGATCCAACCTCTTTGAATAAATCTACTGGAAAGGAGCATTAACTAGAGAAAAATAAATTTAGAATTTTGTAGTTTGAAACCATTGTGATAAATAGAGCATTTGCTCCTATAGGAGCAAATGTTCTATTTATCACAATGGTTTCACAAAGTGACTGTTACAGAGTCGTCAAAAGTCGTCAATATGAGAGAATGGGTTAATGCAGGTAAAAATAATGCAGAAATTTCCTTTAAGAGCAACCTTTTGCCTTTTATGAATCTTATATTCAATAAATGATTGGCCACTTAGGACAGGTTCTACTGTAATTTGAGGGGTCATGAGACCTCTCCATAGTATTGGAATTGGGTTTCGGCGTATTCTGGGATGGTTTAAAATTTATCTCGAGGAGTTTTGAATGGGGACGGCGTGGATATACACATGCGCGAGTTTTGGTTACATAAAAATTACGCATTCATAACAACCACTAACCAATAAGGAGCTTGAATGTTAAAGTGTTTATAGAACACGTAATTGAATTTGAAAAATGATATCATTTGAATCGAGAATGTCAATATGCTTGTTCAAATAAACATGATTATTTTATCACGGACGCTTTCTGAACAAAATCCAAATATTATTTTATTCCGGACAAAATTCGAGTTACGATCGTTTCTGTATTCTCGTAGGTAGGCCGACTCATAAATCGATGTAGCTGAACAGACTATTTAGGTCTATGACAATTCTCGCCCCTTTGAGAGCTTCTTAATCAATTATAATGCGAGTGAAAGAAAACATCTACTATTTATCCATTAATATTTGCTTCCTGACTCGATTCTTATTAAAACGCGTTTCCCGAGCGGTGGATTAACCCTTTCACCGCCACAGTCGTGTAAATCCACCACGACAAATAGTGCAGTCCCAGATCAGACGCCGCCTTTTCAAGGCGGCGTCTGATCAGGGACTTCACTATTTGTCTCAATCTCTAGTTCTATATATTATTTATCTCATTTCCTTATTTTACTGTATGGTTTAACAAACTTGGATTACAGACGACAATTAGAAATTTGGCGCCGAAAGGGTTAAGTTACCAAAACTGATAAATTAGCTATGATTTACGCCTTAGACGCTGTGGCGCAGTAGTTTAGCCCGATGACTGTTGTGTTTCAACTTCGCTTTTGTATGATCTGGCGTGGGTTCGAATCCAGCTATTGCCAAAAACAATTCTTCTCTTTTTTCTTTTCTCTTATTTTATAATTCTATCGGTGGATTTCCAGTTATTCCGTCAACATACGGTATAAGTGGGTTTTTGTTTACGCGGGACGCCTTAGAAACGTCTACTAACCTAATAAACTTTCTACTACCGGAAGTAGCCTATTAAATCTAAGTTTATCCGCACCCTTCTATTACGTCACTAGAGAAGACTGGTGACTCGATAAATTCCAATACAAAGATTTTTTTCAAAGGACTTGCAACGGCCCCGAAGTGAACGCATACATGGTCGACACCGCATTTCAGACAGATCCTTTTCCTAACTTTATATTAAAGCATTTCATCTCCTAGGCAGCGGCGCTTGATAGACATCGTCTTCGTTCTATTTATAGCGCTAGTACTATTTGACACGTACAATGTTTACTTATAGAAACCTTTTTACGATCCGGTGCCAGTGTACTTATGTAAAACAACAAAGTAGACCATTGTCAAACGGCGTCTGTATATAGGAACTGTTTGATAAGAAACTGTTCAAGACATCTGTCTGGCTTCTTTGTAAAGGAAGCCAACTTAGAGCTTGTAGCTTAAGTGATTTAAGTGATTGCGAACATAATAGTGGCTTACAGGTGCGGTTAGCTTTAATGAAGTTCGAACACATCTGGAGAAGGATTTCCTTTTTGACTCCCTCGTCTACTTTCTCTCTCATTCACTAAATTGTCAGTTGGATGTTTTTTCATCATGTTAGACAAAAACGTAATGAAAAGGTTGGTTGGCTAATTGTTTTGGCTTTCCCACATTCGCGACGTCCAGCTAATTACAGGTGGAGGAACATTGCTGATGTTCGCTTGTAGGTGGAGATTCCTTCTTATGAAAAAAGCCGAATTGTAATTTTGCATTGTAATGTACTTGAGATCAGCATATTTATCTTCCTGGTGTCATCATCATCATCATCATCATCATCACCACCACCACAATCATCATCATCACCACCACAACCACCATCATTATCATAATCATCATCATCATAATTATCATTATCATCATTATTATCATTCGGTGAAAAAATGTATTAATGTTGTATAAGAGTAGGGTCGTATTTCATGCTGTCAGACAATTGCTAATCTTACAATCACTTTCTGTTTCAAATCATGGATATTTATTAGCTAATTTTTATAATGTAAACAATTCATTGGGATGTTTAGCTTTGAGAAAAAACTGTGGAATCATGTCTAAATGATGCCAAAAGCAAGCAGAACAGACAGGTCCAGATCGGACGGCTCCTATACAGGATACATCGGATCTGGGTCTACTGTTTACTACAGCTGAAAAAACGTCTATATGAAGGTAGGGGTTAATCAAAATTACATTTACATTTCTTGGTCTGTGACTTCCTATTGAACGCAGATTATCAATATGGCAGCGGCCTTCGTATTGTTCGTTCCCAAGATGAGTTTGTATGTTTTCTATGGGATGTTCCGAAAGTGTTGCCATGCGACCAATTTAGTGTCACAACTACGCAAAACCAAACCTACAAAACTACAGTAAACCCCTCTAATACGACCACTTAATGAATAAACATGGGTGTCTTTATAAGCAGGTGGTTGCTTAATGCAGGACAAAAGTAATACAGAAAGCTCCTGCATTACTTTTGTCCTGCATTAAGCTACCACCTGCATCTAACACACAAAATTATACCTCTTCTAGGTGGTCGCATTAACGGGGTTTTACTGTAATTCTTTTTAAACATTTCTAATCGTTGGAATGATGCATTTTAATTGTTCCTAGCATCAAGAAAACCATTTATCGGAATTTCGCTTACGGACTGGTATTTCTTTATATTGAAAGATAAGTTTCAGGATTCATTTCGGCCCTCAAATTATAAACAATTAGACGCCATGAAAAATATCCTTCAAGCAAACTTGTCTAAACATCAAGGAAACAGCCTTAAAGTATGCGGGTATTGTTTTATTTGTCCTCCGTATCTAGTCCGGAAGAGAGTTGCGTTGTAAAGTATGACGTGTTTATGCTGTCCACGAGCCCAGAAATAATTGCGTTTTGGATAGTCTGTTTTTTCATGCTGAAGCATGTGTCTGCTCACACTGTCCAGATAAGATGCGTAAATCAAAATATCTTTCAAGAATAACTTCTTTATTTCTCAAACAAACACAATGTTTTGACCACTCTTTAGAATCGTCTCGAAAAGACGATTCTAGCGAGTAGTTGTAACATAGGATTTGGTGGGGAAATGACGAGTTTAGTATCTGATTATACACCTTTATTTGTAGCTCTACTACTACAATTTTACTCATTTCCGATTCATTTAAACTTTTGAGAAGCCTCTGACCGAGTGTCAAACAGCTTTGATCCCGTAGAGACATCGATTTAATCGGCGTTCTATCTGGGTCGACATTGTCTGCAAATGTCAACCAGATTGCGCTTAGTAATACCGTAAAACTGTTCTAAACCGGACATTACATTTCGTATAAATATCGGTCTTGGATACAAGTGGCAGCTTAATTCAGGATGAAAATCATGCAGAAAGCTCCTCCAGGAGCTTTCTGCAAGAATTTCATCCTGCATTAAGCAGCCACCTGTCTAAGGGTAGCTAAATTCTTCACTACTAGAATTCTGGTCTAGAAGGGTTTTACTGTATAAGGGGAAACGGAGGAGGCGAGACCGGATTGATCAAAATTAAATAGAAAAAGTCAAAACAAACATAACGTCTAAACACTAAATGCCAAACGCCTTTCAATCGTCTTTGTACTGACACCAGGATCCAAGCTATTTGACACTCGAAAAATGGATTCTTAAAGCCTTGAGGTAAACGAAAATAACTAAATGTAAAAACGTTTGATAATGATAGTTTCGCAGAAGTATAAGAGTTGGCCTTTTCCCTGATGAATATTCAAATGAAAATAATTACATCATGAATATTTATTAGCCGATTGTTTTATAATGGCGTGTGCACACAGGGTGTTCGAAACTATTATAATTTCTTAATAAAAACAAAACAGGCCATGATCAGACGATCCTCATAAGATATGGGTCTTCTCTGTTTGCAAAAGAATGAAAAGGCGGTTATATGAAGGAAGTGGTTATGGAAATATTCAATTTGTGTGAAATAATGAATTTGAAAAAAGTAGTTACTAAGGCACAATGGCATACTGCAAATAGTGCAGATCTAGATTAAAGTATTCACGCTGAATTGTGAGATAACTTATCCATAAACACCTTTATAAACATTCGATCGAAGATGAGCTTATCTTAACCCATTACCTCATAGGCTATTTTTAGATACAACCTCTTTGAATAAATCTACCGAAAAGGAGCATTAACTAGAGAAAAGGATTTTTTTTAGAATTTTGTAGTTTGAAACCATTGTGATAAATAGAGCATTTGCTCCTATAGGAGCAAATGCTCTATTTATCACAATGGTTTCACAAAGTGACTTTAGTAACCATTACCTGCCTGTGAACAAATATAATATCTCCTGGAAAATGACTACCTCCGATTCGTTTAGTGAATCTATTGTCCGTGTGACATACAGTCTGGATCTTGGTGACACGCAGATTTACTCGGCGTCTCATCTGGATCCAGTCTGTTTGCAAGTGCGAAGGAAGTCACAAACAGCGGTACGAGGGTTTAAGACAGGATATTGCACAGAATGCGCTATATCGATATCTCTAACGTCAAGGGACCATTCAAATTACTTCGAGATAGCAAATGTTCTAATATGGACAATTTCTCAAGTTCATACAGGAGCTTTTAGCATTTCTTTAGGCCTATAGGAGCCGTCTGATCAGGGTCTGCTCTGTTTGCTAATGGAATCAGATAGATATGTTTCTTTACTTTTACTTGCTAAATGTCTACAATGATCCATCTTCCACATTCCATTATAACTCTTTTGTCCATGAATATTCAATAGGTATTGGAATTTTGAAATAAATATAGAACAGGGAAAGGGACAAGGTCTTCGCGAGAGAAAAACATACGGAAATAAAGAGACAAAAATCATGTAGTACATGCGGAAATACAGAGACAAAAATCATGTAGTACATGCACTTTACTTCACGACAAATATCATCTAATTGTGAATGATGAACAGTCCTTTGTTGTGTTTTTGGCATAAATCAGTCTTATTATTTTCATGTGTATCAGAAAAATTTTCTTGTACAGTAAAAAACTTCTCAACGTTCCAATTATTACAAACGTCGGCGTTTACGACAGATGGCTGCTTAACGCACGGTGGAAGTCATGCAGAAAGCCCCCAAATGAGCTTTATGTGTAACCCTCGCCTTGCCTTAAGCAACAACCTGTTAAAATGCAGTAGAACCTCTCTATAACGACCACCAAATTGTGTTAATTAGTTGGTATTTAGAGCAGGTGGCTGCCTAGAGCAATGTGAAAGTAGAAGCGTTCTGTTTTACTTTCACATTGCTTTAAGCAGCAACCTGCCTTTAACACAAAATAATTGATGTAATTTAGTGGTCGTTATAGAGAGGTTTTACTGTACATGCATCTAAATTCTTCGTTACTAAATGTTCGTTTTTAGAGGGGATTACTGTCTTGCAAAATGTTACCGAATACCACATCAAAGCCTCGAATTTCCAATCCAATTAATTGCCCATGTTCCCCCATCACTTCGGTTTCATAAATTACACCTAATTTTAAGTATTGATTGGCCTATAAATTATTCCATTATAAGGAGATGTTTTGTAATGTTTTACCTGGAGTAGAAACGAACGTCTAGATAGAGATATCGATATAACTATGTTATGTTCTTTTACTAGCTCTTTCACCGCCGAAGTCTCCGGAAAGTCGCCGGAAAGCGATCCACAGGGCTTGTGGCAAAAAGCGAAGCCGTGATTACCTTTGCTAACAGTTTGGATCCAGATGAGATGCCGAGTAACTCGGCGTCTCATCGGGATCCAAGCTGTTTGACACCCAATTTTGCGTTTTAGACAAGTAATTGAAAGAAAGTTCACTGTGAAATATTGATAGTAGACAAAAATTGCTTGGCGTCACAAGCGTTAAATTACTAATAATTGCTCTCTGGTTATAGAAATGAAATTTATGACTTTGTCATCAATATTTATTCGCTATAAATACACGATTTATATGAATACCATGGAGCGTTTTATAATTGTCACATCAAAGAAGGCCATTGAAATATATTCATAGGTTTGTCTAAAAATACCAATTTGTCAATAATTCCTTTACCTGATGAATATTCATGTAAAACAAAATAATGACTATGAATATTAATCATTTTGTAATGTCATCATGAACAAGGGAATTCTCAAGCATGGCAATCATATTAGAATCAGATATATATTAGTATAAGTAAACAGAGTAGACCTTGGTCAGACAGTTTCTACGGATGTCTGATATACAGTAGAATATGTCTTAAGCCACCATTAACCCATTACCTCATAGGCTATTTTTAGATACAATTTCTTTGAATAAATCTACCGAAAAGGAGCATTAACTAGAGAAAAGGAAACGTTTAGAATTTTGTAGTTTGAAACCATTGTGATAAATAGAGCATTTGCTCCTATAGGAGCAATGGTTTCAATGGTTTCACAAAGTGACTTCTATAGAGTCGTCAAAAGTCGTCATTATGAGGAAATGGGTTAACGTGTCTAAATCTCGGTCTTTAAGACATGTGATAGTTTAACGAAGGTCGAAAGTAACACAGAAAGTTCATATTGGAGCTTTCTGTATTACCTTTGCCATGAATTAACCCATTCCCTCATCTTGACGACTTTTGACGACACTGTAAAAGTCACTTGGTGAAACCATTGTTATAGATAGAGAATTTGCTCCTATAGGAGCAAATGCTCTATTTATCACAATGGTTTCAAACTACAAAATTCAAAAATTGTCCTTTTCTCTAGTTAATGCTCCTTTTCGGTAGATTTATTCAAAGAGGTTGTATCTAAAAATAGCCTATGGGGTAATGGGTTAAACAACTTCCGGATTAATACGCATATGGTGAATAAATGTATGGTAGCTTGATACAGGTTCTTCTGTAGGTCGAAATTGTGTGGGCAGGCGTGAACTGACGTATTTATGAGATACAGGAAAAACAAACTACTCTGATCTAGATCAATCTTACTTGTTTCCTATTGGTCCAAGCTTTGGAGAAATATTTGACCAAGTGTCAAACAATTTGGATCCTGATCAGACGACGAATTAACTCATTCCCTTCTAGCTTATTTTTAGACTCAACCTCTTTGAATGAATCTACCAAACAGAAGGAAAAGAAACTATAGAAAAGGATAATTTTAGAATTGTGTAGTTTTGAAACCATTGTTATACTGTGGAGCAAATGTTTATTTATCACAATGGTTTCAAAACATGAATTTTACAGAGGCGCAAAAAGGCGTCAGTAGGAGAGTATGAGTTAATAGGCGCCTCATCCGGGTATTTGTTGTTTGCAGGCAATTCGCGCTCTCAGCATAATAGTGATGAAGGTTAGCTCATAATCTTGTAACAAAACTGATTATCGGTGATAATTATATAGTATACTAATTATAAGTGGTATAGGTTATACGAATAATCTGTTCTTACTTAATATAAAATTCACACGTCTGCTGAGATGTAAGAGTACAAGAAACAACAAATTAGCAAACTTAAGAAGTTAATATCCTAGTTTGGTTTTCGTTTCAAGTTTTACCTATCCCCTTTACACCCCGCGTGGTATGTTGATTTTGCTCTGTCTGTCTGTTGGTTGGTTTGTTCTCAACTTTTAAGTTGACGATAATTTTGTAGCCATTGCACATACATACACAGTACTTCAAACTTGGCATGCATGTGCAACTTATGGGGCGAATACTTTTAGTGACTTATTAAGGTCAAGGTCATACATCAAGGTCAAAGGTCATATCGGGGGCATATTGATTCACAAACACATCTTGTTTTACATTATCATTAATTAATAATTCTATTTTTACTCTTTACTCAGTTTTTACTCCTTTTATTCCCTTGCAAACAGATTAGATCAAGATCAGACTGCTTCTGTTTGCCTATAGAACTATGTAGACCTAATTGTACAGTTTCTGTCATGGCTAACAGCCATGCGTTCATATGCCATTATATTAGATTAATCTAATTAACAGCCATGCGTTCATATGCCATTATATTAGATTAATCTAATTAACAGTCATGCGTTCATATGACATTATATTAGATTAATCTAATTAACAGCCATGCGTTCATATGACATTATATTAGATTAATCTAATTAACAGTCATGCGTTCATATGACATTATATTAGATTAATCTAATTAACAGCCATGCGTTCATATGACATTATATTAGATTAATCTAATTAACAGTCATGCGTTCATATGACAGTATATTAGATTAATCTAATTAATAGTCATGATGTCACGAATACTCATGAAGTAAAGGCTTGAATTACAAAACCCATTCATTTACTAATTGGATTTTAACCCATTCATTTACTAATTGGATTTTAACCCATTCATTTACTAATTGGATTTTATTACTACTTGATTTACAGCGAATAGTTACGTGTTTGCAAACAGAATAGATCCAGATCAGACAGCCCCTGTTAGAGATATCTGTTCAGAGGTCTCTTTGTCGCGCATTGAATATCATATACATCCGGTTCTGCACTATTTGCCATGAAAATAAATTATTGCATTATATTGATACAATAATTAAATCAAATAATATTTATAATGGGCAGAGTATTGCGTGGATATTAATCATTTACTCCATAAAAACGTCTTTCTATGCCTTTGCAAACAGAGTAGACCCAGATCAGACGGCTCCTATTGGAGCCGTCTGATCAGGGTCTGCTCAGTTTGATTTCGACATAATATAGATCTGATTCTGCAGTTTCCATCAGGATAAAAATAGTTTGTCCATATTGCCATTATAAACATCCAGTGAATTGGTATTCATGACGTCATTATTATTTTACATAAATATTCATGGAGCAAAGGGTTAGTAAGGCAAATGAGTAATCAACTATTAACCCTTCGCTTGCTATTCGCGTCAATATACCTACCTGTAAATAGTGAAGACCCAGATAAGACAGCTCCTGCAGGAGCTGTCTCATCAGGCTCTGCACTATTTAAAAGTTGATTGTGCAACCAGTGCACTCCACAGCAGTGATTACACAGCGAAATACTTGTACACAGTGAAGATATGTGTAATTATACAACAGGACATGGGTAAAGAAGGAGAAATGTATTTCAAAATTCAGCAAGAGAAGGGTTAAGCACCAGTCACGAATCTCCATCTTATCCAGATCATTTGTGCCGCAAATCATTTGATATTTATAACTTTTTCGTGACGAAGAACGTGCAACAAGAAAACCTCTACAAATAAAGTGCCCTTAGCATCTACAGATAGTTGATATTTGTATACGAAATGTATCTCTTAAATTTAAAAAGAAGGCGTTTCTTACATTTCTGTTCAATGGCATTATCGGGTTGTCGTAGACTTTAGATCCTGGTTAAATACTGGACCATTGAGTGTTTAAATAGGATCCACGCTATTTTGTTTTAAAATATAACTAATTTGCCCATAACCAACAAAAGGCTAATTCAATCCCTTGCCGATCATACGCTGTGATCCCACTGTCCCGCTGTAAATAGACGCCTTAATGCACAGCTCTGTTCAAATAACTTCCCTGATTTATCTCCTCTGCTTAAATTGATCAGAGGACAGGCGATGAAAGGGCACGGCAAGGTTTACCAGCATCAGAGGATCACGAGAGCGGCGCTGTGAAAGGGGAACGAGAAAACACTTGCGAGATAGGCACTAACTATGATAAGTGAGCGTATTTAAAAGACGCTTGTCGCTGCACTGCATCAGAAAGTGCAACAGTGCGGAAAACCACTATACATTTAAGTTACTTTGTTTCAACGCGATCATTTTTAGAAAAAGAAAAAAAACGTTTTTTACTTAAGGAAAGGGGAACACTCGTCAGCTCTTGAAAAATATTTACCTTGAACGGACTTCAAGTATCAAGTCATCTTCAATAAAAGGTAAGTTTTTTTGTTTGGTTAAATAAATTGTTATTTTTTTGTTTAGTTAAATACATTGTTAATCAACGTGTTGGTTATATAAGCAAAACGTGTAATATAATTATACAGTAAATTCCATATAAATCAGAATTTCAAATTCATATCAATGCTGGCCTTTATTACAGGTGGCAGCTTAATTCTGGTTAAGAGTCATACAGAAAGCCACCACCAAAGTTGTCTGCATGACTTTCATCCTGCATTAACTCTTTCGGCGCCGACTTTCTAATTATCGTCTGCAAACCAATTTTATTAAATCATTCGGTAAAATAAGGAAATGAGATAAATAAATGCACATTTCAAAGGATCAAGAAAATATATAGAAATAATGTTTGAGACCAAAAGTGACGTCCCTGATCAGACGCCGCTTTGAAATTGCGGCGTCTGATCTGGGACTGCACTAATTGTCGTTGCACATTTTTGCAACATTGACGGTGAAAGAGCTTACAACCACTTGTCTAAATAGATCTATTTTTTCTTTACTAAACGTCCGCTTGATAGGGTTTTCATTATTTTTCTCAAAATTGGTTTCATTTATAAATATCATTCTAGTGTTTCTAAATCCGTTTCCCGTAAGTACATTTCAGTAAAGTGTTTTCTTATTAAGTCCATATGATTTACGTTTGACCTAAACACCACAGGTACATGTTTTTGCTGATTTGTGTGTATCAGTCATGTGGCATGGGTGTTATTTATAAATCGTTTGTGAAAGCATTAATTTTACTTCGATGCTCCTACAAATTCGATTAATGTACACGCTATCACATCGATAAAGATACTTCGCTCGACTTCTTCATGTAATTTATGAATGTAGGTGATTCAACTACATATCAAGAAAGTAATTCAACTACTTATTACCATTTATGAATGTTATTCGAATGTTTGTTGCCATTTATCAATAAAAGTAATTTTACTACTTAGTAACAATGAAAGTAATTCTGCTACAGTACTTATTACTATTTATCAAGAGAATTATTCGATTATGTGTTACCATTTATCATTGGGATTAATTTTTAGTACCAATGATGGTAGTTCTAATCCGTGAGGGGCCTCCATGGCCCAGTGGTTATTATTATTATTATTATACCACATTTATATAGCGATCTTTTCACACAGGATATGTGCGTTCAAAAGCGCTTCACAGGGATACATTTTATGTACAAAACAGGGTATATTCAATGCATAATTATAGAACATTTAAAATAAAATATATTTAATACTTATAAATAGATAAGAATAATACAAAAAATAATTTATGGTTATGGTCTTCGACTGAAGACTTAGCCCCTCACCGCTGTTGTGCGAATACCGGTCTGGGCATTTGGATTTTTCCTGTGAGAAATCCTTCCAGCTGGCCTGCGGTAGGTCGGTGGTTCTAACAGGGTGCTCTGTGCACAGAAGAACCTCAGGGGTCTTAACTCCACCTGCAGCTGGACGTCGTGATATGACCGACGTACTGTTAACCCTTTCCCTCATGTAAACGTGTTTTCACGCAGCTGCAAACAGAGTAGACCCAGATCAGACGGATCCTAGAGGAGCCGTCTGATCAGGGTCGACTCTGTTTGCTAATAGAATTTGATAAATTTGTTTCTTTGCTTTCTAAAATGTCTACAGTAGTCCACCTTCCATATTTCTTTATATAACTATTTTGTTAATGAATATTGAGTAGGTATTGAAATTTGGCCTAAATATAGAACAGGGAAAGGGTTAAAGCGACGTAAAACCCGATAAAACCCAAACCAAAATTCTAATCAGTACCATTTATCAATGTGCGTAATACTACGTTTTAGTGCCATTTATCAGTAAAGTAATTTTGCTCTTTGGTGCCATTTATCGATAAAGTAATTTTACAACTTAGTGCCATTTACAAATGAGCGTAATACTACTACTTATTGCCATTAATTAATGGAAGTAATTAGACTATTTAGTAACATTTATCAGCGTAATTCGACTACTTGGTACCATTTATCAATAAGTAATTCGACTTTTTAGTACCATTTATCAACATTATTCGACTACTTGGTACCATTTTATCAATGTGCGTAATTCTACTACTTAGCACCATTTTAAACCCAACCTCTGTGAATGAATCTACTGAAAAGGTACATTTACCAGAAAAAAGAGAAAAGTTTAGAATCGTTTAGTTTTGAAACCATTGTGATAAACAGAGCATTCTCATATGCTGTATTTATCACGATAGTTTCAAAAAGCGTCTTTTACAGAGACATCAAAAGGCGTCGCAGTGAGGGAATTAGTTAAATCCACGTGACTTGACTCATTGGTAACTTATATCATTGAAAATAAGTGGAACTTCGATAACTCGACCTTCAAGGGACCATACAAATTAGTTCGAGATAACAGAAGTTCGAGTTATCCGATATCTAACCTGAACCATTTCTCAAGGCCACAGCTTAATACAGGTCTAAAGTAATGCAGAAAGCTCCTGTAGGAGCTTTCAGCATTACTTTAGACATGTATTAAGCTGTAACATGTGTTTCTAGATATCTGTAGCGATACATTTTAGAGCAATTCTGTATTGTAAGTTTTGAGGGACTGAACGTTTTGTTTGAGTTATCCCGAAGTTCGAGTTATCCGAGTTTATTGGGAAAGTCTTGTCAGATAGCTGTTTAGGTGTCCAATGAATTTATTAATCATTGGTAGGTTTTGCAGCATATGCAATATATAAACTTTCCGGAGAATTTTTCCTGTAGGAAATGCTATTTTCTTGTGTTTTTATGTAAAAATTCAAACCAATAGTATTGATTTGGAAATACTTGCTGTAATCACTACATAATTGCAATTGGACAGAGGACATAATTACGAAGTCATTGATATTCTATACCTTTTTGCTCTCATTTATTTTATTTGCTAATTGTAAAACGCACGATTCAACACCATTTTCTCTCGTAGAATTAACCCTTTCACCGCCGCAGTCGCATAAATGCACCACGACAAATAGTGCAGTCCCAGATCAGACGCCGCCTTTTCAAGGCGGCGTCTGATCAGGGACTTCACTATTTGTCTCAACCTCTATTTCTATATATGTGCTTTATTCCTTTAAAAGTTGCATTTATTTATCTCATTTCCTTATTTTACTGAATGATTTTACAAACTTGGATTGCAGACGACAATTAGAAATTTGGCGCCGAAAGGGTTAACAAAACCTTGCTAACTCTTTCGCTATCAATTGCGAATCTGTGATGACCTAAGCAAGTAGTTTAGATCCAGATGAGATGCCGAGTAAACAGGCGCCTTACCAGGATTCAAACTGATTGATGTTATCAGATTATGTTTTAAAACTTTTCCTGTTCTATGTTTATTCCAAATTTCAATACCTACTGAATATTCACGGATAAAATAGCTTTAATGAAATTTGGAATGTGTAACATTGTAGCCATTTTAGAAGGTAAGGAAACAGCTCTATCAAATTCCATTAGTAAACAGAGCAGACCCTAATCAGACGGCTACTACAGGATTAATTAATTAATTAATATTAATTAAACCATTTCATGAATGGCAATATGAACACAGGGTTTTTGGTCATGGCAGAAACTATAGAATCAGTATACTGTTTCATAAGCAAACAGAGAGTGCACGTGTATCATATTACAGGAGCCGTCCGATCTCGGTCTACTCTGCTTGCAAATGCATGAATGGGGTACGCAAATAATGTAATTTCAGAGATACATAGCTCCTTAATTTCTCCACCAAACCCTATACAGTAAATCCTCTCTATATCAGCCACTAAATTATGTTAATTATTTGGTACTTTTAGGGCAGGTGGCCGCTTAAAGCAAGGTGAAAGTAAAACAGAACGCTCCTATAGGAGCGTTCTGTTTTACTTTCACCTTGCTTTAAGCAGTCACCTGCCTTTAACACAAAATACTTGATGCAATTTAGTGGCCGTTATAGAGAGGTTTTACTGTACTATGATCACTCTTTAGATTGGTCGTTTCTAAGAGCCGATTCTAAAGAGTGGTCACAGTATGAGGTTTGGTGGAGGAATGACGATTTTAGTATTTAAGTACCCACCTTTATCTGTAGCCCTGTAGTTTAGCCTGTTATTGTTTGGTCTGTGTGAATAAAATCTAAAGCTCTGTTAACCCTTTACCTCATAGGATTTTTTTAGATACAACCGCTTTGAATAAATCTACCGGAAAGGAGCATTAACTAGAGAAAAGGACAATTTTACAATTTTGTAGTTTGAAACCATTGTGATAAATAGAGCATTTGCTCCTGTAGGTCATATTGGTTTCACAAAGTGACTTTTACAGAGTCGTCAAAAGTCGTCAATATGAGGGAATGGGTTAACCTATAATCTACTGCATAATTATTAAGTCTGGCTCCACTCTCTGAATATTAATTAAACAAAATGTGTTAACATGTATCACCGACGAAAATGATTTTAATGACAAACACTGCATATCAAAGTGTTTGCATATTACATATTCGTCACCAAGACTGAATGGCTTAACAAACAAAAATGCATCAAAGAAATTAAATTAAACAATCAATTTAAATTACAGTAAGACCCCTCTAAAACGGACGTTGTATCTAGTATAAAGATCGGTCTTGGAGACAGGTGTGGGCTTAATGCTGATTGCATTTTGGTAGACAAATTTAGTATAGCCTGAAATTTGAAAATGTAGTAGGTGAAAAATTCTGTAAAAATAATTGGTTCAGCGGGCTAAAGGTTAATTAGTAAATATTAAGCCTTGGCCTGATAAGGACACTTTTGTACGCATTTACAAACAGTGTAGAAACAGACTGTCTGCTATTTTTGTGGAATGATATTTCTGCCATTGTCAAAACCGTCCATGTTCTCAATGCCGCTGTAATCCTTTCCTCCATAAATTCGCCTTTCTACGCCTCTGTAAAAGTCACTTTATGAAACCATTGTGATAAATAGAGCATTCTCAGAATTTATGGTGACTGGAAATAAAGTTATGTATGGATGATATTTTACAGTTATATTATAGCTAAAATGTATGGATGGTGTTATACAGTTATTATAGATAAAAATGACGTCATACAGTTTTGATAGATAAAATGTATGGATGACATTTTATGGTTGTTATGGGTGACATTTTTATCAATTGCCAGCTCCATGGTTTCACGTGGCATGTGTTTGATTAGAAGAAACACTTTTACATTACATTTGTTTAACCCTTTCCCTGTTCTGTGTTTTTTTTTTAAATTTCAATACCTACTGAATATTCATGGACAAAATAGTTATAATAAGATATGGAAGGTGGAACATTGTAGCCATTTTAGAAACTAAAGAAACAAAGCTTTCAAATTCCACTAGCAAACAGAACAGACCCTGATCAGACGGGCAGGGGCAGGGTTAAGCGACCAGTAAAACGAGGAATAAAATGGGTCCTTAATACAGGCGATAGCTTAATGCAGATCGAAAGTAATACAGAAAGTTTTCTGCAAAGTGGCCATCAAACAGCGGTCTAATTGTGGGCCTGAAAGGTAGGGGTATCTTAATGTAGGTCAAAAGTAATGCAGAAAGCTCCCACGAGAGCTTTCTGCATTACGGTTGACCCGCATTAAGCAACCGCACGCTTTAGGAGTCCTATGTGCAATATATGAATGACCTCTTTGGTCAGGTTCTGCCTTATTCGTGTCTACTCGGGTTGAGTTTTAGATTCGCCACTTTCATTTGTTTCGTCACAAGTTTGTGAAACAATAATGGATACGCGAAAGAATATGCTAGACGATTTGGATTGTTATCCTAATGCGTTTCTTTCGTGACGTGAAACAAGCGGTTGCTTAATGCCCCGTGCTATCTTTTCTTACATGGATAGGGTTCAATCAAACGTAAACACGTGCATGCTAATGAATGATCAAACAGAGACTGAGAACAGGCCCTGATGTTGTAAAATGTTTTGCTTGAGTCTGAGATCATTCTCAAGCATCTGATTGGTCAGATTCTGAGCTTGCGATACTTGAGAATAATCTCAGACTTAGACTCAGAAGTTTTACAACGTTGGGCCCATGTTTTCTGAATGTGACATACTCGTATCCTTCCGACTATGACTTTAAACACTGTACCTGATGAGTACTCACTCATGTATAAAATAATGATGCCACGAATACTAATGACATTTTATAATGGCATTTGAGCATTGGAAATTTTGCCGAAGAATCAGATCTATATGTTATTCCATAAGCAAACAGAGCAGATCCTGATCTGACGACTGCTTTAGGAGCCGTCTGATTTGGATCTATTCTGTTTGTATAGGCGTTAGAGGGCGTGTCTAGTCTATGAAGTAAATGGTTAAATGTAATTTGTAAACAGTGTAGGTCCAGATAAGACGTAGAACTCAAGGGTACTTTTCTCCAAAAGCTGAACGAATCCCTTTCACCAGGTTAGAGGTTTGTACAGACATACCTTTTACAGTGTACATTAGAACTTGTCCTAAGCGACCATTCATTTATTGAACACAGACGTCTAAAAAAGTGGGTGGTTGCTTAATGCAGTGCAAAAGTAATGAAGCTCCTATAGAAGCTTTCTGCATTACTTATGACCTGCATTAAGCTACCAACTGCCTTACACATACATAAATAGACCGCTTTTTGATGGCTGTTTAAGACTGGTACCACTGCAGTCAAAGTTAATACGAAGAGCTAATAACCTTTAACGCTTTGGATGTTTGTATGGCATAATTTAAGCTGACAGCACTGTTCTCCAAGATGAATTTTAATTCTTAGAGACGCTTGAAGTCCCACGATTTGTCAGATGTTTGCGTTTTCAATCACAGCTTCCCGTTTTTTATGAGAGTTTATCCATTTTCATGTCCAGTGTGACTTGGCTGACATTTGCAAACAATTTGGATCCAGATCAGACGCCGAGTACCCCACCCTCTCACCAGGATCCAAACTGTTTGACACTTATTCAACAGTTTCTCAAAATCTTGAAGAAATGGGAATTCAGTAAAAACTTCAGCAGATCAGAGTTTTAACAGAATTTTTATTTTCTATTTTTTTTTTATTTTGGGGGACATTAGAATAGTAAATCCAGTCGTGTTTTGCTTTATGACATCCATGTTTGTAACAAACTGTCGCAATGTACGACAATTAACGTAAGTCATCTTACACGTGGCATCTGGCAAAATGCTATAGCATCTCTTAAAATCCCCATGCCTTTTCTGAACGGTGAAAGCATGTCAGCATCGATCTCGTTTTTCCTCGAACAAATCTCTGATGTTTACAATTCTTGACAGTAAGACGAGAATAGTACTTAACCCTTTAATTCAATTAAATCTATTTGAATGATTTCGCAAACAGAAGAAGCCTAGATCAGAAGCTCTTACAGGAGCTGCTAAATCAGGGTCTACTCTGTTTGCTGACGGAATACTCTGGTGTTACATTTTCTGAAATGACCAAAATATTCCATTGTTTATTGGCATTTATAAAACATCAGTTAACTCATTATCTCCTGGGCTATTTTAGACCCAACCTCTTTGAATGTATCTACCGGAAAGAAGCATTAACTAGAGGAAAGCAAAAATTTAGAATTTTGTAGTTTGAAACCATTGTGATAAATAGAGCATTTGCTCCTATAGGAGCAAATGCTCTATTTATCACAATGGTTTCACATTGTGAAGTTTATAAAGACGTAAAAATGCGTCACTAGGGGATAATGTGTTAATGAATATTCATGAAGTCGCGAGTTCTTGTGTTAATATTCAAGAGGTAAAGGCTTAACTTATAAGGTATACTCGTCCAACTGGATATTTGAGGGTTCCTGCAAAAGAGGATTAGATTTCCTGCTAAGGGGGATGAGTGTTCCTGCAAAGGGGTTAGGGTTCCTGCAAAGGTTGGTGAGAGTTCCTGTAAAGGTGGGTGGGGTTCCTGCAAAGGGGTGGGGTGAATGTTCCTGCAGAGGAGGATGAGAGTTCCTGCAAAGGAAGGTGAGAGTTCCTGGAAAGGAGGGTGAGCGTTCCTGCAAAGGAGGGCGAGAGTTCCTGCAAAGGAGGGCGAGCGTTCCTGCAAAGGAGGGCGAGCGTTCCTGCAAAGGAGGGCGAGCGTTCCTGCAGAGGAAGGTGAGAGTTCCTGCAAAGGAGGGCGAGCGTTCCTGCAAAGGAGGGCGAGCGTTTCTGCAAAGGAGGGCGAGCGTTCCTGCAAAGGAGGGCGAGCGTTCCTGCAAAGGAGGGCGAGCGTTCCTGCAGAGGAAGGTGAGAGTTCCTGCAAAGGAGGGCGAGCGTTCCTGCAAAGGAGGGCGAGCGTTCCTGCAAAGGAGGGCGAGCGTACCTGCAGAGGAAAGTGAACGTTCCCGCATGGGGTTTCTGCAAACGGATGGGCGAGTTTTCTACAAAAGAGGGTGACAGTTTCTGCAAAGATGGATGAGAGTTCCTGCAAAGGTGGATGGGGTTCCTGAAAAGGAGGATGAGAGTTCCTGCAAAGGAAGGTGAGAGTTCATGGAAAGGAGGGTGAGCGTTCCTGCAAAGGAGGGCGAGAGTTCCTGCAAAGGAGGGCGAGCGTTCCTGCAAAGGAGGGCGAGCGTTCCTGCAAAGGAGGGCGAGCGTTCCTGCAGAGGAAGGTGAGAGTTCCTGCAAAGGAGGGCGAGCGTTCCTGCAAAGGAGGGCGAGCGTTTCTGCAAAGGAGGGCGAGCGTTCCTGCAAAGGAGGGCGAGCGTTCCTGCAAAGGAGGGCGAGCGTTCCTGCAGAGGAAGGTGAGAGTTCCTGCAAAGGAGGGCGAGCGTTCCTGCAAAGGAGGGCGAGCGTTCCTGCAAAGGAGGGCGAGCGTACCTGCAGAGGAAAGTGAACGTTCCCGCATGGGGTTTCTGCAAACGGATGGGCGAGTTTTCTACAAAAGAGGGTGACAGTTTCTGCAAAGATGGATGAGAGTTCCTGCAAAGGTGGATGGGGTTCCTGAAAAGGAGGGTGAGTGTTCGTGCAAAGGAGGCTGAGTGTTCTTGCAAAGGTTGGTAGGGGTTCCTGCAAAAGAAAGAGTTTTGATATCAAAATTATTTGACACTAGTTGGAACACCCAACCGCGTCCCTGGTCATTATGTTCCTTCAGGAATCCTATGCTCTTGGTATATACTGTCTGGCTATATCACATGTATGGAATAGCGATAGTAGCATGTTAAAGTAGGATAACCGTAGAATTGAATATGAGTTAAAGTCTTTAACAAAACAAAAGATAAAATTGCGTACTGAAATACAGTAAAACCTCTCTATAACGACCACTAAATTACATCAAGTATTTTTTGTTAAAGGCAGGTGGCTGCTTTAAGCAATGTGAAAGTAAAACAGAACGCTCCTATAGGAGCGTTCTGTTTCACTTTCACCTTGCTTTAAGCAACCACCTGCCCAAAATACCAACTAATTAACATAATTTAGTGGTCGTTATAGAGAGGGTTTACTGTACTATAATATTCCTTGCTCCACCAAACCCTACGTTGTGACTCTCATAGGGTTCGGTGGAGAAAGAAAGGAGATAATCCTGAAAATGTTTTGATTTACGCATCTTATCTGGGCCTCTGCTTTCATTTAGAACAATATAAATATGTCATCTTCATTAAAAGGACAACCATGTAATGTATTATCTATGATAACAGGCGCATTTCATTAACTTTTAAATAATCTAACATTATATTCGGCTTCATCATCTTAATTAACGGTTCTTATGCATCATTTTTGTAATACGCATTCGGATTGGTCCACGTGACAAAGTTTGCGGCACATAAATATACGTCATACTGTCAGAAACCGCATATACTGTCGGAAACCGAATCACTAGACAATTTACTACGAACAATTAATACGCGTGTTCGTAGTAAAACTCCGACCACCCTTACAAACACAATGAATAAATGAATGAATGGGTCCAAATGAATTCAAGAATATCCTGGTTGAATGGAGAGTCAAATGTTTCAAATTGCTTGTTTTTAAAATGTTTTATGGTACGGGAATGCGGGAAACAGAGTATTCTGGCACTTGCAAGCAGTGTAGAGCCAGACAAAGTGGTCACTAAACCGTTTTACAATGATTACTTTTTAAGACAGGTGGAGGTTTAATGCAGGACAAAAGTAATGCAGAATGACCTCTTGGAGGCTTTCTGGATTACTTTTGCTCTGTATTCTGGGTCCATGCTTATAAAACTTTTTAGTTGAGTCTGAGTTCGTTCTCAAGCTTTTGATTGGTCAGATTTGAGTTCTCAAGCTTCTGATTGGTAAGATTTGAGCCAAAGGCTCAAATTTGACAAATCAAAAACTTGAGAACGAACTCAGACTCAATTAAAAGTTTTATAAGCATGGACCCAGAAATCAGATGCGTGTAATCCTTTCCCTCATATAAACGCATTTCACATCTTTGCAAACAGAGTAGACCCATATCAGCAGGTTCCAGTAGGAGCTGTTTGAATAGGGTCTGCTCTGTTTACTGCTTATGAAATGATGTAGATCTGGTCCTACAATTTATGAAAAGTTTGCCTTATAGAATTTAGGTTAACGAATATTCATGAAGTGATCAATTAATGCAAAAAACATGCTCATTACGGAAAGGGTAAAAGAAATGTCAAGTACTCTCGGGGAAAAAAAGGATATTTCTTGTATTGTAAACATTGTAGACTGAGACCTGCCACAGCGTCTCCTACTTTGTATCTGCTTTGAGTTTGAATGGTTTGGCACTTATCTGAACATGTAGTAATTGGTTTTATCACATAATCTGTCGTGTGGGAGTACCAAGACAGAGTGCCGTAAATCGCGGAAATGCACTAGTGCATTTCTTTAATGTAAACGAGCAGTTTGAATCCGGCTGTACTACGCTGTAAACAATGGCCGAAACAATCGTCAGATATAGTCTGTCTCACTTTCTATGCCATTGTCTAAGGGTTATGTGATAAAAAATGTTTTCATGAAACTGGTTTACTATAATCTGACAAATACATGTATTAATGTAACAAAGCTGAATATACGAATATACGAATATTAATTGGCTGAATTGCATTATGGTATTATGGACAAGCGACTATTGACGAAAACAGAAACAATAGAATCCGATATACAGATGAACTTTGATATCTCGATTTCGGATAACTCGAACCTCGGGATAACTTAAAGTTCGGTCCTTCCAATACTTACAATGCTATAAATGCATAACTACACATATCTAGAAACATATGCGACAGCTTAATGCAGGTCTAAAGTAATGCTGAAAGCTCGTGCATTAAGCTGTGAACTTGAGAAATTGTCCAGATTAGAAATCGGATAACTCAAACTACGATATCTCGAACTAATTTGTATAGTCCCTTGAAGTTCGAGATATCGAAGTTCAACTTTATATAAATTCATAAGCAAACAGAGCAGAAGTCGTACAGGAATGTTTATTTTTGAAAAATAATTTAATCTTAGCAAATTTAATAAAACAATCAAATAAAAAAGAAATTGAAAGTAAAATTTATTAACTGTTGTCACGATTCATGATTGAAAATGTTCAAAATATAATTGAAAGTGTTCAAAATATATCATCAAATTGCGTTAGAGTGATTCGTCAAATCGATTTACGATTTCACCAGTTTGTATTAAACCTTTATCTGGTAGAGCCACTTTTGAAGCCTTCGCAAACTGAGCAGACCAAGATCAGACATATTCTGTAGAAGCCGTCCGATTAGGTCTATTGTGTTTGTTACTGGAAGTCCCGGGTTCGATCCCCCGCCGGACCAAGTCCTTCGGACGAGACTATATACCGAGGTCCGATTTATCAGTGATTTACATTGGGTGTTTAAAAATCTGTCGATCCCAGCTGTTCGCAGGTAGCTACTGACATTGACAAGGGTTAATAAAAATTGTAATTTAGATGATTAAGATTACCGTGGCAGGAATTGTAGAATACATAGACATATATACTCCCAGTATTTGTTTGTTTTGATTAACCCATTTGCTCCCACGATTTAGACAAATGCGGCGTCTGATCAGAGTCTACAGTGTTTTGCTGATAGGAATTTCAATATAAAACAAAACGAAATTGAAAATTTAGGCCAGGCAGCCCTTAAATAAAAAATGGACTAATCCAATATATAAACATGGAAACATCCACTGGGCGCAAATGGGTTAACGTCTGTTTCTGCTCACTATGGGCTAACTGGACGCCCCAGAGAGATGGGAGGGGATACAAAGAAATGATGCTCTACTCTTAATATCGACATTTTCTGTTCGTGTAAGTGAATCCATTCTTATTAGTGAATCTATTCTTTTAAGTGAATCCATATTTGTAAGAAACAATGAACGCGTCACGGTGAATAGAAATGAGATAACAATAAAACCAATCTCCAGCGACCATTGCAATTAGGTCTATATCTTGGGTTTTAAGACAGGTGCCAGCTAAATGAGGACGAAAGTTATGCAGAAAGCTCTTCTAGGAGCTTTCTGCATTACTTTTGTCCTGCTTTAAGCAAGCACCTACTCTTATCGACCTTCATATTTTTTTTTATTTTACGGTAGCTCGCTATAGGCAAGTTATACTGCATGTCGTTTTCTGCACTTGACATTTAGTAAATACCAAACATTGTTAAAAGATCACTCCTTCAGGAAAATATACGGGCGATTTTTAAAACCAAAAAACTCCTCTGGCGTTTTATTTCATTTTTATGTCTGTTTAAATGTAACATCTGTCAAACATTATCCTGTACATCTTTACAAAGAAGTGCATGTTCACCTGATGTATAGCGCATATAGTATGTTTTCTTTTGAATCGTTGATTTCTGATTTCTAAGACAGGTGGTGGCTTAACCCATTCCCTTATATTGACCACGTTTGACGACTCTGTAAATGTCACTTTGTGAAACCATTATGATAAATAGAGCATTTTCTCCTATAGGAGCAAATGCTCTATTTATCACAATGGTTTCAAACTACAAAATTCTAAAAAAAAACTTTTCTCTAGTTAATGCTCCTTTTCGGTAGATTTATTCAACGAGTTTGTATCTAAAAATAGCCTATGAGGTAATGGGTTAATACAGGGTGACATATGTGCTGAAATACTTAATCCTTTCCCAGTTTAATATTCCACCATGAGAGTGATTAGCTGAATTTTACAATGACACTTTGTGAAGGAGTTAGAATAGTTTTGCACCAAGCCCTCGAATATGTACACATGATAGTTTAGCATAGAACTATAGAGCCAGATCTATCATAACTTAATAAGCAAACAGAGCACATCCTGGTCAGACAGCTTCTGCATATTTTGTCTTCTTCAGCGTTAATTCAACTGGTTTTCTTGTGATATACCTCTTTTTAGCATATATAAACAGACGATTTATGTATAACTGTTGGGCCTTTTTCAAAGGCGTTGCAAGCAGAGACAATCACTGTCACTTTAAACAAACAATCCACTATACTACTTTTATATAAACTCTCGTGTATGTTCATTCTATGGTCCCAATCTTTTTTGATAAATCTACCGAAAATGAGCATTTACTAGAGAAAAAGGAAAGTTTTAGCCTTGTGTAGTTTTGAAACCATTGTGATAAATGGAGCATTTGCTCCTTGGGAGCAAATGCTCCATTTATCACAATGGTTTCAGAAAAAGACTTTTACAGAGGCGTCAAAAGGCGTCAATATGAGGGAACGGGTTAACCCATTCCCTCATACTGACGCCTTTTGACGCCTTTGCAAAAGTCACCTGTTGAAACCATTGTGATAAATAGAGCAAATGCTCTATTTATCATAATTGTTTCAAACTACAAAATCTGAAATTTCCCTTTTCTCTAGTTAATGCTCCTTTTTGGTAGATTCATTCAAAGAGGTTGGATCTAAAAATAGCCCATGAGGTAATGGGTTAAATACCAGTTCTACTGGATTACAATCAAACGTCCTGTTCTCCAACACTCAATTAACCCTTTCATTGTTCAATATGCATGTCAGAAATAATGACGTCATGAATACTTAATTTCTACAATGTTATATGAGCACGGGATTGTTCGGCTTTGGCAGAAACTGTAGAATCGTGTCTATATAATTGCATAAACAAACAGAGCAGATCCTGTTCAGACGGCTCCTATAGGAGCAAATGCTTTATTTATCACTATCGTTTCAAAACTACACAATTCTAACATTTACTTTTTTGCTCGTAAGTGTCCGTTTTTTTAGTAGATGTACTCGAAAAGGTTGATCTAAACATAGCCTATGAGGGAACGGGTTAAGCAGCCAGTTCTCCATTCATCTTACTGTTAAAAGTTCGGGTTGTCCAAATGTTCAATGCAGAGGGACTGCCATTCCATTTTTAAAACAAGGCATGATTAACTTCAGTATAATGAACCTGAGCATACCCACATAACTTTTGCAAAAGCCCAATTTAGAAAATGAAAATTAAATTGGGCTGACTGTTACTAACAAAATTATTATTCCACTTAAAACGATCCGAAAAGGGGCATATGCATACGATGTAGACCCAGATTAGAGGGATCCCGTTTATCTATTTTTGCACTAGATCTGCACTGTCTGCTTCTCGTGTTATTTTCAGGATGTCACATCAGGAGAAGCATTTTTTATAAACACACTCGTTCAAATTTAAAACCTGCTTTGCGTTCAGTTTAACACTAGCCGCAACAATTTCATGCAATTGTTCTCACGTTTTAAGACCGAAATGTAATTATTAAAACATCAGTCGCAACATTTCGGTCTTTACTGTTGCAAAGTTTTTTTTTGCAAAAAGACAACTATAAGGGTTACTGTTAACTGAATGTAAGGCAGTCCCCTTCATAATGCATGTACATATTTGGACAAATGAGACTTAAAACCTTTTGAATGCGGGAAACGAGTGAACTGGCATATGAAAGGAACCGTCTGATCAGGGTCTGCATCGTTTGTCATTCAAAATCCCCTAACAAATTAACCCTTTCGGCGCCAAATTTCTAATTGTCGTCTGCAATCCAAGTTTGTTAAATCATTCAGTAAAATAAGGAAATGAGATAAATAAATGCAAATTTTAAAGGAATAAAGCACATATATAGAAATAGAGATTGAGACAAATAGTGCAGTCCCTGATCAGACGCCGCCTTGAAAAGGCGGCATCTGATCTGGGACTGCACTATTTGTCGTGGTGCATTTATTTATGCGACTGCGGCGGTGAAAGGGTTAAACTAAACGTTATAATAAATGGACTATATTGTTAAAGTACCAATGGGCTATTCCACGTTGAATATTCAGCTGTTACGCCATGAATATTCATAGAGGAGCCCTCTGGTCACGGTCTGTACAGGTTGCCATTCAAAACCTCTTGCAAGCTTAAGCCTTTCATACCGAGTGGAATCTCTGGTTAAGCACTGATGAGTTATTCCACTTTGAAAATTCAGCTCTGAAAGAGTTAAGTGCCCCTTAATTCTTAATCAATTACTCCAAAGGCATTTCCTTTTACGCATCTCAAAGCAGAGTAGACCTAGCCCTGAATCCTTTCCCTTTTTAAAATTCATGTAAGGAATATGATGACATCATGACTATTTATTAGCTGAATATTTATGATGACATGTATACACAGAATGTTTTGACACAAGCAGAAACTGTAGAATCACATCTATAGTATACCATGAGCAAACAGAGCAGATCCTGATCAGATGGCTCCTATAGGAGCCGTCTGATCTGGATATACTCTGTTTGCAAATGCGTGAAAATGCATTTATATGAAGGAAATTGTTAAAGGAGCTGCTCTGCTCTGATCAGGGTCTACCCTGTTTTCTTCACGGGTTCTAGCCATGATAATGAACAGCCTTATTTCATATTGTTAATACATACATTTAAATTCTTAGTCCCCTACCGGCAACGACGAAGGGGACTATAGGTTTGCACTTCGTCCATCCGTCTGTCAGTCTGTCTGTCTGTCAGTCAGTCAGTCAGACTTCGGTTTTCCGGACTTTTTCTAAACCCTTACGAATATTGAAGTAATAGTTGGTATGTAGCCTTATTATAATGATCAAGACTGAACTTTGTTACGCTTGAATTTAGGTTTTCCGAGCGTTTTTTCTAAACCTCAGCAGACATTGACGTTACACTTTGTACTACCTTTATAATAATGAGTCAAAGTTCAGGTTTGAATCTTGTTACGCTATATTGATTTGTCACGAATTACAGCAGTTGGAATTAAAATTCTTCCGGAGGGTACTATGGCATTGCTTTCAATGTTCCCACCACTGCGCTCATGGCGACCATGGCGCTTCTCTAAATCGCCGCAGAAGCAACGCCATTTGCATAATTTTGGGACTTGGGCGTTTCCAGTACGCTTATAGTACGCCTCGAGAACGACCTCGCTGCGCTGTTTACGATCCTGTCGAATTGTGCTGTGCTTCTACGGCGCTTGTGGTCTCTCTAATAATACACTTATACTACGCTTCCACTACGACACGGGATTTCAGGCTACGCTTAGTCTACGCTTACTATGTTGCTGCTGCGACCTTGCTTCGACCTAAGCGCAGGAGCTGCGCTTCTGTTGCGCTTTTGGAACGTATCTATATAAAAATAGACGTTTCAACTGCTTTCTAAGCAGTTGACCTTCATCCTTTGAATATGTTGGAAGCGTTGCATATTTATACCCTGGTCGGCAAGCGCCTGGCGTAAATCGTCATGAGCGTGGCTCAGTCGCCAAGAGCGTAGCATAAGAGCAGAGGTAATGCAACCAAAGCGACAAAAACGTAATTAAACCGTAGCAGAAGCGCCGTGGTTGGTGATTCATAAATGGTAGAATCGCTGTGGAAGCGCTTCGATCGTCGCTTAAGCGTACAGAGCGTAGAGAAACGTAGCGGGATCGCGGACAAATGTTTCAACGCTTTTGTTGCGATGCGACTGCGCTTGTGCTACGTTACTCACGCTGCGGCTACGATACTGCTGCGTTGATTTTCTTACTACAGTAACAATCCTCTAAAACGACCACTTAATGAGGAGACATTGGTGCATTCAAAAGCATGTAGCTGCTTAATGCATGACGAAAGTAATGCAGAAAAATCATGCAGGAGCTTTCTGCATGACTTTGGTCCTGCATTAAGCTACCACTTGCCTCTAAGACCCAGACTTAAGCCTCATTTTGTGGTCGCATTAGATGGGTTTTACTGTACGCTTTTGCAACGCTTCGAGTCAACGGCGATGTCGCTACGTAAATTGTGAGCAAGGTCAAAACAATCGCCGTGAAGTGGCGATCAAGAAGCTTCTGTTACGCTTCTACTACGATCAGGGCGTTTCTACTGCGCTGTTGCCGCTCCTGCTACGATTCACGGCGGTTTTACTAAACTTTTGAAGCGTAGCGGAATCGCCACTCATTGCAATTGGGGTACAGTAAAACTTTTCCAAACCGGGATTATGGCATTGAAAAATAGATAGTTTAAGGCATGATTAATACAGGGTGAAGTAGTCATACAGAAATATCATAGAGGAGCTTTCTGTATGACTTTCACCTTGTATTAAACAGCCATTTGTATCAAATACCGATATTTATACGACATTAAACGTCCGGTTTAGAGTGGTTTTACTGTACTATATTAAAAATGGGCGGAGTTTGCTTTTGACTATTCATGAAGTAAAGCCTTACGTGTAGCTGCAAGACATTTTATAATTCAATAAATGTGCCAGACGACCAAGAACATTAAAGCATTCTATTTATAATTTGCCTTAAGAGTCATTTTATTTGGAGTACAGCTGAGCCTGCCTTAAGCAACACTTCATTCAATGAATAAAGCAAAAGCAAATGGTTACTTAATGAAAGGTAAAATTAATGCAGAAAGATTCAATAGGAACTTTCTGCATTACCTTCAACCTGCATTAAGCTATCACCTGTCGTAAATATCCAGGTTTTGAACCTACTTTCAATGGTCGCTCCAGACAGGTTTTATTGTAGTCTCTGACAAATTATGAGCCTGCAATTCATTGTTAATCATATAAATAGAATTTCTTCAGCTAATTTTATGACTAACTTTTACGCCACCATAAACGAATCGATGATGTTACCTTAGCAAAGTTTGGATCCAGACAAGATATAAACGTTACTAGGAACGTTTATCGGGAGTTTATCTATCTATTTAACACTCTGGTTATGTCTATGGAAAAATTAAAGAAATTCCGTTTTGGAAACCTAGAGCAGACCATAATCAAAGCAGATGAAATCAATTTAGAGTCGAAAGGTTTAAGAGCGAAAAAAAGATCTGTTCAAACTTGCTTCATTAGCTGAGAAAATTACGCCTAATGAAACTTTATTTTCAATGAACTGCTGTGATGTTTGATATGAAGAACAATATCTGTTGCAGTGTAATGTTTTTAACATTATGACGTCATTAATACATTCTTAACTGACGCCTTTTTAGGCTTCTGTAAAACTCATTTATTGAAACCATTGTGATAAATAGAGCATTTGCTCCATAGGAGCAAATGCTCTTTTTATCACAATGGTTTCAAAACTTCACAATTAAAAAAGGTTCCTTTCCTATATTAAATGTTCCTTTTAGGTAGATTAATTCAAAGAGATTGGATCTAAAAATAGTCTGGGAGAGAATGAGTTCAAGGCTGTCATTCTTTCTACCGAAGTTCGTTTGTGTCGGTTGCTTTTTTGCGTTACCTTGCTAGCATTTGCAAACAGCTTGGACCCAGATGAAAATACAAATAAGACAAGCTACTGATCGCTGATAAGATAGTCTAAGGCAAATCGCTGATTAGGGGAAACGATTATAAGACAAACGGATTACTGAACGGGGCCAAAAATACAGGAGAACATTTCCATTTAAACTTGAAAAACAGTTGACCGCTTATTGCAGAACACACATAATGCATAAATTTCGACATGGAGCTTATCTATATAACGTTCACTCTGGGTTAAGCTACCGCATTTTTATATAAACTTAAGACTTCTTTTACCCGGTAGTAGCAGCGAGGTTTCACTGTATCCAGAATCTGATACAATTCCGAGTGAGTATTATGTAACAAATTATGAAAAACGGTTTATTTCATTAACTTTTAAACTAATCTAATTTCAGACAAATTGAACTCGCGTGAGCCACATGGTAGTGTCAGAGATCTGAGAAGACTCGACTTTTTCTATGTTTAATAAAATCTGAATCTTTCCACGTTTATTAAAAAATGATATAACATTTATGTATTAAGGTACAAGAAAAACTTTTGTTTTTATTGAAATAAAGTACAATGTAACTAAATGTGGTTTGACAGACATCATTTGATCGGGATCTACTCTATTTGCTTATATAATTATATGGGTGTGATTTGATAGTTTCTATTATATCTTATGTTCATATACCATTCTAAAATTAAGCAAATGAATATTATGATGTTAATCATGTTATCATTTTTAACATGAAAATTTATCATGTAAAAAGTTAATGAATCTTTTGTTGTAACTCTTATAATACTAAACGCGACCTATAATGCCAGGCGCGGTCTATAATACCAAGTGCGACCTATAACGCCAAGCGCGACCTATATGTCCAAGCGCGACCTATGGTACTAAGCACGACCTATAATGACAAGCGCAACCTATAATGTCAAGCGCGACTTTAGAACGTAATGGGCGACCTATAATGCTAATAGGCGCAACATAGAATGCTAAGAGCTATCTATAATGCTAAGCGCGACCTTTAATACATAGCGGGACCTTTAATGCTAAGCGCGACTTGGACTGGTATTTGCAAATATCTTGTCACCAGATGAAATGTCGATACATTCGGCGTATTCTGGAGCCAAATTGTTTGATATTCGGTCAATTATTTCTTATAACCTTGAACGAGTCGGAAGCAAGCAAACAGCACACAGCAAAATCTCTCTATAACGACCACTAAATTAATCAAATATTTTGTGTGAAATGCAGGTGGATGCTTAAAGCAAGGTGAAAGTAAAACAGAACGCTCCTATAGGAGCGTTTTGTTTAACTTTCACCTTGCTTTAAGTCGCAATCTGCCTAAAATACCAACTAATTAACAGAATTTATTGGTCGTTATAGAGAGGGTTTACTGTACTTAACATCAATAACACTCCCTACAAATACTGGTGCGGTATCGCATACAAAACTGCTAAATTCAACTAAACCATTTGAATGCGGGACACTCATGGTTTGTCATTTCAAACAGTGTAGACCCAGATCGGAGGGCGCTTAGAGGAGCTCTCTGATTAGGGTCTGTACTGTTGGTCATTCTATAACAGGTTTAAGCCTTTCATACTGAGTGGACTCTATAGTTAAATATTTATGGGCTATTCCACTCTGAACATTTAGCGTTGAAAGGGTTAGGTACGTATGCTTCAATTTTAAACGTTCATCATATGTATAGAACCAATCAAATCGACAAGGTTTCATAGTGAAAAGATCAAACTACAGTCAACCATCGCTAAAACATTCACATTAAAATAATCATCGTTATATCTGAGACAGGCGGCAGCTTAATGCAGGGTGAAGGTCATACAGAAAGCTCATCCGGGAGCTTTTTGCACGACTTTCGTGAAACAGTCCCTAACAAGTTCTGAAGTTTTCTTTATAAGATGTTCGAGAGGTTTAAAGGAGGTTTAAACCATTTGTGCCCACCAGTGGATTCTTCCATGTTTATTTATTGGATTAGTCCATTTTTTATCTAAGGGGTGCCTGGTCTGGTTTTGTTTTATATTGGAATCCTATCAGCAAACAGTGTAGACTCTGATCAGACGCCGCATTATGCGGCGTCTGATCAGAGTCTACACTGTTTGCCTATGTCCCATGTATGGGATCCTGGTAGCAAATGGGTTAACTGTAATTATTACACGACTGTTTGTTACATGTAAGATGAAAGTAAATCAGCTCAATTCATGCAGGCCTCAGTTTCTAAATGAATCGGCGCAAATATGCATCATGAACCAATCCAAGTTTCATTTGAAGGGGTGTTACAGCATGTGGAAGTAAAGAGCGCACACACTGATCAGAGGACTCCTTTCAAGTACGATCGTACATGCTGTCAAGTATGGTCATATTTAACCCTTCTCTTGCTGAATTTTAAAATACATTTCTCCTTCTTTACCCATGCCCTGTTGTATAATTACATATATCTTCACTGTGTACACGTATTTCGCTGTGCAATCACTGCTGTGAAGTGCACTGGTTGCACAATCAACTTGTAAATAGTGCAGTCCCTGATGAGACAGCTCCTGCAGGAGCTGTCTCATCTGGGTCTTCACTATTTACAGGTAGGTATATTGACGCGATTAGCAAGCGAAGGGTTAAGTACACTTCTGAATCTCTTCAAGTACACTTGTAAATATCATTCGGTATGCTCGTGCTCAAGTACGCTCGAACATCTTCTCAAGTAAATCCGTATATCCTTTCAAGCATGCTCGTACATTTCTTCAAGTACACCCATGCATCCCTTCAAGTACGCCCGTGCATCTATTTTAAGTACACTTGTGCATCACTTCACGAATGTTCGTACATCTGTTCAGGTATGCTCGTACATCTCTTCAAGACTGTTCGAACATCTCTTCAAGTACGCTTGTACATCTCCTCAAGTACACCCGTACATCAACTTAAGTATTTTGTGTACCTTTTCAAGTTCACTCCTACATTTCTTCACGAATGTTCGTTTATCTCTTGAAGTACTCCGTACATCACTTCAAGTACGCTCGTACATCTCGTAAAGTATGCTCGCATAATTTCAATAACTTCTGAATATTCATGGACCAAATAATTAGAATGGAATTTGGAAGGTGGGGTATTTGCTGTCATTTTAGAAAGTAAAGAAACATCTTTCAAATGTCACTAGCAAACAGAGTAGACCCTGATCTGAGTCTACTCTGTTTGCAAATGCGTAAAATCACGTTTATACATGTATAAGGGAATGTGTTAACTTACATAGTCTGGAATTTAAAGGATTAGCCCATTACCTCATAGGCTATTTTTAGATACAACCTCTGTGAATAAATCTACCGAAAAGGAGCATTAACTAGAGAAAAGGATTTTTTTTAGAATTTTGTAGTTTGAAATCATTGTGATAAATAAAACATTTGCTCCTATAGGAGCAAATGCTCTATTTATCACAATGGTTTCACAAAATGACTTCTACAGAGTCATCAAAAGTCGTCAATATGAAGGAAAGGGTTAAGTAATAAATGACTGGCAGTTCGATGGTGCTCCTTTGGTAAAAATTGGACAATAAATGTAATTAAGACAGGTTAGCCTAGTTACAGATGCTTAATAGCACAGCTAGGATTGCTCAACAAACAGTCTTAATGATAAACTGTAGTCATATGGTCCGCCACAATAGGCTCTTCAACAATTAACTCTTGACTGCTATGCAATGTCGTTTATAAAATTTGTCGTCTGCGGTCTGCTTCATGTTCCCTTTCTTCTGTTTGAGAACAAATCACAGTATCAAACAGTTCGGATGATCCTAATGAAATGCAAAAGTTGTCCCGCATTTTCTGAGTTCTAAATTCTACTTAGACGGCTCATACAGGGACACTTACTCTGTTTGCGTGGGCGTAAAATACGTACACAGGTACATGTAGTAAATGCTAATATCTGTTTGCAAAGGTGAAAAATGCATCATGGGTAAATGAGTAAATGATTAACCCTTTACTAAATAGATACGCCTTTTAACGACTTTGCAAACAGAGTAGACCCAGATCAGACGGCTCATAGAGTAGCCGTCTGATCAGGGTCTGCTCTGTTTACTGGTGGAATTTTATAGATCTGTGTATTTAGTTTCTAAAACGGCTACAATGTTCCACCTTCCATATTTCATTATAACTATTTTGCCCATGAATATTCAGTAGGTATTTTGCCATTTTGACTAGATATAGAACAGGGAAAGGGTTAAATAACCAATATCCTGTCGATCATTTCGTAATCGCCATTTGCGAACAGCTTGATTCCAGAGTAACTCGACCTCTCATCAGAGTCTAAGTTGTCTGACACACGATCAGTAGTGTCTCAAAAGCTTAACCCGTTCACCGCCGCAGTCGCATAAATGCACCACGACAAATAGTGCAGTCCCTGATCAGGGACTTCACTATTTGTCTCAATCTCTATTTCTATATATGTGCTTTATTCCTTTGCATTTATCTCATTTCCTTATTTTACTGAATGAGTTAACAAACTTGGATTGCTGACGACAATTAGAAAGTTGGCACCGAAAGGGTTAAATGAACTTCAAGTAAGAAAAAACAGAGCAACAGATAAATGTGCTTATTCAAGTGCTAAATTCGTCATTTCTCCATTAAACCCTACATGTATGTTCTAACCACTCTTTATAATCGTCTTGAAGAGACGATTCTAAAGTGTGGTCATACCATAGGGTTTGGTGAAGAATATGTATACAGTAAAACCTCTCTTAACCGGAATTCTAGTAGAGAAGAATTTATATATTTTAGGCAGGGATCTGCTTAATGCAGGGTGAAAGTCATGCAGAAAGCTCCTCTAGGAGCTTTCTACATGACTTCCACCCTGCATTAATCTGTCACGTGTCCCCAAGACCGATATTATACTAAATTTAACTTCCGTTTAAGAGAGGTTTTACTGTAGAAGTTATTATTGAAAATGTTTTAATTTACGCGTCTTATCTGGACCTCTGCATTATTTTTTCGATAGAATAATGGTTTAACATAATAAGAAGTTACCCTCGTCGAGCTGTTAGAATGAAACTTGTTAAATCTCTATGTTGCTATGTTAAATATATGTACTACGGATTCGATAAAGCTCCTTAGATACTATACTGACCGAGTTCAAATGGCTTTGACAATGGCAAGACGGCCAGTGACTCGGCATAGAGAAAAGGATTTTTTTAGAATTATGTAGTGTCAATAAATTTCTTTTACAGATTCGACAAAAGGCGTTAGTAGGAGGAAGGGAATGAGCTTAATCTTGGACCGCTGTGATAAAACATTACCTGTTCAAATCTAGTGAAATACTGACTACGTTAAAACTTGAGATACTATTGACATGGGTCCATGCCTATAAAACTTTTATTTGAGTCTGAGTTCGTTCTCAAGTTTTGGCTCAAATCTAACCAATCAAAAGCTTGAGAACTCAAATCTGACCGATCAAAAGCTTGAGAACGAACTCAACTAAAAAGCTTTATTAGCATGGAACCATGTGTCAAACATCTTGAAGTCCGACTAGTCGCCGAGTCAAGTCTCGGATAGCGGGATAAGGTTTAACAATGGTACTTCATGAATATTCGTGTAAGAATTTACGACGCCATGAATATTAATTAGGGTATTATTGAAAAAGGTACATAGAAAAAGGAACTTTTGGGCATAAGTTCAAATTGGCACTACTGAAAACAATAACTGAAAATAATAAATACCATGATTTATGATTTTATTGAAATTGTGCGTTTATTGTAGATACTATCAGTTTAATTGTGTAGTTTGTGAATTGTGTAGTTTGTGTATTGTGTAGTTTATGTATTGTGTAGTTTGTGTATTGTGTAGTTTGTGTATTGTGTAGTTTGTGTAATTGTGTAGTTTGTGTAGTGTGTAGTTTGTGTATTGTGTAGTTTGTGAATTGTGTAGTTTGTGTATTGTGTAGTTTGTGTAATTGTGTAGTTTGTGTATTGTGTAGTTTGTGTACTGTGTAGTTTGTGTATTGTGTAGTTTGTGTAATTGTGTAGTTTGTGTATTGTGTAGTTTGTGAATTGTGTAGTTTGTGTATTGTGTAGTTTGTGTAATTGTGTAGTTTTGAAACCTTTCTGATAAATAGAGCATTTGCTCCATAGGAGCAAATACTTTATTTATCACAATAGTTTCAAAACCACGCAATTCTAACATTTTCCTTTTCTCTAGTAAATGCTCCCTTCCGGTAGATTTATTCAAAGTGGTTGAGTCTAAAAATAGCCCTTGATGGGATGGGTTAACCAATCAAATGTTTTGACCGCTATAGAGAGGTTCTGTTGTCTGCATAATTTCTACTTTCTCTATTTTCTTCTCCGAAAAAGTAGGGATATTATATTTTGCAAACAGTGTGGATCAAGATCAGTTGTATATAGTATCGGATAAAGTTGAATGTAAAGATTGAGAACAACTTACTCCGCATTCTGTTGAGTGATAAACCGTGCAGACCCTGACCAGTCGTATCTGCACGATTTGCGATATATTAAAACTCTTTTCACCAGGAAGCGGGTAAATTATGAATTTCCATGTTATCTTGAAATTCCCAGTAAACTATCATGTTTTAAAATATGGACGCTGCACGTATCTTGGTGGCAGATATATTTTGTGAATGGACACATTTTAAAACTCAGATCAGAGACATATACGTGACATATACATGTATATGGCTCTGCCCAGATCAATGATTCTAACAATACGAAACATTAGAGTTAACAAAATTACAAAAAGTTTTCTTGATTTGTTCTCCCGTTTAATCACAATTTGAAGAAAATGCTTTTTTCCAAATTGGATAATTCCTTCCCTTCGAAATTTAAGGGAAAGGGATGTCTTCTTATGGAAACTGCATACAATTAGGGGAAGAAAGAAATGCTGATTTACCCTTAACCTGACAATGTTTTGCCCACGTAATTTTAAAAATACAAGGCATTTTCAATTGCTGTGACAAAGCGCAATTATACTTTTAACCCTAACTGTGCGTGACGCGAATTACTAATCTCCTGAAAGGGCTCCTAATGAAGCCCTGTCATCAGGGTCTGCACTGTTTGTCATGTTTATTTTTTCTTTTAAAATATTCCTAAATATTCATCATAGGATTCACCTGTTTAAATTTTGGAATAGTCCATTTGAAAATTCAGCATTGTAATTGTTAAACAGTTTGTACCCTAATATGTCGGAGATTTGCTCGGTGTCCACCTGGATCGGACCACGGTGTAAAGGATGTCATGAATCAACCCACATCATGCTCAATCATGCGGACTACCCTAAAACAATCATTTATTTTAAAAGATTAGCCACTGTCTAATTGTGTTTGCCCGCGGAATCACGTGGTTGAATATAGACACCTAGCCGTAACTCAACCATCCTTATCTTGTAAAACCCTGATTCACATTTGTAAAAAGCTTTGATCCAGATGAGACGCCGAGTAACTGGGCCTCTCTTCAGGATCCAAGCAGTTTGACACTCAGTCAAGTATGTCTCAAAATCTATTTCAAGTAAACATTTTTTATTACTGCTGGGCAATGATTATTAACAAAACCGGGGTTGATAGAATAGAAAACATGACACAATCTTGTTTGACAACATTTGCAATTGTAAGGCAGTTCGCCCCAATTTTGTCAAAGAAATATAGATTAACTTTTTCCAAAAAGCGATCATTATAGCGTTACCATAACTCTTTCTGTGCCAAGGTTGCATTTGTGATTACTTATGCATACAGTTTGGGCACAGATGTGACGCTAAGAAATTTGACACCTCAGCAGGATCCAAACTGTTTGTCACTGTGTTAATGTATTAGGAAGAAACGGGAAGACAAAACAAACTACACTCGTAGAAAACGACAAATTCTGCCAACGACACTATTTGGCAGCGTAAGAGTTATAAAGTGATAGTGTCTACAATATACAGTAAAACCCATCTAATGCGACCACCCAGAAGAGATATAATTCTTGGTACTAAATGCAGGTGGTAGCTTAATGCAGGACAAAAGTAATGCAGAAAGCTCCCAGAGGAGCTTTCTGCATTTCTTTTATCCTGCATTAAGCAACCACCTGCTTATAAAGATACCCATGTTTATTCATTAAGTGGTCGCATTAGAGTGGTTCTACTGTTCTCAGGCTGATATTTTCAACAAAATAATAAGACATAGTGTCGGATATGTTCAATTATTATTATGAAGATTGTCAATTTGAACTTATATCGAAATATGCCCGTGATACAAAAAAAAGTTTTCGTTGATATTTATGTTTTTTTTTATTGTACAACAAAATGCTTTGGCCTTATTTCAACAGTTACGAAACTAAAAAACGCAGCCCGAATAAATTCCAGTATATCGGCGTATAACATCGGGGTCATTGATATCAAACACATAAAAAACCTTTATTCTATCGGACTTCTTGCAGTGTTCTTTTCAGCAACTAAACCTTTCGGCGCCAAATTTCTAATTGTCGTCTGCAAACCACTTTTGTTAAATCATTTGGTAAAATAAGGAATTGAGATAAATAAATGCGAATTTCAAAGGAAGAAAGAACAGATATAGAAACAGAGTTTGAGGCAATGAGTGAAGTCCCTTATCAGATGCCACCTTGAAACGTCGGCGTTTAATCTGGTACTGCACTATTTGTTGTAGTGCCAAGGGTTAAAAGTAAAAGATGAAATTCTATCCGGCCCGAAGAGAATTCCATAAATGCAGGACGTAATGATACTTTGTTGTTCAAATTATCTCTCAAAATATTTAATTTTTTATCCTTCAAACCGCAACTTTAAATCGTATTTACAAACAGTTTGGATCCAGATGAGATGCCGAGTAACTCGGTGTCATATCAAGATCCAAGCTATTTGACACTATGGTCAATAACTTTTCAAAAGATCGTGCAATGATTCGTGGTCAGTTGTTCTTCATAAAAGCTTGATCGAATAAGTAGGCAGAATCGCACCAGATCAAAAAATGGAAGAGATATTATGTTTTCACAGCGGGGCAGATATTAAGGCATAACTGCTGTGTCGCCATTTCACTGCGGCAGACAATTTCCCAGTTTATTTCAACAGGAAATGTTTCAATCAACACTCTGGGGGAAGCTTTCAGCGACAAGAGAGGAAAAAAAGCATCAATGCTTTAAATGCATTAAGCTATAAATTTATATTTTAAATTCAAAAGTCCTTCAAAAGTCAAGGGTTAAGAACTTAAATTTGTCAGACATTACACTAATTCATATGGTAGCCAGCGAGGGAATACAATGCTATCGTGTTGCTGAAATGTTTAAGTAATGTGTGATGAAACTTCAACCATTTACTTAACGCCTTTGAAAACAGAGGAGACCAAGATCATACGGTGTATGTAGGAGCATATCTGAAATGAGTATGGTCTAGTTTCTTAAGGAATTACATCTTTCTGCCACGACCAAAATGGCATGTGTTCATAAGTTATTATGACAAATTAAGCTAATGAATATTCACGATGCCATACGTTATTGCATGAAGATTGAGCAAAATGAATAGTAGTATCCGTATGCGTTATGCTTGCTTATTATAGAGCGACAACTGAACTGATAGATATTGGGGTCTAAACGAGCAGCTGACTCAATAAGTATTCATGTAAGACATAATGGGAGTCGTCTGATCTGGGTCTACTCTGTTTTTGCAAGGACATATAACTAAATCCTCCGGACGAGACTATAAACCGAGGTCTGATGTGTCAGTGCTATACACTGGGTATCTGAAAGAACCAGAGACATTCTGTGGATAATAAGAGTAGGGCATCGCGCCCGGGTATCCTCTCTCTGGGGTGTCCAATTAGCCCATAGTGAGCAGAAACGGACGTTTCTTCTACATGGATTGTTGAAATCTTGAAACTGACATAAAAATCGCAGACAGCTCGTTGGGAATTGACTGATTGAAGTCGGCTATGAAGATCTGAAGATTCAGAAATTTGCTATCAACCTTTACCCTGCTATAAATGATGTTTGCTTAAACTTCAATTCATTGCAAGTTTCTCTTAACATTAATTTTGTTCAAGGCTTTTAGAAACTATTGTCAAAGTGTTGAGTAGCTAAGGTGCTGGTAATAGACCGATGGTGTCTCAAATGGAACCTAGCTGTGTGCCAGTCAGGTCGCGCGTAGCCTGTAAAGTTTTTAACCCATTCCCGCATAGGCTATTTTAGACAGACCCAACCTCCTTGAATAAATCTACCGAAAAGGAGCATTTACTACAGAAAAGGAACAATGTACAATTGTGTAGTTTTAGAAACCATTGTGATAAAAAGAGCATTTGCATTTGCAAACAGAGTAGATCTAGATCAGACGGCTCTTGTTATAGCCGTCTGTTCAGGGTCTGTTCTGTTTGGTTATGACATTATAATAGATCTGACGCTACAGCTTCTGTCAATACCAAACTACCGGTATCCTGTGTACCTGTGCCATTTTACACATTGTATCTTTGCATGGGCGTTTTAACTCATTCTCTCCTAGGCTATTTTTAGACCCAACCTCTTAGAATGTATCTACCAAAAAGGAGCATTAACTAGAGGAAAGGAAAAAGTTAGAGTTTTGTAGTTTGAAACCATTGTGATAACTAGAACATTTTCTCCTATAAGTGACTTCTATAGGTGCGCAAAAATGCGTCACTAGGGGATAATGTGTTAAAGATTAATTGGTTTGTTTTGAACCCTGTTTAACCATGTTGACACTGAATTGTCACAGTGGAATAGTCCATCAGTATTTAACTATAGAGTCCACTCAGTATAAAAGGATTAAAGAGGAAGTCCCTACAATGAACGCATATTTTCAATAATAACATAAAACTTGGTATTTTTTATCCTCAATCATTATAATGAAGATTGTCAATTTGAACTTATATCGAAAAATGCCCCTGTGATATAAAATAAACCGAGACATCAATACCTATAATTTTTGTTCTACAACAAATTATTATCGGCCTTTTCCGTCCAAATTTTCCGCGTTTTGCTGATGATCATCCGATCTCTCCAGTGTTTACGTAACAGCTTTTCTCGGAAGTGGTCGGAGAGACGCGAATAGCCCGAAAAGATACGAAACCAAAACCCAGCCCGAATAAAACGAAAACATCGGGGAATAAAATCGGGATCGTCAATATCAAACACATTGATGTTTTGTCATTTTCAACATTTGTCGGATAGGTTTTCTTGTGATATACTACTTTTCATCATATAAATAAACGAGTTTTGTATATTTTAGTATTTTTGAAGCGCGTCGAGTGTATGGACTTCCTCCTTAAACCCGCTAGAGGATTTTCCATGACAAACAAAGCAAGCATTCTTTAGGAAGCCTCTGATCATGGGCCTACACTATGCATGCATGCCCCGCACGGAAAGGGTTAAAATGATATACATGTACCTGACAATAGGTTGTACCTAATCACGTGTTGTTAAATTAGTATCTCTCTCTACATGGTAGAAATTTAAGTTCAAGTGACAAGGATAGTGACCATAAAATTGCATTTACCAATTAATTACTCGTCCTTCGTTAAACAAAATACAACTAACTACATTTTCTAGTTTAGTATAACAAGAAGAGATTTAATCAGGTTTTATTTGGAAAATTCTATTGTTTACTAGTAGTTTATTTGATGGTGTTTTTTTGCTGCTTCAATTGCAATCAGTTGTTCAGTATTTCATCCAATCCTTATGTCTTGATTGATTTAGGATATTTTTATGACGTAGTCACTATTTTATGTCTGATCCAACCCCTATATGAAAAAGTGTCTCTTCTTAAATCTGGATCTGATGCAATTTGGACTACTTCCGGTTCGATCAAGCTTTCTAGGCACAATTGACCGAATATCAAACAGCTTGGATCCAGATGAGACGCCGAGTTACTCGGCGTCTCATCTGGGTCCAAGCTGTTTGCAAATAATAGTCTGGCGGCGGACAGCGGGATAAGAGTTGTAAATACCGTATAAGCCACAGCTTGTTAATGAACTCGTCCGAAGTTAAATGAATCTAATTTTCATTTAACATTGTTAAAAGATAATTTATGTAAATACAATTTACACCGAACATATATTTATTTGAAATTAGCATAAATGATAAAATTGCTTACATTTAAACATAATTAAGAGAATGTATTTATTTGATGATGGCTGCTATTTGATGATACTGACAACTCGAGATACCTGTGAAAATCTGTTGCATATTCATGTAAGAAATAATGACGTCATGAATATTAATAAGATTATTTGTTTATAATGGCATATTTTTCCTCAGACAGAAGCTGCAGCATCAGATCTATATTACACCATAAGCAAACAGAGCAGACCCTGATCAGACGGCTCCTATAGGAGCCGTCTGATCTGGGTCTACTCTGTTTGCAGATGTGTCAAAATGCGCTTACATAAGATAAAGGTTTATATGTGGAGAAACAGCCACGGGCTTTTGCAAACACTTTGGATCCCTATGCGACGCCTTGGTATACACATATAAATAACTCTCGCGTTTTGAACACGAATTTGAATTTGAAAAGTTTGTAGATTCCATAATAAGTGTTGAGAAGAAGCAGAATATCACTTAATGCTTAAAAGAAATATATCCCAAGAAAACCAATCGAATAAACGCCGATGAAGACAAAACTTTCACGCGTATGATAATGAAGACCGTATTCGACATTGTATTAGTAGTTATTCGGGTTGTGTTTTAGTTTCGTTAAAGATCGACATTGGCCGATAATATTTTGTTGTAGAACAAAAAATATAACTATCGATAATTTAAACGGTTTATTTGTATCAAAAGGACATTTTTCAATATAAGTTCAAATTGACAATCTTCATTAAAATGATTAACCACAACAAATGCCAAGTTTTATGATGTTATTGAAAATATTTATATGTCCCTCAATGTGTTAACCCATTACACTTGTATTTGCAAACATTATAAACCCGGATCAGATGTCTCCTAGAGGAGCCTTCTGATCAGGGTATGCACTGTTTGTAATTCAAAACTATGAAGCAAAGTTAAGCCTTTCATAGCGAATAGACTCTTTACAAATAAACAAGGATAGATTATTCCACTTTTAAATGCAGTTTCCAAAGGGTTAACCCATTTGCTCCCACGATCCCATATATGGGACGTAGGCAAATCAGTGTAGACTCTGATCAGACGCCACATCATGCGGCGTCTGATCAGAGTCTACACTGTTTGCTGATAGGAATTTCAATATAAAACAAAACGAAATTGAAAATTTTGACCAGGCACCCCTTAGATAAAAAATGGACTAATCCAATATACAAGCATGGAAAAATCCACTGGGATCAAATGGGTTAGGCAAGGTTTGTCTACATGTATATACATCGCAAGGACAGTTTACTGTTACATTTGGATCCGACTTTAACCCTTCTCTTGCTGAATTTTAAAATACATGTATCCTTCTTTACCCATGCCCTGTTGTATAATTACATATATATTTACTGTGTACAAGTATTTCGCTGTGCAATCACTGCTGTGGAGTGTAATGGTTGCACAATCAACTTGTAAATAGTGCAGACCCTGTTGAGACAGCTCCTGCAGGAGCTGTCTCATCTGGGTCTTCACTATTTACAGGTAGGTATATTGACGCGAATAGCAAGCGAAGAGTTAATAGTTTCATTTACTCAACCTTTTGTCAAATGAATTAGCACATTGACAATAGCCTATAGCCCATTACAGAGCCATTAACATAGAACACACAAGAATTCGGAAAGTGTAGCGAACTTTTAGTTTAATATTCAGGCTCCTTTACATGTGTTACCAGACAATATAATTACCACGTGTGTTATTAAAGGTTTCGTCCTTTGGGTGTTTCGAACATTTCACAAGTCTGGATAATTCGAGCTGTGAATGGAATGACCGTTTAAATCGAAAACAACACGTTCTAATGACGTCTCATGACGCCTCACGACATTGAACCGTGCTATTGTTGAAATCAAAATCTTTTAACTCTTTTGGCGCCAAATTCAAAAGTGTCGTCTGCAACAATAATTTCATATTAAATATAATTCTAAACTAAATAATAAAGGTATATTAGTAAAACATTTCTTTTTAAAAACCTGTATGCTTGGGCTAAAATAATACAGAAAAAATGGCCGCGTCTGACCTGGGACTGCACTGTTTTCAATGGTGCCAACAGGCGACATTTGCGCCGAAAGAGTTAAACAACAAACATTTCAGCAAGTCATAAAATGTTAGCCTTTAAAGCCACTCTTTGTAACCTGCAAAGAAAATATCAATGATGCACTGATGCGATATGATACGATATAAGATATGGTACGACGTATGATATATACAATTTGCTATGACATGCGATATGATACGAAATATGATGTACATGATATGATACGACATACGATATATACGATATGATACGACCTACGATATATACTATATGATATGTTATACGATATTCACTATATAATACGATACTGTTTGTCCACATGAATACCACATTAATCTCTATTTCACAAATATAGCCGAAGCGCAATACTCCTTAACTATATGAATTTATTTATTACGTGTAAACCTATTTGAGTTTAGTTTCGCTAGAAGGGGCTTGGCAAACAGGATTGATCTAGACAAGAACGCTCCTTGAGGAGGTGGCCCTATGGTCAGGAACTGCACTGTTTGTTTTAAAGACGTCACATTTCTAAAGCATATACATCGGTAGAGTGATCCATAAACCTCCTTCTAAAATAGGAACACGATTAATTCAATATATTTGGAAGAGTTCATTAAGAAGTACAGGTCAAACTTGGTTAATAGTCCTATCTGTAGCTTCAATGTCCGGTTGATTACTATAATTGAGATCACATTTTAACCCTTCCCGTGCTATCCACGACCTGGATGGCATTTGCAAACAGCTGCGATCTAACTGAGACACGCAGTACTTTGACGTCTCATCAGGATCCAAGCTGTGTGGCACTCGGTTAGTAGTTTATCTTAACCAATCTCTAACAGGCTATTTTTAGAACCACCATCTTTGAATAAATCTACTGAAAGGAGCATTTACTAGAAAAAAGGAAAACTTTAGAAGTGTGTAGTTCTGACACCATTGTGATAACTAGAGCTCATATGGAGCAAATGCTCTATTTTTCACAATAGTTTCAAAAGGTTCCAATATGAGGGAATGGGTTAAGCACAAACGAAAGTAACTAAATATTGCAGCAGTTAGTCATTTGGGCAGAAATAATACCCATTGCATGGTAAAGGTTTGAACACAGAACAGAATTCAATTCAATCTGTGGTAATACTGACCAGAAAATTGCATTGATCAATTATTCAGTCCACACAAAAGAAAGCCTGAGGTTGACAACATTTCATCGGTTTTGCATAAAATAAGGGGGTTGATCAAATTTAAATTGTGGAACATTCAATTGTTTAAATGGTTAGATGTGTCTTGCCTTAATGGCTTCGAGTGTTACATGATTTCTTTTTCATTTATTGTTTTACGTCATACCTAATTCTTTTATTGTATTGGACAGGTCAATGTTTTCGTTGGTGTGTTTTCTTTTGTCTATTTTCTTTTATTATCTTTTAGATGTAAGTACCAGTTGTGTATATTTTTTGACACATGTACACATATTTCCAAAGCCAAATTTGAACAAATGGTTTCTGATAATTGTGAAACAGTCATTCTCTCTATACTGATGCCATTTTGCGTCTCTTTAAAACTCATTTGTGTAACCATATCATAATGGTTTTAAAACTACACAATTCTAAAATTCTCCTTTTCTATAGTTTATGCTTCTTTTCGTTAGATCAATTCAATGAGGGTGGGTCTAAAATAGTCTTGGAGGGAATGAGTTAATACTTTACTGTATAGATACGTCATTTAATCCTCTTGTAAACAGAGTCCTGTAGGAACCATATGATCAGGGTCTGCTCTGTTTGGTTACGGAATAATATAGGTCTGGTTCTACAGTGTCTGTCATGGCCAAACATTAATGTGTTCATGTGTCGTATTAAATTATGATCTAATTAATGATGTCCGTATTTCTTACATGAAAATGTAAGAGCTGACTAATCAGGTGTGTTCTGTTTGCTTGATTTACATAGATCTGGGTCCATGCTTATAAAGCTTTTTAGTTGAGTCTGAGATCGTTCTCAAGCTTTTGATTGGGCAGATTTGAGTTCTCAAGCTTTTGATTGGTCAGATTTGAGCCTTTGGCTCAAATCTGACCAATCAAAAACTTGAGAACGATCTCAGACTCAACTAAAAGTTTTATAAGCATGGACCCAGGTTGTACAGTTTCTGTTATTGCCACAGATTACTGTGCTCAGATGTCATTATAAAAACTCAACTAATTGACATATCCATGATGTCCAACGCCTTATATTGATATTCATTTAGTAAAGAGTTAACATAAGTTTCGATAGTTCGCTTATCATACAGAATAACTATTGCTTAAGCAGATTGTTAAAGCAAAAATATTCGTGAAGCTGATGTCGAGGGATTGATGCAAAACTATTGTAACTCCTTCACTTTGTGAAGGAGTTACAATTGTTTTGCACCAATCCCTCGATATGTAAAGTCATAAATTTAGTTAAACGATTCTAACAAATTCGCACACTTAACCCTTTCGGTCCCAACTTTCTAGTTGCCATATGCAACTCAATTTTGTTAGGACATTTTTGTAAAACGAAGAACTGAGATAGAGAAATGAGAATGTCAAAAAAAAAAAGGAATTACCCACCGACCTGGATCTAGAAGTTTGGACAAACAGTGAAGTCCCTGATCAGACGTCGCCTTGAAAATATGGTGTCTGATCATAGATGGCACTGTTAGCCGTGGTGCAGTTTGGTGACATGGGCGATGAAAGAGTTAGTTTTATTTCATTTTGTTCCATGAACAGCGAACTATATTTGATCAAACCAAAACTCCGAACACCAATTAATCTTTATCTGGCCTGATATTCGCCTAACCTCACACGATTTAAGTGCAAATATTTTTTTCTTATCTGGTTCGTTCAAGCTTGTCAGGAAAGATTGCAAGAATGTCGACCAGCTTGTCTCCTGATGCGACGCCGAATTTCCCGATTTTGAATGGTAAACATTGCATACATGTACCCTGATCAGGGGGTTCTTCTAGGAGCCTTTTGATCTGAGTCTACACTGTTAGCAAATGATAGTGCAAGTAAGTCCCTCGTGCAAATGGTTAATAAGTGAAACACTTTCATGGATTCAACAATATTTCAGGGAAGGATGTGCAAATATATCATGTGGTAATTTAAATTATATCAATTATATCCTCGAATAGCTTTTAAAATTTACGACGCTGTTAAAACTATGTCCGCTGGTTAGTTGACTATGGTGCAATTTGGACTATTTCTTATTCGATCAAGTTTTTGAGAAATTATTGACCGAGTTTCAAACAGCTTGGATCCAGATGAGACGCACGTGAGTTACTTGGTATATGATCTGGATCCAGGCTGTTTGCAAGTCAAGATGCGGATCACGGTACAAGGTTTCAGTTGAAATAGTACGAATGATAAATTAGTTACAGTTTTTGTTAATGACACTGGTTCTATGTGAATATATTGGTGGAAATTAAGAATAACAGCATCAAATAATAACAAAACATTTAGGACTAATTACTCGAAACTAATTGTAAAACTCATAAATGAAAGAAAACACCTCCGGTAAATTTCAGCAAATTTGTAAGGATCTAATTAATCTAAATGAACTGCATGTACAGTAAGATCTCACTAATTCCAATTGCATTCTCCTATAGGAAGTATCTGCATTACTCTTGTCCGGCATTAACCCATTACCTCATAGGCTTTTTTTAGACACAACCACTTTGAATAAATCTACCGAAAAGGAGTATAATCTAGAGAAAAGGAAAACTTTAGAGTTTTGTAGTTTGAAACCATTGTGATAAATAGAGCATTTGCTCCTATAGGAGCAAATGCTCTGTTTATCACAATGGTTTCATAAAGTGACTTCTACAGATTCGTCAAAAGTCGTCAATATCAGGGAATGGGTTAAGCAACCACGTGATTGTACGACTCTATGTTCAATAAATGAATTGCCCTTTAGGACAGGTTCTACTATACTCAAGGAAATCTTACTGGTCCTTGTGGAAGAGCGGTTTTGGTGTAAAACATCTGAGTTACTATATAATTTATATAACAATCTTTTCTTCTATTTATAAAGAAATTCGGAAGGGTTCTTCAAAAATATATTATATGGATTTTTCAGTTTAGTAGGATTAAATGTGGTTTTACATAGTGTGTATAATACCGTGTATATCAAACAGTCAGTTCTGAACCATTACCTATGATTAATCAAAGTACTGAAAGTATTGACGAAATAGGGGTTGAATTAAACCGGATAAACCGAAGAGAAATACAAATCTCACATTTTAGATTAGCATTCTGATATTATTTTAGTACAGCTTCAACAGTACGTTAATATGAGGGAAAGGGTTAAGCAAAATTCTACACTCAAACCATAGCATGAGCTGTGTGTTTAAAAATGTTTTTTCCTCAATCACATCGCAAATAAGCCTCACTCGGGTACGAAACACGTTGCTGGCTATCATTGTTGTTTGTCCGAATCAATGGTCGTGTTACGCGTTCTGTTTCACTAACTTTATGTTGTAACTTTACACGCTAAGGGTTATTAGCTCTTAATCTCGCTGTGGAAACAAGTCTACTCTAAGTTCGAACTGGTGAAATTTGGGTTACATCAAACAGACTGATGATAAACAATTGACCGAGTGTCAAACAAATTTTGTCCTGATGAGATGCCGAGTTACGCGGCATTTCATCATGACCCCAGGTTGTTTGGGAATGGGTGCCAATTAGCGGATAAAGTGATAAGAGTTAAGGTAGCAAGGGACAGGGTAGCAGGATAAGCGTTAATGTAGCAAAGTGTTAAGGTAGCGCGGGATAAGGGATAAAAAATGAATAATAAAGTAAAATCAAGTAGCCAACTATGAAGCATTAAATCCTTTGTGTATTTTTCTTTCATGAATTCGTGCTTCCGATTCAATGATAATGATTTATTGATTCCGAAGCTAAATTTGGAAACATGAAAGCCATCCCAGAACGGCTCAACTTTTAACACCGTTTTTGATATGCTATAAATAGCTATTTTATATACAGTAAAGCCCCTCTAAACTGGAACTATAACATAGAAGAATTTAGATACTTTTAGACAGGTGGCTGCTTAATGCAGGGAGAAAGCTATGCAGAAAGCTCCAAGAGGAGCTTTCTGCATGACTTTCACCCTGCATTAAGCTACCACCTGTCTTCAAGACCGATATTTATGCTAAATTTAACGTCCGAGTTAGAGAGGTTTTACTGTAAATAGGAACTACATCATGCGAATATGAATATTCATTTTCATTAACCCTCTACTCCATAGACACGTCTATTATCGCCTTTGCAGAGTGGACCCAGATCAGTCGGTTCCTATCGTCTGATCAGGGTATGTTCTGTTGGCTTATGGAATAATAAATGATCCTATTCTAGTTTTTACTAGGACCCAGACTGTCCTTGTTCATATACCAGTACACGTACTAAGCTTATATATACAATTCATATATGAATAGTCATGGACTAATATTCGTGCTAATAAATGCTAATATTCATGTTTCAGATGTATTCAAAATATACTCCCAAAATCAGTATCACAGAAATTAACATTTTAAAAGTGGATGGTCTTTTATCGTTTAACAAAAGGGCCTATCCAGTATAAAATGGTATAAATTGCGAGAGGAATGTAAATCCTCGTTGGCTTCTCCAGGAACCCTCTGGATCTACACGGTTTGCAAATGTTAGTAAACTCGTTTTCCGTATTGAATACCCTTTATTTTCTAGAAGAGAACTGGAAATTATGTAGGTACAATGTATCTCGAAATGATGTAAAACTCATGAGTATATGGAAACAGCTGCAGACCGGGTATGTTAAAACATGCCGAACTACTTTTTTATCGATGTATGTGTACAAATGAATTGTAAGGCTGACACAAACCCCAGTGACTGGATTTTTAGATACATTTTTAGTCCTGTATGAATTGTCTGATACGGGTTTGCTCTGTTTGCTTATGAAGTAAAATAGACCTGATTCTACAATTTCTGTCCCCACTACTTGGTATGACATTATAACATTTAGCTCATTGCTATTCATAAATTCTCACATACCTTCCCTTATCTCCGAGTTATAACAACGGGTTAAGATTCCCTGATCTGTAACACGTGTAAGATCACTTTAGAACATATATGACGTCATACGTTATATATGACGTCAAACCATGGAAACCGATGTTTACATGTCATTTAAACAGCGAAAATACACTTTTTTGTTATGTGAGAAAAAGAATCTGATGCTCGTTGTCTTTTAAGATCACATGTTCCTAAACTCACCAAGAAAATGTTATTAAGCTCGCCAAGGCTCGCTTAAGGACATTTTCTAAGGCTCGTTTAGGAACATGTGATCTTAAAAGACAACTCGCAACATATCCTCTATGTCATTTATCTTTTATATGAATATCCATTAAGGGGTTAATGATCGTACGTTTTTCTCCTGTTTTGGGTGATATGGGTTGCGTTTCATTTCAAGACAGCGTATTCATGATTGGATATATTTAACCCTTTCGGTGCCAAAATTCTATTTGTCGTCTGCAATCCCAGTTTGTTAAATCATTCAGTAAAATAAGGAAATGAGATAAATAAATGCAAATTTTAAAGGAATAAAGCACATATATAGAAATAGAGATTGAGACAAATAGTGAAGTCCCTGATCAGACGCCGCCTTAAAAAGGCGGCGTCTGATCTGGGACTGCGCTATTTGTCGTGGTGCATTTATGCGACTGCGGCGGTGAAAGGGTTAACCATTTCGCTATGATTACCTAGGCCTAAGAATTTTGACCCAATTGAGACTCACGGCAACTCGACGTCTCACCAGAATTCAAACTTGTTTATATTGTAATCATATATCTTGTAAGAAAATGTAAGAAAACGAAAAATGAAAATTATATTAGACGTTTAATTATGCAGACGACATTACTTTGCGGTGAAAGGCGTAACTCTTTCCCTGTTCTATATTTAGTCAAAATTTCAATACCTACCGAGTATTCATGTACAAAATAGTTGAAAGGAAATATGGAATGTGGAACATTGTAGCTATTTTAGAAACTAAAGATACAGATCTGTCAAATTCCATTACCAAAACAGAGCAGACTCTGATCAGACGGCTCCTACAGGAGACATCAGATTTGGGTCTCCTCTGTTTGCAAATGGCTGACAATGCGTTTATATGAAGGGAAGGGTTAAATATTGTGAGCAGGTTGTAACTGTATTACATTTGTCATTTGAATGTGCATGTATCATAATTTGTTTCTCGATACAATTAACTCTCTCGCTGCCATCTATTGTCGTCTGCAAAGTTAAAGTCCGTCTCAATATTCCTTTTTTTCATTTGGTTTTCCTTTATATTTTTAAAATATACAAACACATTATTAAACAGTTATGATCCTAATGAGGCGCCGAGTTACTCGGTGTCTCATCTGGATCCAAACTGCTCGCAAATGTTATTCTAGAGTTTGGAGCATGGCAGCGAATGCATTTTAGTAGCTAGTTGTTTGATAACATTGAAATAAATTCCAGTTAAGAGAATTCGAAACAGCTTCCCAGAACGTCAATTTAGTGAATGGTAATGATAAGTGGACAAAACTTCCTTCAGCACTTCCTTTAACCCTTTCCCTGTTCTATGTTTATTTCAAATGTCAAAACCCACTGAATATTCATGAACAAAATAGTTACAATGAAACCTTGAAGGTGGAACATTGTAGCCATTTTAGAAAGCAAAGAAACAGAACTATTCAAATTCCACTAGCAAACAGAGCAGACCCTGATCAGACGGCTCCTCTCTGTTTGCAAATGCGTGAAAACACGTTTATATGAGGCAAAGGGTTAAGCATTGAATTGTCGATTATTCGAACACTTAAATACATATCATTATCGAGCTTTAAGACAGGATGCAGCTTAATGCAGGATGTACGTCATGCAGAGAGCTCTTCTATGAGTTTTATGCATGACGTCCACCCTGCATTAAGAAGCCACCTGCCTAAATGGGACTAATTTTTCTATCTAAAAATTTCGAATAATCGAAATTTCAATGTATTGTAGAATCTCTCTATCGCGGCCACTTAGTGAACAATAGTGAAGTCTCTTTCGCCCTTTACCTCATATAAACGCCTTTTCACTCCTCTGCAAACAGAACAGACCCAGATCAGACGGCTCCTATAGGAGCCGTCTGATCTGGGTCTGCTCTGTTTGCTTACGGGATAATATATATCGGAGTCTGCAGTTTCTGCCATGGCGAAACCCTCCCGTGTTCTTATACCATTAAAATTCAGCTAATTAATATTTATGATGTAATTATGGTTTATAATGTTAATATTCATGCCGTGAAGAGCTAAGGTAGTAACAAGGTTCAAGATCCCGTTTAACCCATTTGCTCCCACGATCACATATATGGGACGTAGGCAAACAGTGTAGACTCTGATCAGACGCCGCATAATGCGGCGTCTGATCAGAGTCTACATTGTTTGCTGATAGGAATTTCAATATAAAACAAAACGAAATTGAAAAGATTTAGGCTAGGCACCCCTTCAATTAAATATGGACTAATCCAATTTATAACATAACACGTGGCTTCAGCGTGACGTAACACTATCATTTATTTTTTGATAATCATGGGCATATAATCACTAGTGAATAACATTCGAACGACCGAATGACATTCGAACGATTCATACGCGCTGTCAAAACAAACAAACTGGCGGACGGTGGTCGACCTACCTGTCCACGATTGAGTCACGATAGATGGCAAAGGATTGTTGGCACTTGCGCCTTAATTTCGATAAAATTATACAAATTGTAATCGCTGTCAGGAATCATATACAAAATGTATGCCAAAAAAGACCTACCAGCTACTCTGACCCATACAATCAATTCTACATTTAAATTAAAATGCCTCCTCAACTTTGCATTTTCTTCACCGCATGTCCTTTTGTTTATGCAGATTTCTACTCATACAGATATCTCATCAATCAACAACAATAGTCATCTGAATCCAGCACAGCACAAACATATTTCAAATATGCTATACTCACTAACTCAGCTGATCGCGAAAATCTTCCTTCTGTTCCAACACATTTTATGCAGCAGTTCGTACTGAATCTTTTGTCCACTTCAAACATTTTCACTGAACTTGAATCGAGATTTTTTTTCTCGGTGGAAATGTCCATGTCCATGTCCATGTGTATACATACAACACTAATGAAGGGCTTAATATACCAAAACGAAGGCGAATTTCGAATCCCATTGACAGTGAGTGTCGGACATGTTGGCGACTGTATGTAGGTCTTCATGTAAATGGCGCGCTTTACATAGACACATGTTGTGTACAATGACGTCATAATGTGACGTGTTTGTAACTATGTATGTCAAAACTGTAACTCAAAATTTATTTTGACGTGTTTCTGTATGTTTTTGTATCATAAACTATCACAGTTAAATTGAATACCAGAGAGGTCTGAATTAGATCCTGGTTGATATAGTCGATGAGCCAGTAGGGTTGGTCGGTACCATCTCAGGGGAATAATTCTCATTGTGATTTTTTACAACATATACATCTATAGAGTTAGAAAATATGTGATAGCATTGTATCGATGGTAGATTTCTATGTGGAATTGCGTTTTATATTATGCTATACAATATCCGCATTTCGAGACAAAATTATCATTGAAAAGTAAAGGATTTCAGATTTACAACATTTGGTATCATACCCCAACAACGAAATTATGATGGTATACCTGAATCAGGTTGTCAGTCTGACTGTCCTTCCATCTGTCCATCCCATATGTCCGTCCCTCTATCTGTCCGTCCATTCATCTGTCTGCCTGTCTGTCCATTTATAGACCCAAGTTTCCATATCTACAAGTTTGCTTAAAACTTGACATTCTTATTAGTTTAGTAACCAATGCACCTGCTAGTTATGCCTCCCCCAGTACACTGGGGAGACATATTTTTTGTGTGCAGCGTCCGTCTGTCTGTCCATCCGTATGTCTGTTGCCCCCCTCTCCGTCCGTCCGTTCGTCTGTCCGACTTTAATTTATCCGTGCGGTTTACTCCAAAACCTTTGATGGGATTGTCATGAAATATATATGGTCTAAGGTTCACATTTACTTTACACTTGGCATATGAGGGTAGCTCTAAGATATGTTAACCTGGTGATAGGATAATGTATCGATCTGCTTATAGTAATTCTGACCGGGAATGTTGAAGATCCAGAGAACAAGAGCGTTCTTCTGCTCTCCTCCAATCTCTCCTATTGGATCATTGTTTGCCTTATATGGCAAATGAATGATAAAACTAACGTAAAGCAAATATACATAACAAACAATCGCCCTACTTACAAATACATGTATTCTCACCGGCTACTGACATAAGTGTAGGAAGTCATTCAGTTTAAAAAACAGACATCCCAATAATTCAATAATGTTCCAAAGTTGGTTGCCTGACCAATGCACAAATAACATTGCCTAAGCTATAATAATTTGGACAATTTGGATTCTGAATTACAGTCTGGTCGTTTGTATTTTTGCGAGCGCTATGCAAAGTATTCGCTGCATAGTTGTTGAAGATTGCCCTCCATCATCGCACAGGAAAGGTCGCGTCTGACATGACCTACAAATTTATGGTGAATGTAGGAGACAGACAAATGACTGCACTTCATGTAACAATTTGAAGCAGATCTCCCATTTCTAACCAATTTAAGGACTTTGCTTAGGGGTTTTCTTTCCTGGTTGGGAATCCCACTGTGCTTGTCTTACAATTATAATTAAGGGCATGCCAATGCAAAGTTACACATGAACTTATATTTTAATAGTGATGGTAATCTTTCTGATGTCATGGACTCATTGCTCCAGTCCCGCATCGCTAATATAGTGGGACTCTGGTGTATGTATCAGCAGGAAAAGCCAAATACATTACGAAGTATTCTGTGTTCTCTGACCAGCTTATAAAACTTGATTTACTACTTCAGTTGCATGGTCAGACGCTCATCTACTTCATCCAGTTAGTACTGAAGTGCCGAGACCTTCTTAGTGTCATTAAAACTGTTTGTTGTATCTTTCTATTGCCAATGCAATGGTTGACACTATTTACTTAGAAACCTCCCCCAATGCTTCCTAATCTGTTTAATCGTTATGCCTAGCATCTGATGACCAGATTCTCTACTTCGATGTCATCACCACAGTTCTTGATTGATTTTTCCCTTTAAAAGTCAAACATAATGTGTATTCTATCACGGCTAAAGATGTTATACCACATTGATAATTAATTTCTGTTTGAGCAAACTCATCTTGACGGAGATGTTCCCCGTGTCCCATCTTACGGGGTTTATATATCTCAACTTATTCGTTTTGCTAGAGCTTGTTCATCAATTGACGATTTTAACAGTCGAAATCTCATTTTAACTAAAAAGCTGCTTAAGCAAGGATATGGATACCATATACTAAGAAAAACTTTCTCTAAATTTTACTATCGGAATCTCTCATTTATTGGCAAGTATCAATGTAATCTCAAGGCGCTTCTGCGACACGGTATTTCACATCATGAATTTTATGGTGATGTGATTTACAAACTTCGTAAAATTATTGGACATACCCATTTTCTCACTTTGTTCATCAAATATGTTAAAAAGGTCATTAAAAAGGGATACGATCCTATAGTACTACAACATACTGCATGTTTGGTTGTTAACCCTTTTACAGTTGGCAATTACGCTGGCCTCTTTGCATGTACGCCGACAAGAAAGGTCCTCTTAAATCCAGAAACGGAAGGAGAACGTCGGATATCTGTATTTCGTTTTTGTCGTACCCTTTATTACTTTTCTACAGTTACTCTGTTTGCAGCTCAATCACTGAGTACACTAGTGATAGGTGGATACAGTTTGTTCACTTAAATGTTTTTGTTATGCATGCACTTTACCACTGTATTTGCCATCGCGGTTGTTGTAGATTAGTCGGAGAGGGGATACGTTTTTTACACTGTTTTTAGGGTGGGGATGGAATAAGTGTGAGGTTGGGCGCCCAAAAACCGGTTTAACCCCCAGTGACTTTTGTCACTGACCGTTCCAAGGCGGTAGTTCCATCTTCTCCCTATTGTATGTTTGTTTTGTCTTTGTGCGTCTCTTGATGTTTTTATAGTTATGTACATTTGCTGTTTCCCTGTGTTGCTGTTCGGGCGGCTGTTTGTTCTGTATGTGGTGTTTCCTCATTTTTGTACCTCTATCCTATCTACTATTGCAGCACGGTAACATGTACTTGGACATTGTTTACACTAGTCAATTTCTTCTGCAAAACTTACTAATGTGTTATTGTTGCTTATGTTTAGCATATCATTAATTACTTTATCGTAATTATGTTTCAAAAAGGATAACAGATTGTTAAACTTTGTTTTGGAGGTGTTTGTTGCGTTTGAAACATCCATACTAAATATCACATTTTATGAATCCAAACGAATGTCGTGCAATGCATCATTCTGAAGTTTCTTTTAACCAGAACATAACTGACTAAACTCTGCATTACTTGCTGATAACTCAATATTTTAATATATTTTCACTACTGTCTTTGCTGTCCAAATTTATCACCTGTACCCGAGTAAAGATTATTAAATCCTTGACCTGTGCCATCATGTGCCAATAGATGCATTAGAGAGAGCATTGGATGGAGCAACTCTGATTTCATTGATTCTTTAATGTGCATAGTGTATAGAATTGAAAACTGCAACCCATACCCAGTAACATTTACCTGACATCGGGCCAACCAGTCCACCTTAGTACCATTTTGAAAGTCTTTGGTATGACCCGACCAGCGATCAAACTCACAACGTCCTGCCCGAATGCGAACGCTGTACCGACTGAGCTAACTGAAATGCTGGCCTTAACTTGACCAATGGACAAACTAATGGATGGTCAGACAAAATACGTTTTATTTCAAATGACCTTGAAGTGAAAACAGAAAGTCTGTATAAGCATGCTTGCTATGGTAATCACAATTTTATGCTCCTATATACCCGGTATGTCTCTCAACGTTTGTTTCCAACTCCTCATACACCAATGGGGGCTTTGCTTCAAACCTTCACAAATTGGCAATCTTGATGTGAAAATTACCATTAAGAACTTTAGAAGGAAATTTTTGTTCAGAGTATTTTATCCAGAGTTACAGGTCTTGGCAACTTTCTTCACTATAAAGCATATATATGCATGAAACTTTCACAGATAAACAACTTGATGTGAAGATGGGGAATTGTGTAGTAAGCAAGATTACGGGACTTTGTTTTTTTCTCTCTCACTAACATGCATACTTGATTAGAGACAAGGATAAGGATAAAGATAAGGAAGGAGGGTGTGGATCCATTTCCCATAGATCAAGTTGGAATGCTTATGATGAATAATAAATATATAAGAGTATATGATGAATAAGCTAGCTCTGAAGTGGTTGATCGGATATGTAGATGGCGGTGGTCTAGTGGTAACGCGCTTGACTATCAGTCCGGAGGTCCGGGATTCAAATCCCGGTACCTCCCGGAAATTTCAGAGACGCTTTTCCGTGTCTCCCACCCGCACATCCTCTCTACTTAGGGGGTTAAAATGGGTACCTGTGAGGGTCACTCGCCGGTACTGCGGCTGCATGATTGCGCCATATGTTAGCAGTGCTCAATATTGTAGGCCAATGGCTCAATGACCTGGGGAGTAAATGTACAGTCGGCTGAGCGGTCATTCGGACTGAAAGTAGACTATAACTAGGTACTTTACTTTTTTATATATATTTATAGTTTATCTGCTACATACAAGTTTCATAAAGGGACATAATTTAGCCTAAACAATGTCTGGGTTCTGGCTCAAAGGGTTCTCATCGTTAATTTCGTCGTTGATATAATGATAGTGAAATGCTGGTGAACTTTCATGGGGCTAACTCTTAACATATTTCAGTTTTGGCACAATGTGAGTGTATGAAAGTTTTAAAAGGGACATAACTCTGACAATTTGCATTAAGAGATGCTAGATGTAAGGGTTCTAGTCTGAAGTCAATTCTTTGCCATCATTACTGTGAATATACATATGAAGTTTTATAAGCCTAGTTATAAAGATGATGAAGGTATGCAAAACCCCGGAGAATGTTTACTTCTGCAAAATACATATGAATGTAAACACAATTCCATGTACATATGAGCAAGAATTTACATTATATAAACCACTTTTTGTGAAAAAATACAAACATAAATGAAATGTTTGTAGTTACAGCTACAAGCCTTTCAATTTTCAAGTAGATACAGGGTGTAACAAGAGAGAGACGTCAGTTTGAAATTTAATGATGTCTTTTCTTTAATGCTAGATTTAGAAAACATTTAATTTTACCATAGGGTTAAAATTGGTGAAAAAAATACAAAAAGCTACCAACGATTTACTGCTATCACATATTTTCTGATTCTAGACACTTATATCTTACCAAAAAACATTGATAGCATTATTCCCCAAAGATGGTACCGATGGCCAAATTTTGGGCCTCTGGCTCATGGCCTAATATGACAGTAAGTAAAAAATAAAGTTGGAAAATTTGGACCTACTTTGTCCCAGTTACCTAGCGAACCTAATAACACCTTTCATTCATCATTTCTATATGTAAGGAGAATTTATAACAATCCACGTTACTGCTGAAATATTGACTGCAAATAACATTTGTGTGTGTTATGTTATAAATAGGATCTTGCATTCGTGTTCATGATTATTGGATTTATTAAATTCGTCTTTTTAAAACGATAAAAAACTCGCTAAAGCTCGTTTTTTATCGTTTTAAAAAGACTCATTTAATAAATCCAATAATCAAGAACACTCATGTAAGATCCTCTATATATAAACATGGAAGAATCCACTGGGCGCAAATGAGTTAATACTCTCTACAGTGGACCCTGGCTTCAGATTGTCAGGGCTAGTAGTTTAATGCAGGGATGAAATTCCAGCAGAGAATTCTGCGTTACTTTTGTTCTTTATTCAGCAACGACCTGCTTCTTCATGTAAGACTCACCATAAACACGCCTTTTAACGTTTTAGCAAACAGATCTTGTAGATCTTGATCAGAGGGTTCCTCTGGCAGCCGTCTGATCAGGGTCTGTTCCGTCTGATTGTGTAATTCCCGTCATTGTCAAACATACATGTGTTAAACCATCATTATAAAAACAAATCAGCTAATTCATATCCATGGTATTATTATTTCTTATATGAATATTTATGGAGCAAAGGGTTAAATGATGGCATCTGTTTTTAACTCTTTTCCCCTGGCATATGCAAACAGGGTAGACTTAGGTCAGACGGCTCCTATTTTCTTTGCAAAGGCTTAAAATGCGTATTTATGGAGTTAAGGGTTAACCCTTTCGCTGCCAATGCCGGGTCTGTGATTACCTATGCAAACAGTTTGGATCCAGATGAGACGCCGAGTAACTCGGCGTCTCATCAGGATCCAAACTGTTTGTTACTGTTACTATGTTTTTGAAACAAAAATGAAGAAAATCAAAAGAATGAAAATTTGTAGCAGACGACAAAGTTAGCAGACGACAGAGTTTGGCAGCGAAAGGGTTAAACATACGAAGTGCATTGATACGAATAACACCTTTCAATACATTTTTATCTAAACTGACATGAGTTATGTATTATATCTATTTTGTTTTTGAATAGTGAGGACCGGATTTCCTGTAAATTTAGCCCTAACATTGCCGAACAAAAGGAATGTCTACTAAGATTATGATCTATTGTAGTTTTCCCATATTCTTAATACTTTAAAACGTTTCAGAAACTATGGTCCGAGTTTCAAACAGCTTGGATCCTGATGAGACGCCGAGTTACTGGATCCAAGCTGTTCGCATGCGAGTCACGTCGCGGATAGTGTTAGACTTTACCCAAGTCCTTCTGGTCGCGGTTGGTCGGATAAGAGTTAATGGGTTGCTAACATTATGATATAATGATTTCTGTTTTTTTCGCATTGAGGGCATGGAGGAGATAATTCCATCTTGTCGCCACATCACGGTGGTTGTTACTTCCTGTTTAATCTCAACAGGAAATGCTGCAATCAGCAACCTTGGGGGAAATAGCCCTGAAACAGCGCAAAACAAGGGGAAACTGCTTGTTTGACAATTACCAGGCTATGCACATCTAAGTTGGCATTAGCAAACAACTTGGATCCAGACAAGACGCCGAGTAACTCGGCTTTTCATCAGGATCCAAGCTGTTTGACACTCGGTCAATAGCTTCTCAAAGGACTGGACGAATTGGAAGTCATTGAACTTTAGAAATTCAAAATCAGAGAATGCACAGATATTGTTTTTAAAACATGAGAATCAAACCATTTAACACTTAGCCTCCTGTAGCCTGCTTTAAGCTGAAGCATGCTGGGTAAATTCCATCTGTTACTGTAGTCTGCTTTAAGCTGATGCATGCTGGGTAAATATCATCTTTTACTGTAGTCTGCTTTAAGCTGGTGCATGCTGGATAAATACCATCTGTTACTGTAGTCTGCTTTAAGCTGATGCATGCTTGGTAAATACCATCTGCTAAGATTATCGTCTGTTTTCGTTTTCAAAGTAGAAATTTCTTCAAATTGTTCCATAGTATAACCAGAGTGAGCATTCATTCGTTTAGATCATGATGAGATGCCGAGTTACTCGGCGCCGCACGCGCATCATGCAATGGTTGTCAAAGAGTCGTATATGGCGGCAAAAGTCAAATGTATTGAACAAAAATATAAGGTCAAGATAAGAGTGGGTGAGTTGGTTTTTACGGCACTGCGACACTGAATAGGTCATATAGCGCCGATGAATGATGAGATGACATGATGATGATGGATGATATCAGGAAGATGATTTCGGCTAATCTCATTCGCTGCAAAGCAGTATATGGGATCAAAACCACCTGCCTTCCTTTTAGTTCTTGGCAAAGGGGGTAATCTCCGTCAAATAAACAAAAACATTCCCTGTGACAAGTAAGCCCCAGAACCACGGCAAGGTAGGAAGGTCTCTGGGGATCAGATAAGATGCGTACATTAAAACATTTACAAGAATAACTTCTTTATTTCTCCACCAAAACCTATGGTCTGACCACCTTTTTTAAACACCCACCTAATAAAAGTGGTCGTATATTGGCGTGGCCCTGTCCGAATGTCCGTTCATTTGTTCGTTTGTTAGTCTGTCCGTTCGTCTGTCCGTTCGTCTGTTCGTCCGTCAACATTTTGTTTGTCCGGCGTTTTCTCGGAAAACTATTTGACGCATATTAATGAAACGTCACACAAATCTTTAATGCATCAAGATCTGAAGCTGATTCGGTTCTAAGGTTCATTTAATTTGTCATTACGGGGTTGTGGCCCCTGCGCTTTAAAAACAATGCAAATATGAGGATGACCATAACTGTTCCATTTTGAATGATGTTTACTTCATTTTTTATATAAAATCATCTTAATATGGATTTTCACATATATTGCGTTTTTTTTCGATAAGTTATTTTATTTTAAAGTTATGGCCCTTTTAACTTTTTGTACTGGTTGCTTTGTTAGTCGGACAACTTTTGGTTTGTCTGTTGTTTTCTGGGAAAGCTATTAAAAGGATATCAATGAAACTTCACACAAATGATTTATGCAACAAAATCTGAAACTGAGTTGATTTTGAGGTTCATTTGTCGTTCTGCAAATATATTTAATAAGATACTCACTTCATTTTTTTATATATAATATCACCTTTATATGGAGATCAAGATCTGAAGCACAAATTAGAAAATGTCAAACAAGGCATATTGAATCAAGGCAACTGGAGTCTATTTAAAATAAGGTAATGCTAATGCAGTTTTGCAAGTGGGCGTATCATGTACCGTGCGCGGTACTCTTGTTAGAATCGCCACAACAGAGGGGTTGGTTGAGAAAGAACAGTTTTAGTATCCGAGTACGCATAAGTATCTGTAGCTCTAAATCATACAGGTGTACATGTAAGTTGTCTTTTTCTGCAAATAAACAGGCTGAATGTAAAAAAAGGTTTGTAGCCTAATTAGACGTTGAGTTATTCGGTGCAAATTGTGTACAAAGGAATTCACAAATTCTTCCGCAGCAAGAGGGGTATTTAAGTAGGGTTTTATTTTATTTTTTTAAAGTAACGTAAATCCCTCTGCAGCGACCACTTATGAATAAGTAATGAATATCGAGATATGATATAACTGAGAAATCATGGGTATTGATTAGATGCATAAATGGAAGCTTTTTCACGAATAACTTCTTTATTTCTCCACCAATCCCTATGTTGTGACCACTCTTTAGAATCGTCTCGAAGAGACGATTCTAAAGTATGGTAACAACATATGGGTTGGTGGAGAAATTACGGTTTTAGTATTTGAGTGGAGAAATTGCGATTTTAGTATTAAATTATCCCGCTGTGAAACCATTGTGATAAATAGAGCATTTAATGCTCTATTTATCACTATAGTTTCAAACTAAAAAATTCTAAAATTTTCCTTTTCTCTAGTTAATGCTCCTTTTCGGTAGATTTATTCAAAGAGGTTATATCTAAAAATAGCCTATGAGGTAATTGGTTGAATAGGTTTTATGGAAAGTAACGTAAAATCTCACTACAGTGACCACATATGAATATATAGTGAATATCGAGATATGGCATAGCCGTGAAATCATAGGTATTGATAGGACGCATTAATGGAAGCTTTTTCAATAATAACCCCTTTATTTGTCGACCACGTCCTATGATGTGACCACTGGTTAGAATCGTCACGAAAAGCCGATTCTAAAGAGTCGTTGCAACAAAGGGCTTTAGTGAATAAATGGATGAGTTTAGTATTTGTACGTATCTTCATCTATGGCTCTTGAACTGACAATTTTATTTTCCCTACTTTTCGCAAAAACTCTCCAGCTCTAATCAATAACCACAGTTCAAGATTTATTGAGATCTAGAATTAATTTGCTTGTCCAACAAATGAAATAAATCAAAATACAATTGTACCTGTCATTAGATTTTGCTCACATAAATGCTAGTTAACTTCGTATTCTCGACACTTTGTCTCGAAGGTTTAGAACATTACGTTGTTTGGGGTCCAGTAGAACCTCTCTATAGAAATACACATGCGTGCTTTTAAAGTAAGTCTCTACTTGTAACGTTTTTAAAATTGCCTAATCATTACGTTAATCATGTGTCTATATGCTTAAAAATGTATATCGCAAGAACACCAATCGAATAAATCCCATGACAAAACGTCCATGTCTTTGGTATCGACAATATTTTCGGCAATGTATTAGTATTTATTCGGGTTGCTTAAACCATTCCCTCATATTGACGATTTTTGACGACTCTGTAAAAGTCACTTTGTGAAACCATTGCGATAAATATAGCATTTGCTTCTACAGGAGCAAAAGCTCTATTTATCACAATGGTTTCAAACAACAACATTCTAAAATTTTCCTTTTCTCTATTTAATGCTCATTTTCGGTAGATTTATTCAAAGAGGTTGTATCTAAAAATAGCCTATGAGGTAATGGGTTAAGACATGTTCTACTGTATACCTTAGAGCTGGGTCTTCACTTTTTGAAAATGACAATTGCCTGCTTATCCCGGGTGGAAAGGCTTAGGAACACCAGTCAGGTCTTACTTTGGATCTTATCCGTTTTCCATGTTTAAGGGCATAGCGAATAAAATATTTGCTGGTATAAACCGTGAATATCGATAGGTTCAGCATACAGTGTAGAACTTGTTCGCACGTGTCAAACATTATCACTAATAAGAGGTCGTGTTTAATCTGGATATAAATTACTATAAATAGTATGTCCTAAAAGCCGGTTTTGTCATGGCGCCACTGATTTATTCCCTGAGCCGCTCCCATTTACAACACTACTTCATTTTGCCATTGTCTTCAATAAATCCGGTGTCAATTTCACTATGCTTATTAAATGTCTAACATAATTAGTTCCATTCAATATATATGGTCAACCTAAAATTAAGTTGGGTCATTTGAAATGGTACCAGGAAATTTATTCTCTTGGAATTGAAAATTGAATTTGTATACGGTAGATTGTCTACCGTGAATAAGTACAAAATAAGTCCTTATTGCAACGACAAAGGTGCGCCGCCAGAGACAAATATTGATTAACCCATTCCCTCATATTGACGACTTTTGACGACTCTGTTAAAGTCACTTTGTGAAACCAATGTGATAAATAGAGCATTTGCTCCTGTAGGAGCAAATGCTCTATTTATCACAATGGTTTCAAACTAAATTGTACAAAAGTCTAAACTTGTCCTTTTCTCTAGTTAATTTTCTTTTTCGGTAGATTTATTCAAAGAGGTTGTATCTAAAAGTAGCCTAGGAGGGAATGGGTTAACCATTACAGTGCGGGGCTTAAGTCACTAATGTCCTTAGCAAACAGTGTAGACCCAGATGAGAGGGTTCATAGAGGAGCTGTCTCATCAGGGTTTGCACGGTTTGTCATGTTACACGTTTTAGCTCACCAGAGCACAGGGTGAACTTTTGTGATCGACTGATGTCCGTCGTCCGTCGTTGTACGTCGTGCGTCGTCAGTCGTTAACAATTTGAACATTTAAAAATCTTCTCCTCTGAATCTACCGGGTTCTCAGCTTTCATCTTTGGCACGTAGCATTATCTGTAGGCCCTCTACTAAAATTATATAAATTATGTCCCTGGGGCCAAAATTGACCCCGCCCCAGAGGTGCCTTGCTTTCTATGGAAACATATAGTGAAAACTTTGAAAACCTCCTCCTCTGAAACTGGAAGGTTCTCAGCTTTCATATTTGGCACAAAGCATCATCTTCAGGTCTTCTACAAAAGTTATATAAATTATGCTCCTGGGGGTCGAAATTGACCCCGCCCTAGGGATGGCCTGTTTTCTATATAAACATATAGTGAAAACCTTGAAAATATTCTCCGCTAAAACTGGAAGGTTCTAAGCTTTCATATTTAGCACATAGCATCATCTTGATGTCCTCTACAAAAGTTATATAAGTTATGCCCCTGGGGTCAAATTAGGCCCCATCCCAGGGATGGCCAGTTCATTGTTAGTCGTCAACAATTTGAACTTTTAAAAATCTTCTTTTATCAGCTTTCATAGTTGGCACATAGCATCAACTCCATGTCTTCTACAAAATTTATACAAATTATGCCACTGGGGTCGAAATTCACCCCGCCCTAGGGGTAGCCAGTTTTCTATAGAAACATATAGTGAAAACAAAAAATCTTCTCTGAAATTAGAAGGTCCTCGGCTTTAATATTTGGTACATGGCATCATCATAAAGGTCTCTACAAAAGTTATATGAATTATGCAACTGGGGTCAAATGAGACCCCATCCCAGGGACGGTCAGTTTTCTATAGAAATATATAGTGAAAACTTTGAAAATCTTCCCCTCGTATTGTCTGGTGCCGATATCGGGGTCATCATGACCCCCTTGTCTTAAAAAAATCCCTAAATATGCACCATGAGCTTGACCTGTTTGGATTTTGGAGTAGTCAATTTGAAAATTCAGCCTTGTAAGGGTTAATTATACTTTTAAACATGTAGACAATTGGGAATATTAGGTGCGTTCAACTGACAGTAACCCTTTCAAACATGTAGACAATTGGGAATATTAGGTGCGTTCAACTGACAGTAACCTTTTCAGTTTTATGCAATTATTCGCAAAGGTTAAGACCGAAATGTTGCGATTACTAGTGCGTTCAGTTGATAGTAACTTTTCAGTTTTATACAACTACATGTATTCGCAAATTTTAAGACCAAAATGTTGCGATTAGTAGTACATTCAGTTAACAGTAACCGTTACTGTTTCATGCAAGTGTATGCAATTTGGAAATCTCAGGAATTACTTGCGTTTTTTGTATAACAGTTAGTTAAAACATATTTCCTTTCTATACATACATTGATGTTAGTGGTATAGCAGTTAGGGGCGTAGCTACGTACTAGTTCATTCGTTTCCCACATTCAAATGGCTTACATGATAATGGTTACCATGTCTTCACTGCTGACAAAGACAGTGGTGCGGTGGTCTAGTGGTAACGCGCTTGACAACCAATCAAGAGGTTCGGTGTTCAAATCCCGGTCCCTCCCGAAAATTTTAGAGACACAGGGATTAAAATGGGTACCTGTAAGGGTCACTTACGAAAGACCGGCGGTGGCATTTCAACTTCAACATTTCACAAATACAATTCACGATTTCATGATTTCACGATTTCACAATTTCACTATTTCAGTTCAAAATTTCACGATTTCACAATTTCACGATTTCACAATTTCCCGATTTCATGATTTCAATATGTCCATTTTAATTGTTATGACGTCATCAAAACGCGGGAAATCACAGCGTTGGAGTAAAAACCACGGTGAAAGAAACGGCGGAAAACTATGGCAATCTTCCTCTCTAGAACTGTGTGGCCGATGACCTCCATATTTGGCATGTAGCATGTGCTCATTGTCCACTTTCAAGATTGTTTAAACCTTTCCTCCATGAATATTAATGTAAGAAATAATGGCATCATGGATTTTAATTAAGATTAATTGTTATAATAGCTCATGGACCTAGGAATGTTAGGCATTGCAGAAACCCTATAATCATATCTATATTATAGCAGAAGCAAACAGAGTAGACCCATATCAGATGGCTCCTATAGGAGCCATCTGATATGGGTCTACTCTGTTTGCAAAGGGGAAGAAATGTGTATTTATGGAACTCCAATAGCCATCTTGATTTCAAGGACGAGAGCCACTATGTTGTCTTAATAACGGCAAGCGTGTCACGTGACTAACATATTTTACATGAAGTTGAAATTGCTAAATCGAGAAATTGTGAAGTCGAGACATCCAGAAATTGTAAAATCGTGAAATTGTGAGATTTTGAAGTTAAATCGTGAATTTGTGAAATTTTTAAATCGTGAAATTGTGAAATCGTGAAATTTTGAAGTGAAATTGTGAAATTGTGAAATCGTGAAATTTTGAATTGAAATCGTGAAATTGTGAAATCGTGAAATCATGAAATTCTGAAGTAAAATCGTGAAATCGTGAAATTGTGAAATCGTGAAATTTTGAAGTGAAATCGTGAAATTGTGAAATCGTGCAATCATGATTTGTATTGTGTGAAATGTTGAAGTGGAAATATCACCGCCGGTCTTTCGTAGTCACTAGCCGGTACTGCGGCAGCATGATTGCGCCATATATTAGCAGTGCTCAATATTGTAGGCGAATGACTCAATGACCAGGGGAGTAAATGTAAGTCGGCTGAGCGGTCCTTCGGGCTGAACGTAGACTATAACTAGGTTCTTTTTACATTGGAACATTTGACTGTGAAGTAGATATAGGGGTTGGTGCCTTCCACATATTTTTATGAGCAATATAATTATTTGGTGGTGACGACCTTTATCTATGTCCCTCCAAGAGCAATCTGTTCTGCATTTACAAAGAGGTTTTATGAAACCCATCAACTCGTCCCATCCTACCCTTTTTTTAGAACCAACTTCTTTGAATTAATCTACCGAAAAGGAACATTAACTATAGAAAAGGAGAATTTTAGAATTGTGTAGTTTTGAAACCATTGTGATAAACAGAGCATTTGCTCCTATGGAGCAAATGCTCTGTTTATCACAATGGTATCAATAAATGAGTTTTACAGAGGCGCAAAAAGGCGTCAACAGGAGAGCATGGGTTAAATTAGCGTAAATCAGGATCCAAACTGTTAAATCCTTGGTCAGTAGTTTGCGGAAGGTACAGTTCAATATCTCGAACTTCAAGGGACCATACAAATTACTTCAAAATAACAGAAGCTAGAATCATCCGGTTTCTAATCTGGACAATTTCTCAAATCCACAGCTTAACGCAGCTCGAACGTAATGCTGAAAGTTGCTGTGGGTGCTGTCGACATTACTTTCGACCTGCACTAAGCTTTCACGTGTGTTTCTATAGATATGTGTAGTGATACATTTTAGAACACTTTTATATTGTAACTTTTACTTCGCATTATCCCGAAGTTCGAGTAATCCGTGTTCGAGATATCGAGGTTTCACTACAACTACAGTTGAACTTCGATAACTCGAACTTGAAGGGACCATACAAGTTAGTTCGAGTTAACAGAAGTTCGAGTCATCCGATTTCTAATCTGAACAATTGCTCAATGCCGCAACTTAATACAGGTTTAAAGTAATGCTGAAAGCTCCTGTAGGAGCTTTCAGCATTACTTTAGACCTGTATTAGACTGTGGCATGTGTTTCCAGATATCTGTAGCGATATATTTTAGAGCAATTATGTATTGTAAGTTTTGGAAGGACTGAATTTTTTGTTCGAAATATCCCGAAGTTCGAGTTATCCTTGTTCGAGATATCGAGGTTCTACCGTATAAACGTAAAATAAGCAAGTATTGCAGAGATTCGGAGATAAACAGACATAAAAAATTCAGCTGGATCAGGGTATATCAATGCCAGAGGTGAATCCATGGTTACCCATTATTCCATTAATATTCATGAAAATCATAACCATATCATTAATAATTCTGATTACTAGATTAATTGTTATAATAGTACGCACAGGGACACGTGGATTTTTGGCCATGGTAGAAACTGAAGAGACATATTTGAATTATATCGTAAGCATACAGCAGACGCCGTCTGCTCTTGGTCTACTCTGTTTTGCAAATGTGTAAATAGGCGTTTATATGAAGGAAAGGATTACGGTAACATGTAAAACATTTCGGTCTAAGATCCGAATTATAAAATCCAAATTACTGGAATCTTTTTAAAAGAAATAGAGAAAATAGCGGAATTACTGTAAGACAACACATCTTGCTGATAAAAAGTTGTCAAGAAAAAAGAAATAAAGGTTAGAATCTTGTTTAATATAATAGCTCAGCATTTTTGTGTCGCCAATTCTCGGGGAGGCAGGGGAAAACTTTACAGATTTAATAGCCGTTATATCCCCAAGGACAAAAGGTGTTTTCAATTTCAATTAAAAGAAAATAAATAACATTACAAGTGCTGATGTGTGTCGAAAATCGCTCAAGGGTGGCGGTTGGGGGGAATATGGCTGATTTTATAAACGATGATAAATTCAGGGGATTAATATTTAGCTTGCCGTGGAACTTACGGTCCGTAACCCTTTAACTCCATGAATATTCATGGCAGAAACAATGTTAATCATGAGTATGAATTGAATTTTTTTTTATTATGGCTCATGAACACGTGGATTTCAGACCGTTGTAGAGACTGTGATTCTATTCATTAATATTTCATAAGCAAACAGAACAGACCCTGATTAGGCGGCTCCCGCAAGAGCCGTTTGATCTGCGTCTACTCTGTTGACTAAGGCGTAGAAAGGCGTATTTATGGTGTAAAGGGTTAGCCCTTTATCTATTGACAGTACAGTAAAACCTCTCTATAACGGCCACTAAATTACATCAAATATTTTGTGTTAAAGGCAGGTGGCTGCTTAAAGCAAGATGAAAGTAAAACAGAACGCTCCTATAGGAGCGGTCTGTTTTATTTTCATCTTGCTTTAAGCAGCCACCTGCCCTAAATACCAACTAATTAACACAATTTAGTGGCCGTTATAGGGGGGTTTTACTGTACATACAAGACACAGTGACCACGTGACTCTTCATTCCCTGTATTTTCATAATGGTATATATACACAGGATGTTTTGGTATTGGTAGAAACATTAGAGTCAGGTCTATTATAATTTCATAAGCAAACAGAGCAGAACCTTATCAAACGTCTGATCTGGGTCTACCCTGTTTGCAAAGGTATGTATATTGTTTGTATGAGAAAAAGGGTTAAATTTTACTTTCTGATTGTATTTAACCCTTTCTCCATATATAAACGTGTTTTCACGAATTTGCAAACAGAGTAGACCCAGATCAGACGGTTCCTATAGGAGCGATCTGATCAGGGTCTACTCTGTTTGCTTTTGACACGATATAGATCTGATTCTACAGATTTCGTCAAAGGAAAATTTCCATTGAGAGTTTACATGATAAAAAATCTGCTAATAAATATTCATGACGTCATTATTATTCGTACATGAATATTGACCAGGGGGAGGGGTTAACTGAAAAGCGTGATATGATTCGCATTTGTAAACGTTATATCCAGATGAGACGCCGAGTATCCTGGCGTCTGATCAGGATCTAATTTACTCGACACCCTATCAACAGTTTCTCAAAGGCCTCAGCGAATCGAAAGCAAGTACATGTAGATGTTACAGCAGATCTTTGTTTTAAGCAGATATCATGTTTATAGCAGAATAACACGATGAAACGATCAAACAGGTTGATCGCCATCTGGTCCGAAATTTGCTAAATAATTGGCTAACATAATCTGGGATTTGCTTACAGCTTGTTAAAGGTTTTGCTCTTGGGAACATTGTTGAAAAAAGTGTTAATCTTATTTCTTTGTTGCAGTCGTTTGGAATTGTTTCATTGAATTGCATCTTCTTCGTTTGTCTTGGTCTGTCTCCTGGGAATATCCAATTATTGCCATCAATCCATTTTATGTAAGGTAGTGATTTTTGTCTGTGATGTTGCGCTTTGTTGAATACTTTGTTATAAGTTTTACTTTCTTCTGATTTTTTCAAGGTTTTGAGTAAATACTTAGCAAGTGTCAAACAGCTTGGATCCTGATGAGACGTCTAGATACTCGGCGTCTCATCTGAATCCAAGTCTGTACGCGCTTAGTGCGAGAAGAGTAATAAACAAAAATACCACGTGAGTGTCTAACAGCGAAACACATAGAATTGTACGTGAGGGTCTAACAAAGAACCACATAGAACTGTTGGAGTACAGTAAAACCTCTCTATAACGGCCACTAACACAACTACTTGATGTAATTTAGTGACCGTTATAGAGAGGTTTTACTGTATATTGCAGATCACCAGTATTGTCACGATGCGGGGTACATGTACATGTATGGTCAGGATCTACACTATAAACAAATATACAGACGGCTTTGGACGCCTTTACAAACAGCGTAGACCCTGGTCAGACGACTCCTGTAGGCGCTGTCTGATCAGGGTCTGCTATTTCCTAGTATAATATTCATGTTAGAAATAATGGCACCATGAGTATCTATTTTTAGCTGAGTTTTGATGATGGCATATGTATATGTGGATATTTGGTATTGATAGAAAATGGAGTCAGATATATCATAACTGCTTAATTAAGCAAATACCAGACCCTGATTAGATGTCTGCTATGGGTCTACTCTGTTTGCAAAGGCGTAAAAATGCGTTTGTGTGAATGAAAGGGTATACTTATCAGTATCATCTTCTTCCATCATCAATCCATTACTAATCAGCTTTACATGACCTATATACATGTATGTCACACTACTATTTACCCGACTGATTGATTGACCCACTCACTCATTGACTCACTCACTAACCCATAATAAGGTTCTATTTTGTTTCTATTTTCAGTCATGAAGTTCACATCAGTCAGGGCCTGCTACCTCTGTTTAACAGTGACGTCAGTGTTGGCGTTTCCAAACTTCCGCCAGAAAGTAGATTTTCTACCGGAAGTGAAATCGTACTGCAATTCTTTTGTCTTAAATGCTGTAATGCAAAGCCGAAAATCAACGGGACTGGAAAAAATACCTGGAGCTACGTCAAACGAGCAGAATGACTTTTCTTACGTAACTTCCGGAATCACAAATGGATTTCCATTCGTTGCTCCAGATTTAACTGGGAATTTACCCTTTGAAAGGGTATACAAAGAATCGAGGTTAAAAAGAAATGCTGAATCATTTGAATCCTTAATGAATGACCTGGACAAACGTGACTTCGATCTGATGGCCTCTGATAACGTTTTGACAAAGCTTCAGTCGAAGTTGACGCGTATTCGTAACGTCTGTATCGCTAACCTCTTACAAAATGCCGTATTTTCTGGTGAAAATAGGGACGAGGATGCTGAAGAGTCGTTGATTGGACAGGGAAACTTCAATGAAGCCAATTTACAAGGAGTGTTTAAAGACAGTTTACCAGAAAAAGATACTACTAAACGCGCAGGTCTTGCCGAAGGTTTAAATCCCACTGGGTGGAGAAAGCGACGAAGCGGAGAAGAGGATGATAACGACAGGCTGCAAAGCTTTCTGCGCAATGTTCGACAACTCATGGAAAAGCGGAAACGACTCGAATTTAACCCAACCGGATGGTGAAGTGCGCATGCGCTAGATTTGACTTTTAGACCAATGCAGAATTGAAAAATACGAATTAGTCTACAAACAAGCTGCCTGTGTCTAGAACCTCCAGTATTATATATTTGGGAAAAACTTCTATTAGATTTGATGCAAAATGTTTTTTAACACTTTCGATACTAAATAACGTTTGTCTGCAAAACATACCATTCGCTACAGCCCTAACGATTTTAATGTGTCTTCCATTTATTAAAAAAACTGTGAGAAATAGTTTGGATCCTGATGAGACGCAAAGTTATTCGGTCTCTCATCTGGATCCAAGCTGTCCGACATCACAAATTCGTTCGAAGGATTGACGTAGTTCAGCGATTTTTTTTAAAAAGAAAAATTAAACGCTTACTGTTACTGCTTTATCAACAGGTGATACATGTACTAATATCAGCACATCGCCTGCTTAACCCATTTGCGCCCACGAGCCCATGTATGGGACGTATGCAAACAGTATAGGCTCTGATCAGACGCCGCATAATGCGGCGTCTGATCAGAGTCTACACTGTTTGCTGATAGGAATTTCAATATAAAACAAAACGAAATTGAAAATTTTGACTAAGCACCTCTTAGATAAAAAATGGACTAATCCAATATATAAACATGGAAGAATCCACAGGGAGCAAATGGGTTAATCTTTTCAATTTTCAGTTCGCTAAAACGTTTGAGATGCTATTGACCGAGTCTCAAACTGCTTGGGTTCTGATTAGACGCCCATCTACTCGGCATCTCAACAACTGGATCCAAACTGTTTGCAAAATTCCAATCAGTCACGCATAGCAGGCGAAGGGTGAACTTTAATGAAGAAAGAGATAAATAAATACTGCTTTGGCAATCGTTTTATTCGTATTATTACTACTGTCAGTCGAAGACTGTTCAACCTGTTGTCCCATGGGAAACATCGACTGTCTCACACCGACCAAAGAAGAATAAAGTGGCTCCTTTACATTACAGACTTTCTTATAATTTGTCGTCGTTACAATCAAAATACTTACAAAAACAGTGAAACTCCAATACAGTAAAACCTCTCAATAACGACCACTAAATTATGTTAATTAGTTGGTATTTAGGGCAGGTGGCTGCTTAAAGCAAGGTGAACGTAAAACAGAACGCTCCTATAGGAGCCTTTTGTTTTACTTCCACCTTGCTTTAAGCAACCACCTGCGTTTAACACAAAATCCTTGATGAAATTTAGTGACCGTTATAGAGAGGGTTTACTGTATCTCGACCTTTCAAGGACCATACAAATTACTTCCAGATAACGAGAGTTCGAGTCAGCTTTATTTTAACTTGGAAACTTTCTCGATGTGACAGTTTAATGTAGGCCGAAAGCAATGCTGAAAGTTCCTGTATGAGCTATCAGCATTACTCGCGACCTGCATCAATCTATCGCGTGTCTTTATAGATACATGCAGTGGTGAATTTTAGAACAATTCTGTACTACAAGTTTTGGAAGGAACCGAATTTTTCTAACTCGAGTTTTACCGAAGTTCGAAAGGTCCGAGTTCGAGCTGTCTAGTTGCCATTGTATTATATAGTACTAACTAGTCCAAATTGAATTTTTGGAAAATCAAACATCAATTTATTACGTTGGTGAGGTACCACAAAATATATGCTGGAATAAACGATTGACATCGAATCGAATGTTTTTGCCAACTATGCAGATCCTGATCAGGGGGTTCCTTTGATTTGGTTCAATTCTGACAGAAACTGTAGAACCAGTTCTGCATTGTTTCATGAGCAAACGGAGTAGATCCAGATCAGATGACTCTTGACTCAGATCAGACGGATCCTGTAGGAGCCGTCTTATCAGGGTCTACTCTGTTTGCTTATGAAACATGTAGGTCTAGTTCTACTATTTTAATATATATTTACTTTTGACCATAGTAGGTCCAAATTTTCTCCGTTCAAGTTTTGAAGCTAGTGACTGACGGCTCATCATGAGAGCTAATATAGTCATCAAACATATATAAAGTATCCGAGTTAACCCGGTATACCTGGTGAATGTGTTCTCAATGGTTGCAAACAGTGTAGACTTCGATTAGATTATATCAAACATTGCCAGGAACTACTTAGTTTTAACTCTTTCGGCGCCAATGTCGCCTGTTGGTACATGTACCATTGAAAACAGTGCAGTCCCAGGTCAGATGCCGCCTTTTCAAGGCGGCATCTGACCTGGGATTCACTGTTTTCTGTATTATTTTAGCCCAAGCATACAGGTTTTTTAAAAACAAATGTTATACTAATATACCTTTATTAATTAGTTTAGAATTATATTTAATATGAAATTATTATTGCAGACGACACTTTTGGCGCTAAATGAGTTAAAACAGATGTCAATCTGTTCACCCTTAATTTATTAATAAATATGAATCAGATTCTACAGTTTCAGTCATGGTTGTCATGGTGATCATATGTTATTACAGAATTAATCTACAGTAGAACCTGTCTAAAAGTGTCATTTATTTATTGAACATAGGAGTCTTAACCCATTCCCTCATAGGCTATTTTTAGATACAACCTCTTTGAATACATCTACCAAAATAGAGCATGTACTAGAAAAACAAGAAACTTTTAGAATTATGTAGTTTTTAAACCTTTGTGATAAATAGAGCATTTGCTCCTATGGAGCAAATGCTCTATTTACCACAATGGTTTCAAAAAGTGACTTTTACAGAGACGTAGGAAGGCGTATTTATGGACGAAATGGTTAACGATAAAAGTAATACAGAAAGCTCCTGCATTAAGCTACCATATGTTTAAGTAATCCAGATTTTGACTTCGTTTTAATGACAACTTAAGACAGGTTTCATGATGCCATTCTTTTTTACATAAATATTCATGGAGTAATGGGGTTAAAGCACAATGGTGCTCATTCCTTAACACATTATCCCCTAGTGAAGCATTTTTTGCGCTTCTATAAAATTCACAATGTGAAACCATTGTGATAAATAGAGCATTTGCTCCTGTAGGAGCAAATGCTCTATTTATCACAATGGTTTCAAACTGCAAAATTCTAAAGTTTCCTTTTCTCTAGTTAATGCTCCTTTTCGGTAGATTAATACAAAAGGTTGGGTCTAAAATAGCCTAGGAGATAATGAGTTAATCCTTTTTCTTTTGAATATTTATGTAAGAAATATATTAATGACATCATGAAAGTTTGTTAGTTGATTTTTTACAAAAGCATTTGAACACAGGATATTTTGGATCAGGCAGAAACTGTAGAATCAAATCTATATTATAGCGTATTAAATGGTAAGTGGTATATGAGGGATATTGTTCAACTTTAAATTATCTCTCTTGACAGATGAACACAAAAGGTATTCCAAATTAGAAGTAAGTCTTTTCATTTGGATTACTCTGTTATTTTCTTGTCTTTCAATCAAATGGTGTGGTAAATCGATTCTCCATTTAAAATATTTTTAAAAGCCTTTTCCCTAAATCCATAAATATTAAACAGTTAAAAAAGTATGCAACAGCGTTTGAGAGAGTATTCAAAGAATATTACCGAGTTAAAAAATCTCCAATTCCCTCGTCGTTATCTGTGATAACCTTTACAGGCAGTTTGAGTCCCGATCAGACTCTGGGTAATTGACGCCTCATCCGTACCCAGTCCGTCTGATACTGTTATTATGTCCCGATCAGACTCCAGGTAATTGGCGTCTCACCAGGACCCAGTCCGCCTGATACTGTCATTATGTCCCGATCAGACTCCGGGTATTTGGCGTCTCATTAGGACTCAGTCCGCCTGATACTGTTATATTTACGTGACAACAGGAGGAAAAACTCGACAATGAAAGTTGAAACAGACTAAAAAAGCAGGGTGGGAAACCTGAAAGGATCGTTAATCTTGAGAATGCTAACGTCCAGTATGGTTGCGAAGTCTTGGTATTGCTCGTTTCTGTATGGGTTTAACCCATTACCTCATAGGCTATTTTTTAGATCCAACCTCTTTGAATAAATCTACCGAAAAGAAGCATTAACTAGAGAAAAGGAAAAGTTTAGAATTTTGTAGTTTTTGAAACCATTGTGATAAATAGAGCATTTGCTCCTATAGGAGCAAATGCTCTATTTATCACAATGGTTTCACAAAGTGACTTGTACAGAGTCGTCAAAAGTCGCCGACATACGGGAATGGGTTAAACAGAAAGGGAAATAATCAAAAGTGAAATTGAAGAAGACGATACAGTTGACCTTCGATATCTCGAATGTAAAAGGACCATACAAAATACTTCGAGATATCAATGTTCGAGTCATCCGATTACTATTTTGAACAATGACTCAACTTAATGCAGGTTTATAGTAATGCTGAATGCTCCTGTAAGAACTTCCAGCAGAACTTTAGACATGTATTAACCCTTCTCTTGCTGAATTTTACAATAATTTTCTCCTTCTTTACCCATATCCTGTTGTATAATTACATATATCTTCACTGTGTACAAGTATATCACTGTGCAATCACCGCTGTGAGGTGCACTGGTTGCACAATCAACTTGTAAATAGTGCAGACCCTGATGAGACAGCTCCTGGAGGAGCTGTCTCATCTGGGTCTTCACTATTTACAGGTAGGTATATTGACGCGATTAGCAAGCGAAGGGTTAAGCTGTAACATGTGTATCGCTCTGATACATTTTAGAACAATTCTTTATTGTAATTTTTGAAAGGACTTTTACTCCGAGTTATCTTGAAGTTCGAGTTATTCGAGTTCGAGATATCGAAGTTGAATCTGCCATAAAGTAGACGCTGCCTATAGCGACTATATCATAAATCACTGAAATCTACGAGCAGGCGTTTACTTAATGCAATACGAAGGTAATGCAGAACGCTCCTAGATGAGCATTCTGCATTAAGCTATTTCACGTCTTCAAAATCCAGAATTAGACGGTCGCTGTAGACTTAGTTTACTAAATGTGCATGTCGAGGCTAAATGTAGTCGTGCGTGATAAATCATGTTGGTCAAATTCTCTTCAGAAAACAAAATGTCAGACACAAACAACAATCTTGATAATTATGTTACAATTAATCCTGATAATTATGTTACATACGAAAGTAAATCACTGTTGTCGCAATTAAGAATAAAATTAAGAATAAAATTTGACAAAAGAGAAAAGAAATAGATGTAGCTATTACAGCGAAAAGAATTATTGAATATGACAAAACAGTAGATTCTCCCTAATGAATAAAGATGAGATGCCGTTCAAAGCAGTTAACCCTTCGCTTGCTATTCACGTCAATATACCTACCTGTAAATAGTGCAGGAGCTGTCTCATCAGGGTCTGCACTATTTACAAATTGATTGTGCGGCCAGTGCACTCCGCAGCAGTCATTGCACAGCGAAGTACTTGTACACATTGAAGATAAAGGTAATTATACAACAGGGCATGGGTAAAGAAAGAGAAATGTATTTTAAAATTCAGCAAGCGAAGGGTTAATACTTCAATACAGATTGAAATTAATATTTATTTAATAAAAATGAATATTCATTGGATTGCATTACTTTTGTTCTGCATTGAGCTACCGCCTGTGGTATAGACGGAGACAATTAACCCTTTCCCTGTTCTGTATTTAGACCAAATTTCAATACCTACTGAATACAGTAAAACCTCTCTAACCCGGACGTTAAATTTAGTATAAATATCGGTCTTGGATATAGGTGGCAGCTTAATGTAGGGTGAAAGTCATGCAGAAAGCTCCTCTAGGAGCTTTCTGCATGACTTTCACCCTGTATTAAGCAGCCACCTGCCTAAACATATCTAAATTCTTCTCTACTAGAATTCCGGTTTAGAGAGGTTCTACTGTATTCATTAACAAGATAGTTATATGGAAGGTGGAACATTGTAGCCCTTGTAGAAAGCAAAGAAACGAATCTGTCTTATATTAGCAAACAGAGTAAGAGCAGTCTGATCTGGGTCTACTCTATTTACAAATGCGTGAAAAAACGTTTATACGAGGGAAAGGGTTAACCCTAGAGTAGAAACTCTAGAGGGACTATCTGTATACTGTAAAACCTTAATTAATAAATGTTAATCTAATCGTTTGCCTCATGCATATTAATTAAATCGTTTCCTTCATGAATATTTATGTAGGAAATCATGAACATTATAAATATGTATTTGCTGAGTTTTCATATGGGGTGTGAAAATAAGATTGTTTGGCCATGGCAGAAACTGCAGAATCAAGCTTGTATAAACCCATAAACAACCAGAGCAGACCCTGTCTAGACGGCTCTTACCGGAACCCTCTGATATTGGCCTCCTGTTTGTAAAGGCGTGAAAACTTTTATGTGAAGGAATGGGTTAAACTAAGGAAGTAACGGAAAAAGAAACAAAAGAAGGAATAATGGATGGAATAATGTGGAATAAAGGAATGGTTATATAACTACAAAATGAAGGTTTTGAAGAATAAGAGAATGCCAAATGACAGTGTCCCTATTCTTCACAGAAATGCATTTTCACGCTTTTGTAAACGGAGAAGATCTAGATCCTTAAAATATTATATAGATCAGACCCTACAATGTTCGTCAAATCTAAGAGTTACGTTATAAAATTTAAATGAATATTTACATGTATGTAGTGGTAAATTCACGTACAGTTGAACTTCGATATCTCGAACTTCAAGGGACCATACACATCTAGGAGCTTTCAGCATTACTTTAGAACTGTATTGAGCTGTCACATGTTTCCAGATATCTGTAGCGATACATTTTAGAGCAATTCGGTGTTGTAAGTTTTGGAAGGACTGAACATTTAGTTATCCGAGTTCGAGCTATCGAAGATCAACTGTATTTATAAATGTCCATAGTGTAAAGGATTTTACACATGTACTGTATAATCCACTCAATCCATTCCCTAATATTGACGACTTTTGACGCCTCTGTTAACCCATTCCCTCATATTGACGACTTTTTACGCCTCTGTTAACCCATTCCCTCATATTGACGACTTTTTACGCCTCTGTTAACCCATTCCCTCATATTGACGACTTTTGACGCCTCTGTTAAGTGCCTTTTGAAACCATTGTGATGGATAGAACATTTGCTCCTATGGAGCAAATGCTCTATTTATCACATTGGTTTTAGAACTACACAATTCTATTTTTCCTTTTCTCTGGTAAATGCTCATTTTCGGTAGATTTATTCAAAGAGTTTTGGTCTAAAATAGCCTATGAGGGAATAGGTTAATGAACATGACAATATGTCTTTATCGCTTTACTCCATGTATACTGATGTTACGAAATGATTACATCATGGAGAAACTGGTACTTCCGTTTGGTAACGAATATTACATTTAGTCGAATATTCTGAAAGCGGGTGATCCTTCGAAAACAAAAGTAGCAATGTCAAAAGCGAAAATTGCAGACTCGGTTTTATTGAGCCTGCACATGAGTAGTAATTAAAAGTGCAACACTACTCATGTTCCCTAGCACCGGCTTAAGCAGTATTCAATTATTCAAAACTAGTTACAACAAAACTAATGATCCCGAAGGACCAGAAATATAACAACACTGAGAAAGAAGTACGGGGTGAGTTTTTACGGCCGCCACACAAACATTTAACACCTGCTGTTGTGAGGTTCATATATTCTGAAAGTGGGTGATCTCTTTTTGAGACATAGACTGACGCTTTTTGTGAGCTCCCAGAAAAAACCCCTGTGATATTTAGTTATATTCTAAGGTTGAACACGATATGATGATGCGAGAGTGACGTGAAATCCAATACATTGTGAACAGTGACGTAGAGCAACTCTGATGGACTAGACTCACAGTTAATTGTTTATGAACTTTATGAATAAAACCAAGGTACAAGTGTACAAGACAGAGGTTCTGAAAGTAGGAGGCCCTCCGAACGCAAAAGCAGCACTGCAAAAAGAGAAAATTGCAGACTCAGTTTTATTGAGTTTGGTCATGAGCAGTTATTGACAATGTAACTCAAGCCCCTAGCACCGGCTTAATCGGTTTATTCAGTTTTCAAAACTAATAACATTGAAACAAATGATCCCATAGGACCAGAAAATATAAGTCAAAACGCCAGTTGACCAAAAGGTACGAACTCGGATGTGATCAAACCGTTATCCAGGGAATTTCTGATCTGGGTCTGCACTGTTTGCCCATGCCCTTTTAAAGGAACAATTGGCAACCATTGAGCAAACGATATTTAATGCACTAAGGTTGACACCGCGATAACCACCCATTTTATCGATGGCCGAAAAGTCCAAGTGCCCGATAGTCCGAGAGATCAGTTTTCGTTCAAAGTTAACCAATTATTGACGAATTTTGGTGCCTCTGTCACTTATTAGAATCATTGTGATAAATAGAGCATTTTCTCCATAGGAGCCAATGCTTTATTTATCACAATGGTTTAAAAACTACACAATTCTAAAAGGTCCCCTTTTTCTAGTAAATGCTCCTTTTCAGTAGATTTATTCAAAGAGGTTGGGTCTAAAAATAGACTATAAGGAACGGGTCTAAAATAGCCCATGAGAGAATGAGTCAACTGTATGGTTAGACTTTACAATCTAGTCCATGAACTTTTATGGAAGAGTTTTTTTTTTGTCCTAGAAGAAGCTGTGTTTATTGTTGTATTTGGGTTTTACGTTAGTGTTAGTCATATCTCGACATACCATCTATATCACACCAGCTAACAATTACAGGGGAGAGGGGGGGGGGCAACAGGTTTTTCCGCACACTGATCAAATTGCATTGCCATGTGCATATACAAAAACCGGGTAGAACCATTGACCTATCCACACGCCACACTTGAAAACAAAAGAGAGAGAGAGAGAGAGAGAGAGATCTTTGAAATGATAAAAGGCATGCCTGTGGAGTATAGGGTTAAGCCGGCAGAATATCGAACCCTGTGTCAATTCAGCACCGACACCAACACCAAAAGTGCAGTACTGATACACGTTGGGAATTAAACCCATACCATGTAGCTCCGCGTCTTAGAGAATCTGAAGGAGGCGATTATCGTAGCAGACGGTTTTTGTTAGTGTGTGTCTTCTATGTTTTATAAGAATACCACAATGCAAGATTACATACGTCCTTATAAGCATGTTAGCTAGCCTAAAACAATGCAATACTTCGTTACTACAGAACTTATGACAGCTTCATTTATTTTCCACTATGTAAAATTAATTGACCTTGTTCGTCGGTTAGAACCTGTTGTTCTGATACGCAATCACCAGCCACCCTGGCATTTGATGACTTTTCCTCAGAACTCCAAACCATAGTTTATGAACCAATAAACAACTCTCGAACAACGTTTGTTTCATAATAAATTATTTATGCAACGCAAACGGAGACCGTTCTAGTCACTTGGCTCTTCGAAAGGTGACCTTTGGTAGAGCTTTAGTTTTCCAACAGATATACACGATATTGCCCGAACATCCCCGAGTCTCTAGTACTAATTAAAAGGTCCAGGTGAGATGTCATTGAGTAAATTAAAGCATTTCAAGAATAACTGCCACCAAACACTATGTTGTGACCACTCTTTAGTCTCAGAGACGAGTCTAAAGGGTAATCGCTATATAGTGTTTGGTAGAGAAAGGGCGAATTTAGTAGTTGTGTACGCACCGTGCTCTGCTAATCTAATAGAATGTTTTGTACAGACCTATACTCGTTTCATTGGAATTTATTGTACAGACCTATACTCGTTTCCTTGGAGTTTACTGTGTAAACTAATATGCCTAAAACCCCTAAATACAAGGACAAAAAAGTACAGATCCAGATGAAGGAGTTGTGTAATCTGGGTCTACACTATTTGTCACTCCAATGGTTTCATTTGATATTTTCCTTCAGGAACATTTATGTGACGGTTCATAAATATTCATTAACTTTAGTTTGGTAATATTACATTATCAAGGGGAGTCTTTCGCCATGACCTCCCTCTGGGCGTCCAACTAGCCCATACTGAGCAGAAACGGACAACACACAAATGTTCGCCATTAAAGGAACTATAGAATGGTTTCTATAAAAAAAACCCATAAAGAAACGGGACAGCTCCTGGTCAGACGTCTCCTGCAGGAGAGCTGGGTCTACTATGTTTGCTGTGACGTCAGAAGGCGTCTCTATGGAGCAAGGGTTTTCAAAATGTGTGCGCAATCGACTTATTCAGCTTTACAAACAAGTGAGACTGAGTTGGTATTTTATTTACATAGGTAAATTTAGTATCCTAGGTCATTACGGAGCTAGGCGCTTAGCCACTAAATGTACATACAGTAGAACACTAATATCTCGAACTCCGATAACTCGAGCTTCGATATAACGCGAGTTGTTTGTAATACAGTTTTAACTTATGTAGGAAGTAGTTTATTCTTAGGATGCGGTGTAAAATACCTGGAACCATTGCATATAGGAATCATATGAGACTGAAAAAGGCAAACTGAAAAGATTTCACCAATCAGTTATGATAAAGTTTTTGTATGAATTTATTTTGGTACACCATGAGGTTTTGCATGCTAGTTGCTCAGATGTGTTAATTAGGCAATACATTTTACATACCCTTTTCCTATCTGAATAGAACATTGGTGTAAGGTGGTGATAAAAGGTCTTCGTGTATCCGTTAATTCTGATATACATACATTAATTGATTCAAATAGTTTTTCTATCGCTAATTCCATGCCACCGAACATCTATTTTGGTATTGCCCAATCAGTCGGTCTATCATATAAGGGACTTTTTGACTTTTGAAGACATCCCTTTTCTTCCGATAAATGACAATGTTATAAGTTTCGGTCTTTTAACCGATCTGGACATTGCAAAAAAGCATTATTATTTTTATTAAAATGTACCCTTTTCAGTGTAGTAGTAAAGACATGCCTACCTAACACGGTCTAAAGAAGTATATCGCTTTTAAATACAATATTGCAATATACAATATTACAATATAGCTTTTGTCAAAAAACAAAGAAACAGAATTTAAAACAGCTGGGATAAAGTAATACATCTTATAACTTAAGAAAATATGCAAATACATGTAGCAAAAGACTTAAAGATCTTGGACACTTAAATATACTGGCCACAGGTGGTTTTTTTCTTTTTCCTTTAATTCCAAAGCATTTTTTTCTTCAGATTTTGTTTCGTGTTTGCTTTTATGCTTCGGTCGGTTTTGTTTGTTTTTTCACCTTTTCGTACTTGAGAGTCCTGTAAATGTTTTATATTGACCTTTTGAGGAAACATTTATAAAACTTGAATTTTCATATACTGTAACAGTTATATATGTGTATGAGAGGTATAGAGAGGGATGGTTCCCCGACCCTCATACACCAATTACGGGGATAATAATCTATAAAACGAGAAAAAAAAACGAAAAAAATCATAAAATTATTATTCATAATGTCAATATTTCTTTTGCAATTATTTCCATGTTTCCAAGCTAGACATAGGCTGACTCGAACTCTCGTTATCTCGAAGTAATCTGTATGGCCCTTCACCCTTCCCTCATACAAACGTGTTTTCACGCATTTGTAAACAGCAGACCTAGATCAGACGGCCCCTATAGGAGTCGTGTGATCAGGGTCTGCTCTGTTTGCTAATGGAATTTGAAAGATCTGTCTCTTCCTTTCTAAAATGGCTACAATGTTCCACCTTCGAAACCTCATTATAACTATTCTGTCCATGAATATTCAATAGGTATTTACATCTGGAATAACATAGAACAGGGAAAGGGTTATCATTGGAGATACATGTATCGAGGTTCCATTGTATATACGTACATGTATGTTTTACATTATGTTTTGGTCAATCTTTTACTACAGTTATACCCAAAATTAGCATTCTCTTGTCATGTATTTTCTTCCGGGTGATTGTTTTATATGTGTCGTGTAATAGGATTCCTGTCGTTTACTAATCTATATAGATTTGACGATAATTACATTTTGGTAAGGGGGTAATAAAACACACATAAGGTCATTGAAGAGTCTGTGTTTGTGCCCGGTGGTACAATATGAATCATATGACTCCGCTCCTGCATTCGTTTCCGCGACACTATAACATAGCCGATGTGTTCCGAATGTCATTTGTCTCTGTTGTATTTGTTTATGCTCAAAATAGAACCAGATGTATGTTTTAACATAACAATGCCGTGTATTTATTGTTTAAGAAGCGGTTGGCAAGGTGTTAAAGAGGAAGTCTCTACAATGAATGCATATTTTCAATAACATCATAAAACTTGGTATTTGATATGCTCTCGTTATTATGAAGATTGTCAATTTGAACTTATATCAAAACTGTCTATGTGATACAAAATAAACCAATTTCATCAATACTTATAATTTTTCTACAGCAAAGTATTATCGGCCGTTGCCGTTCAAATTTTCCGCGATTTGCCGATGGTCACTCGATCCCTTCATTGTTTACGCAACAGCTTTTCTCGGAAGTGGTCAGAGATGCGAAACTAAAACCTAACCCAAATAAAACTGAAACATCGGGAAATAAAATCGGGATTGTCGATATCAAACACATGGATGTTTTGTCATTTTCAACGTTTATTGTATAGGTTTTCTGGCGATATACTACTTTTGAGTATATAAACAAATGAGTTTTGTATATTTTAGGTATATTTGAAACGCGTCGAATGTAGGGACTTCCCCTTTAAGCTACTTTCACTTTCTGTCTGATGAGCAAATTTTACCGGGGAGAAAATGCAAACTGCGTGTACTTTAGTTTTGACTAAAACTCCTTTTCGGTGCAATTCTTATAATAGCAACAAGATACACAGACAGACTGAGTAAAAAGTGAGTCTCGTTAATCATAAAAGTAGAATACCTCTACTAGGGTCATTTAATTAATACATTTAGTGAGTCGTAAATGGCAAGTGACTGCTTAACCCATTCCCTCACATTGACTTTTGATGCCTCTGTAACAGTCACGCTTTGAAACTATTGTGATAAATAGAGCATTTGCTCCATATGAGCAAATTCTCTATTTGTCACAATGGTTTCAAAAGTACAGAATTCGATTTTTTTTCCTTTTTTCCAGTAAATGCTCACTTTCAGTAGGTGTATTGAAAGAGATTGGGCTTAAAATAAGCCTTTGAGGAAATTGTCTGAAAATAGACTATGAGGGAATGGTCTAAAATAGCCTATGAGGGAATGGTCTAAAATAGCCTATGAGGGAATGGTCTAAAATAGCCTATGAGGGAATGGTCTAAAATAGCCTATGAGGGAATGGTCTAAAATAGCCTATGAGGTAATGGTCTCAAATAGACTATGAGGGAATGGTCTAAAATAGCCTATGAGGGAATGGAATAAACCTTTGACTCGTGAAAATATTCATGGCTGAAATACGTTCACCATGGCCATTAATTTTATAATGACGTATGAGCACAGGGCGTTTGTGCCCTGCCAGTCACTGTAGATTCAGATCTGTATTATTTAATAAGCAGACAGAACAGTTCCTGATTAGATGGCACCTATAGGAGCCGTCAACTCTGTTTGCAAAGGCGTGATGATGTGTACATATCAGGTTTAATGCAGTACGAAAGTAATGCAACCCGTTCCTGGGGGAGCTTTCTGTATAAATGCCCTGCATTAAGCTACCATATGTCTAAAAGAGACTCTAACTGACCTCCTATCTGGCGATCTGTAGAGAAAGTTGAGTTTACTTTCCTTGTCTACGATTGTATTGACCCATTACCTCAAAGACTATTTTTAGATTTAACCTCTTTGAATAAATCTACCGAAAAGGAAAAGTTTAGAATTGTGCACTTTTGAAACCATTGTGATAAATAGAGCTTTAGCTACTATGGGGCAAATGCTCTATTTATCATAATGTTTTCAAAATGTGTCTTTTACGGAGGTGTCATTATAAGGGAATGGCGTCACTATAAGGGAATGTCGTCAATATAAGCGAATGTCGTCAATATAAGGGAATGTCGTCAATATAAGGGAATGGGTTTAAGTGATAGTTGATAGTCTCGACTTGCAACGCCTTTTAAACATGTCTAAAACTTACATGAATAAAGCGTTTACATGTTGAACAGAAGTATATCGCAAGAAAACCCGATCGATAAGCGCTGAATAATGCGAATTTGTCATGTGTTTGATATGGAAGACCCAATGGTATTCGACAATGTGTTAGTATTTATTCGTGGTGCGTTTTAATTTCGTAACAGTTCGGCATAGGACGATTACAAGTTGTTGTACAACAAAAATATAAGTATCGGCGAAAACTGTTTATTTTGTATCATAGGGACTTTTTTCGATATAAGTTCATATTGACAATCTTTATAATAACATAACAAATGTCAAGTTGTATGATGTTATTGGCTTAAGCGTTTATTGTAGGGACTGTCACTGATGTCACTAAATATTAGCAATCACCATACAGTGACATTCCTCAAATATGACTCCGAATCGAATAAACATGACTACCTTTAAAAGCAGGTGGTTGCTAAATGCAAGCCGAACGTTGTGCAAACAGCACCTGCTAGAGCTTTCTGCATGACAGTAACACATCAATTAACTGGACCGAAAACAAAATATTGTTAAGAATTATTCTAAGACAATTACAAAAAAATGGTTTTGATCGTTGTCGAACAGTAGTTTCTCAAAACATTGAGAAGAAAAGCAAGTAAGTTACTCTTGCTTCATATCAAGTTGGAGTAGACATATGTTTTGGCAGAATAAAGGCTAATTAACCCATTTGCTCCCACGATCCCATATATGGCGCATAGGCAAACAGTGTAGACTCTGATCAGACGCCGCATAATGCGTAATGTATAATTATCAGTCTACACTGTTTGCTGATAGGAATTTCAATATAAAACAAAACTAAATTGAAAATTTAGGCCAGGCACCTCTTAGTTAAAAAATGGACTAATCCAATATATAAACATGGAAGAATCCACTGGGTGCAAATGGGTTAAATGTTGTTCTGGACAATATACTGTATTTGTTGACAGATTACCATTGACTCTCTGCATTATGATAAATGGGTGATATACTAATATAGTAAAATCCCGCTAATGCGACCACCAAAAAGGGGCAAAATTCTGGGTGACAGAGGCAGGTGGTGGCTTAATGCAGGACGAAAGTTATGCAGAAAGCTCCTATAGGAGCTTTCTGCATATTTTTCGTGCTGCATTAAGCAACCACCTGCTTTAAACGACACCAGTGGTTGTTTATTAAGTGGTCGCATTAGAGGGGTTTCACTGTATATCAAACAGTTTGAAACCTAATGCGACGACGTCTCTTCAGATCAGGATACGGCCTGTTTGACACCCGGACCTTGTCAGTCTGCATTTATTAAGAAAAAAAAAACTCAATGTGGGAAAGATTGACGTACACAAAATTAATTTTGAGAAATGTGACGGACAACATTTTTTGCTGAAGATGATTACTTAACCCTTACTCAAGCTGGAAAAAATAATGTCTGCTAAAACATTGATGCGTTAGAATTGGTCCCTACATCTGATTGTTCAAACGTTTAAGATAAAAACGAATTGAGTGTCAAAAAGCTTGGATCCAGATGAGACGCCGAGTATAACTCGGTGTTTAATCTGGATCCAAGCTGTTTGGTAATGCCAAATCATGAATACGGTTAACCCATTCCCTCATATGCTATTTTTTAAGATCCAAACCACTTTGAATAAATCTACCGAAAAGGAGAATTAACTAGAGAAAAGGAAACTCTTAGAATTTTGTAGTTTGAAACCATTGTGATAAATAGAGCATGCTCTAAATGCTCTATTTATCACAATGGTTTCACAAAGTGACTATTACAGAGTCGTCAAAAGTCGTCAATATGAGGGAAAGGGTTAACATGAAAAGGGTTGCGTGTAATTAGCTATAGTCCATATCTGACATTTAGCTAAGTCTCAAACAATGTATAGACCAGTGCTGTGATCAAGTTTCGATATATGGGCCAATTACAACATAGCCCAAGCAAAGGAATGAAATCACGACAGTACAACAAGACATATTACACCATTTCTAAGATTAATGATTTTCATTCCAGATTCATTCAAGTAATTTGCGGTTATTAATCTCGATTAATTAAGTTAATTACAAATTCTGTTAGTTTTCATCAAGAGTTAATCGACCAGGTTTGTATTTCGTCGTTTTTTTTTGTAACAGACTGTTGCTATATTAACCCTTACAACGCCCTATAAAAAACATCTGCTCAAATTTGAATCAGGTCCAATTTTGAATACTTCCGAATCGATCAAGCTTTTCTCAAATTATTGACCGAGTTTCAAACAGTTTGGATCCTGATGAGACACCGAGTTACTCGTCGTCTCATCTGGTTCCCAGCTGTTTTCAAATGTAAATCAGACCACTGATAGCGGGGTAAAGGCTATTCCGAACACAATTAACCTTTATCCTGCTGCGGGCGGATGAGTGATTGTATTTGCAAACATGTTTGGATCCAGATCAGACGCCGAGTAACTGTTTGGTATTCTGACCGTGCTGTTGAAAAGAAATGCAATATAAATTTACAGTGACAACTGAAATCGATGACATGTTTTACAAATAAAATTTTGCTCTGCAGGCTAAAGGTTAAACGCGCCTATAATTAAAGAATTGCAAATAACTTGGCACGCGGGCATCTGATCTGGATCCAAGCTGGCACTCTTAGCTTTAGCTTCAACTATTCAGGGAGTCGAAAGACGCTAATAAACGACACCGCAAGAGTTGAAGCATATGGCAAATGTCGAAGAAGGGATCAGAGTTGAAATTGTGGCTCAATCTTTGCAATTTCTCGGATTTAGTTTAAACAGTTTTTGCCCTAAGCGCTGAGACCACAGACGAAGATTATCTGTAAATACAATTTTTCATCTTCTGACAAAGAACCATTTCCAGCAGTACTCCTCATGACAGACAACCCGAGGCCAGAAAACAATTATCGACCAATCAAAAAGCCTCTTTTCCTGATTGCGCGGTATCAAATTTAATTTTTCATTTCCGGTTTGGTCTTGGTTAAACAGAGATTACAACGGATTTTAAAAGTCATTCGGAGAAAAAAATTTACTATAGTGGCAAATTTCTGCCACCGCGAAAATTAACGTGTAGTGGTGGCGAAAATTGTCGAATGTTTGATATACATGTACTTAGTTTGCAAATGAAACCGCATCATAACAAATATAACCTGCCAGTGCATTGTACCATCGTAAAAACTTACTAATTTACTCCAGATACGTATACAGTAAAACCTCTCTATAACGACCACTAACTTATTTTAATAAGTTGCTATTTTGGGCAGGTGGTTGCTTAAAGCAAGGTGAAAGTAAAACAGAACGCTCATGTAGGAGCGTTCTGTTTTACTTTCACCTTGCTTTAAGCACCCACCTGCCTTTAATACAAAATATTTGATGTAATTAAGTGGTCGTTATAGAGAGGTTTTACTATACCCATTTTATGCCTATGCAAACAGAGAAACGCCTGACCAGACTGTCCATACAGGAGCCGTCTGCCAAGGGTTAGCTATTTGCTTACGAAATAATATTTATCACATACTCTTCCGTGTGGGAGTTCCGAAACAGAGTGCCATAAATCGCGGAAATGCACTTAGTGCATTTTCTATGCAAATAAGCATTTGCTTTCCGACTATACTACGCTGTAAACAATGACCGAAACAGCCGTCAGATATACATGTAATCTGTTTCACTTTTTATGGCACTTTTAAGGGCTATGTGATAAAAAGAATCTTATGTCAATTGCAAATTGTGTTAATGAAACAAATTTACTATAATGAATACTACTCTCGCTAAAGCTCGTATCATATTATTATATATATTAACTCGTTGCATAAAAACAATTTGTAATGAACACTCATATAAGATCCTCTATAAATCGGATTCTATAGATTCTGCCATTGCCAAAACGTTCTGTGGTTATATGTCATGTCAAAATTTAATCTAATTAGTATTCACGAGGTCATTATTTCTTAAATGAATATTTTTTTTAGAAAACCTTCCATACTTCATAACCTGAACTCGTTCTACTTACATAAAAATAATTGGTAAGTGAATACATTGTTATTTTTCAGGTTTAGAGATACTTCTGTGTAATACGTTTTGGTAGCTGATGGAAATAAATGAGCACATTTCAAGTTAAAGTAAATATCTGAACGTCATGTTTGATCTGGAGTACAGTAAAAAAAACCTCAAAACTGGAATTCTAGTATAGAATAAATTAGATACTTTTAGGCAGGTGGCTGCTTAATGCAGGGTAAAGGTCATGCAGAAAGCTCCTCTATAGGAGCTTTCTGCATGACTTTCACCCAGTATTAAGCTTCCGCCTGTCTCCAAGACTGATATTTATACTAAATTGAACACCTGGTTATTACTGAATTCGTTTCTAGTAATTTATGCGACATATCATTGTTAATGTGAAGCTATTTGCACAAGCTACTTGGTTAAGTGGTGGCAGAAATATGCCACCATAAAAAAAACCAACAAGCATTAAGTCAGTTGCTTTCTCTCATGATAGAATTAATTAAGTTATCTCAAAGACAAAAATGCATTTTCTCCATATTTGACCTACATTTCATGAATTTTGAAGAAGCATCACAATGAAACACTTTAAACATTATCGTTTATAACCACCTTAGTCCCAGATACGAGCGTACTCGTATGTCAGCTGACAGAACGTTGGATTTCAAAACGTTCGAGATCGCAGTTTTGGCCCAAGCCGTACCATAGATATGCCTTTTAAACTCTCTCTACAAGCGAAGTCGTCTGATCAGTTGTGCGTGCGTGTGCATGTGTGTGTGTGTGTGTGTGTGTGTGTGTGTGTCTCTCTCTCTCTCTCTCAAACAAACAAACAAACAAACAAACAAACAAACAAACAAACAAACAAACAAACAAACAAACAAACAAACAAACAAACTGAACATGTATTGGGTAATCAATGGCTCTTTGTGGCCAACTACGGACGTTAACCTATTTCCGCATATTAACGCCTCTGTCAAAGTCACTTTTTGGAAACATTGTGAGAAATAGAGCATTTACTCCGTTGGAGCAAATGTTTATCACAATGGTTTCAAAACTACACAATTCGAAACAAATCTTTTGCTTTAAGTAAATGCTCCTTTCCGACAGATTTATTTAAAGAGGTTGGGTCTAAACTTAGCCTATGAGGGACTGGGTTAAACAAAAAACTAATCATTTTATGGAACAAGGGCTATAATTGTATTCTGCAATACTTTGCAATGTGGCAGCGAGTCCATAATAATATTTGAGGACAGTTTGGAGATACAGATAAGACTCCGAAATATTCGGTTTCTCATCAGGATAAATCGTGTTTTGCATAGTGTTTTTAGAGTGAAATGGAAAAGAAATATAACCTTGGGAATTGATATAGACAGCCGTGTTTTGCAGGAGACAGTTACTTCGCTTGCAATAATGATTAAGTCACTGGCAAATATAGTTTACCTCAAATTCCTTTACTTCCATTCCCTCTCAATCATGCGACTTAACACATATTGTGCTAAGAAAATCCACAGCTGCTCAGACACGTGTCTGCTGTGGTTTTTTTTAGATCTCTCTGATTCCGTACTTAAATATGTATAGATTACAATAAAATCTTAAGCGGTCATAACAGAAGTCTAAATCTAGGTATTTAAGACAAGTGGTGGTTTATCACAGGTCAAAAGAAATGCAGAAAGCTCCTATTGGATTGCATTAAGCATCCACATTCGTTTAACCCTTTCCCTGTTCTATGTTTATTGCAAATTTAAATACCGACTCAGTATTCATTAACAAAATAGCTATAAAGAAATATGAAAGGTGGAACATTGTAGACATTTTAGAAAGCTAAGAAATGGAGCTATCAAATTCTATTAGCAAACAGAGTAGACCCTGATCAGACGGCTCCTCTAGGAGCCGTCTGATATGGGTCTACTCTGTTTGCAAATGCGTGAAAACACGTTTATATGAGGGAAAGGGTTAAAGACGCATATGTTCAATAGGACGGATTCAATAGGATATAACCTTAAGACAGACTCTACTGTATTGCCAAAGTGGCAATCAGTTTTTGGAATTGCGTCACTGTTTGAACAAAGCTATTTGCCAATGCATGTCAAGACACAATCAGGATGTTAACCCTATACTCCATGAATATTCATGTAAGAAATTATGACGCCATGAATATTAATTAGATTCATTAGAATAGTACAAGAGCACATGGGCAGTTTGGCTATGTCAGAAACTGTAGAATCAGATCTACATGTATATAATTCCAAAAGTAAACACAGCAGACCCTGATCAGACGGCTCCTAATATTGGTCTACTTTGTTTGCAAATGTGTTAAAAGGCATATTTAACCATTTCCTCCATAAATACGCCTTTACAAACAGAGTAGACCCAGATCAGAGGCTCCTATAGGAGCCGTCTGATCAGGATCAGCTCTGTTTGGTTATGATATGGCTAAAGATTCATGTGTCCATGTGCTATTATAACAAATTAATCTTCTAATTAATATTTATGACGTCATTATTTCTTACATAAATATTCATTGAGTAAAGGGTTAAGGAGTAACGAAAGGTTAAACAAACAGTCCGATCACGTGACGATACATTAACGTCATTGAAAAAACGTAAATGAGATGCTGCTATAAGCCCATCACCAGGGGGCCCTTCTTTGACCTTTAACCCTTTCCCTGTTCTGTGTTTATTCCAAAGGTCGATACCTACTGAATATTCATGGACAAAATAGTTATAACGAAATATTGGAAAGTGGAAAATTGTAGCCATTTTAGAAAGTAATGAAACAGACCTGTCAAATTCCATTAGCAAACAGCTGACCCAGATCAGAAGACTCCTGTAGGAGCCGTCTGATCTGAGTCTACTCTGTTTACAAATTCGTGGTATACATTTATACGAAGGAAAGGGTTAACCCCAGAGAAACGCCTTTCCGTATATTTGCAAACAGAGTAGACCCATATCAAAACCAGGGTCTGTTCTGTTAGCTTAAATAGCTGATTCTCAAGTTTCTATCATCCTAAGCATTCCCTTGTTTCGGTAAAAATAGGTTAAGAATATAAACACATTAACCCTTTTCTTTCATATAAACATGTTATCACGCATCTGCATACAGAGTACTGTCCCCTGTTTGCTTATGGAATTTAATAGATCTGTGCCTTTACTATTTCAAATGGCTAAAATGTTCCACTTTCAACATTTCATTCTAATAATTGTGTCCATGAATATTCAGTAGGTACTGGAATTTGTAATAAACATCGAACTGGGAAAGGGTTCAAACATTCTTTCATAATTATGCATGAGTTAAGGGTTTCAATCACTACAGTTACTGTAATGGAGATAGCCCGTTGGTGAGAGATTGCACTTCTACGTATATTAACATACGCCGCGCGTGAAATAACATATCTTACATGGTAGTACCATGACATACACTGAATGACGTCTTTTCGAAGCCATCATCTACATGCTGTAACAGTTTCGACCTTACAGACGTCCATAACATGCCATGGCGTTCCATACGTACTTGTTTATGTCGGATGATATTGCATGCTGCAAATGTTGCGCACTCAATCAACCCCGGTCTGTCTATAATATACAGTAGAACCCCGCTAATGCGACCACTTAATGAATACACAAGAGTGTCTTTATAAGCAGGTGCTTGCTTAATGCAGGACAAAAGTAATACAGAAAGCTCCTCTAGGAGCTTTCTGTATTACTTTTGTCCTGCATTAAGCTACCACCTGCACCTAGCACCCATAATTATACCTCTTTTAGGTGGTCGCATTAGCGGGGTTTTACTGTACTTTTAATTTATCATGATTATGCATCAACATATTTCAGACCGCCATCGGGTAGCGATGACGATATAGGTATGCGATATTTACGTGTGACCTTTCCAATCACTCTTTTTTTGAAGAACGGTTACCCTTTCCTTGTTCTATATATACTATTTTCCAAATTTCAGTACCTAATGAATATTCATAGACCCGATAGTTACAATGCAATATGTAAAATGGGACAGTGTAGCCATTTTAAAAAGTAAAGAAAGAGTTTTATGGTTTTATCAAATTCCTTTACCAAACAGAGGAATCGTCTGATCTGGGTCTACTCTGTTTTCAAATGGGTGAAAGGGTGTTTATCCCATATATTGACGACTTTTGACGACTGTAAAAGTCACTTTGTGAAACCATTGTGATAAATAGAGCATTTGCTCCTATAGGAGCAAATGCTCTATTTATCACAATGGTTTCAAACTACAAAATTCTAAAATTTTCATTTTCTCTAGTTAATGTTTCTTTTCGGTAGATTTATTCAAAAAGGCTGGATCTAAAAATAGTCTATGAGGTAATGGGTTATATGAGGTAAAAGGTTAAGGCAATCGGTAAAGACAAAGGGATACATTACCTAAAATACCTGTACAGCTGACAACACTAAAAGAGCAAACTGTTGCAGGTCGACTATCACCTGCATGTTAAATCTAATATTTCAAACCATACGCCAAATGTACAAGTTATACGTGTATATGAGTCTAACTTAATGACACGTTACCACACTCATATACACTGGACTATACAGAAGAACCTGTCTTAAGCGCCCATTTATTGATTGAACGCAAGAGTCTTAAAACGTAGGTGGTTACTTAACCCTTTCCCTCATATTGACGACTTTTGACGATTCTGTAAAAGTCATTTAGAGAAACCATTGTGATAAATAGAGCATTTGATCCTATAGGACCAAATGCTCTATTTATCACAATGGTTTCAAACTACAAAATTCTAAAGTTTTCCTTTTCTCTAGTCCATGTTCCTTTTCGGTAGATTTATTCAAAAATGTTGTATCTAAAATAACCTATGAGGTAATGGGTTAATGTAGGGCAAATGTAATGCAGAAAGCTCCTATAGGAGTTGTCTGCATTACTTTTGTCCTGCATTAAGCTACCACCTGCCTTACAGATCCATATTTTTTTGATGACCGCTTAAAGCAGGTTCTTATGTATCTCGAAATACCTGATATCTCGCAGTATACATTTGGAGAATAGTGGCCATATCTACAGTAAAACCTCTCTTAACCGGCAGTTAAATTTAGTATGAATATCGGTCTTGGAGACAGGTGGCAGCTTAATGCAGGGTGAAAGTCATGCAGAAAGCTCCTGAGGAGCTTTCTGCATGACTTTCACCCTGCATTAAGCAGCCACCTGCCTAAAAGTATCTAAATTATTATCTACTAGAATTCCGGTTAAGAGAGGTTATACTGTACATTCAAATTACATTAGATCTTCAATAGCTCGAACTTAAGACACCGTACAAATTATTTCGAGATAACAGAAGTTCAAGTTATCTGATTTCTAACCTGGACAATTTCTCAGTTTCTCAGCTTAATGCAGGTCTAAAGTAATGCTGAAAGTTTCTACAGGCCTTTAGACCTGCATTAAGCTGTCACACGCGTTTCCAGATTTAGATTTAAATTTAGGATAATTCTGTATTGTAAAATTTGGAAGGACCGAAATTTCACTTCGAGTTATCTCGAAGTTCAAGTTATCCGAGTTTGAGATATTAAATGTTCAACTGTATTTGAAAACTGCAGTCAGTTTGTGTTTGTGTGTGCACTGATTGAGTCAACGAGTTTAGTATAACAGGACATGTCAATATATGTGTCATGTGACAATAGATGTGTCATTTGGCGCCTTAACATTTACCTAATGAATATTCATATACCAATAAGACAATCATGAATAATTCCAATCCGGCGACGTTTACACAAAATCGCCGAATCTGATTGGTTGAAATTTGACATTCATTTCTCAATGAATGTAAAGAGCTGGTGCTTTGCCGTTGTTCCTTGATTTACATGAAGTCGGAAACTAGTAGCCGATACACTATCGAACTCCTTTTTACCATGCATGAAGTTCTGTTTATAGACAAATTCCTTGATACCATGTTGACATAGAATTATTGGGAGAAAAATGTTGTTTTGAAGTTTTGTGGAGCGCGTATTTTGAAATTTAAGTGTAAAGAATGAAGTTTATGGTAAAACGCAAGTGATTGTATATCAAGAACCAGCAGAGCCAGGCGGCTCGCATGGGACGAGGTGAACTTCTGGGTGTGGGATAAAGTGATTTTTCGGATGGAAGTAAAGTGGTGATCGGCAGTGGGAACTGTGTGTTGATTTGGAGAAATCAAAGCGAAGGCTACAGACCATACTTATTGTCAAAGTGGCATGGCCGCTCTGTCAGTAATAACAAGACACCTCCACGTCAAATCCAGGACGGCATTAGACCCCAGTAAAACGTACTGATAGGATAGTTGTTTACAAGGTCAGAAATAGTTCATTCTAGATCAAATTCTTGTCCTGCACAATCATCGGGGTTTGAATATAATTGAGAATACTTGGCTGTATATCAAACGTAAACGTTCGTGTAGAGTGCATTTTATTGAAAATATAAGGGATTTGTTCAATAGATTTTGGGGATTAAATCATTTGGACACGTATTCCACTGGTCTATGTTCAGAGCTTATACAGATCGATTCCAATGAGGATTATGAAAGTTATTCGATTAAGAGGAAATATGACAAAGTAATAAAGTAGGACATTTGTTGAATTAATTCCGTTTATTGCTTTTTAGTTATTGTTAACTTCGATTTGTTGCAACTAGGTCAAATAGTTGAGAACAGTCTATGATACGTCATCTATGACGTAGGATACAGTACACAAAGTAACATAGTTGTTAGAATGTGTATTGACTGAATTCCTACGCACGGCACTTAAAATAGCCAATGTCAAATTTGTTAGGACAGATGGATTGAATTATAAAGATTGAATTGCATTTTTGTTGTGTTCATCGATGTATAAATCCAGACCTGATCACACACAACTTGCATGAATTCCGAAGAATTACATTTTTGTTGTGTTCATCGATGTATAAATCCAGACCTGATCACACACAACTTTTTACATGAATTCCTCCGGGATTCATGCAAGTTGTGTGTGATCAGGTCTGGCTTTATACATCGATGAACACAACAAAAATGTAATTCAATCTTTAAATATAAATAAGCTGATTTTTTAAAATAATACACGAACAAAGGATTTGCTGACCATAGTAGAAACTGTAGAATCAGATCTATAGTGTTCCACAAGCTGTCTGCTCTGTTTGCTTATGGAGTTACAGTAAAACATCTCTATAACGGCCACTAAATTGTGTTAATTAGTTTGTATTTAGGGCAGGTGGCAGCTTAAAGCAAGGTGAAAGTAAAAGAGAACGTTCCTATAGGAGCGTTCTGTTTTACGTTCACCTTGCTTTAAGCAGCCACCTGCCTTTAACACAAAATACTTGATGTGATTTAGTGGCCGTTATAGAGCTGTTTTACTGTATACAGTTTCTGCCTTGACCAAAATACTAGTGTGTACATATACATGTACCATAATAAATGTCAGCTAATTGATATGCATGGCGTAATTATTTGATGACATGAATACTCATACGGTTAGGGTTTATGGTAAAATCAATAATAAAAGGGCGGGTTTACCAGCATATACAGGTTTATGTTTTATTTACTAGAAAACATTTACAGTAAAATCTCGATTATTCGAACACTAAAATCCGTATCGTTATCTATCTTTAAGACAGGTAACAGCTTAATGCAGGGTGGAAGTCATTCAGAAAGCTCCCCTAGAAGCTTTCTGCATGACTTTCATCCTGTATTAAGCAGCCACCTGCCTAAAATTGTCTTAATTCTTCCACATTCAAATTATCGAGATTTAACTGTATTCATAGTTAGCTAAAGTCATTTAAAAGAACAACGGACATGAAGTACCCAATTGACCATTGAGTTAACTTAAAACTTGCAGTACGCTAATCATGTTGATGGTATTGCAGGCCCAAAGATCCATGGCTTGTTACCACATCTGTCCATGTGATTGCAGTCCACGCACTGGTTCCGGTGTTCTTTGGCGCATGGACAAGCGTTAACGTTAGACTGGCAACACGCGCAATTATACTGACTAGGGTCAAAATGACAAACACAGTCGGCAAGTGCCAAAGTATACCCGTCTACGCCAAAGTCAGGACCGGGCTGAACTAAAATGAAAATAAAAACGCTATTCTACACTGAGTATATAAAACTCTAAATATAACTTCACATGCTGAATTTTCAAGAGGAATAGGCAACCCTTATTACACTGTTTGCATGCTGACTCACATTTGAAAACAGTTTGAACCCAGATGAGGATCCAGGCTGTTTGGCACTTAGTCAATACTTTCTCAAAAGATTGATTGAGTCGGAAATAGCCGGAAATAGTCAGAAATAGTCGGAAATAGCCCGGGAATAGCCGGAAATAGTCGGAAATATTCAAAATTGCACAAGATCAAAAACAGAGCTGACATTGTAGTTTTCACACCGGGTCAGAGGTTAACAGACTCTGGTGGGTACTTGAAGACTTTTCATGGCAAACCATGCATAGGCCCTACATTATATTATAAGACCTCTACTAATATTTGAATCTTAAAGACAGATAGTACTATGTTGTGCAGGAAACTCCTCTAGGAGCTTTTCGCATTACTTTAGTCATAATATTAACCCCTTTCCTGTTCTATGTTTATTCCAAATTTCAATACCTATTGAATATTCATGGATAAAATAGTTATAATGAAATGCGGAAGGGGGTGTTAATCACTTTAAAAAATTAATAACTTGTCAATTCTTAACAGTAAGAGCCCCCCAATTGGACTTACATTGTACTTCCAACACTGATGGGTCATTGTATATAGTGTTTTATTGTATATAAGTTTTGAGGGCCTCGTGGTAGATTCACCTGGTCAACTGAGTTCTTTCGTCAAATAAAATCGTTAATATTATCGTTATTATTATTACTATTATTATTAACACATGCCCTCCTAATGATTATGGTGCATTTTGGCGCCTCTGTAAAAGTCAAATTTTGAAACCATTGTGATAAATAGAGCATTTGATCCACAGGAGCAAATGCTCTATTTATCAATGGTTTAAAAACTACACTATTCTAACATTCTCCTTTTCTACAGTGAATGCTCCTTTTCGGTAGATTTATTCAAAGAGGTTGGGTCTAAAAATAGTCTAGGAGTGAATGTGTTATAGTGGTAGCTATAAGGGGTTCTGTGGTACACGTGTGCCACTCAAACACCTCGAATCCTGATGAGACACAGAGTAACCCGATGTTTGATCAAATTAACCCCTCTCTTGCTGAATTTTGAAATATATTTCTCCTTCTTTACCCATGCCCTGTTGTATAATAACATACATCTTCACTGTGTACAAGTATTTCGCCGTGCAATCACTGCTGTGGATTGCACTGGTTGCACAAACAACTTGTAAATAGTGCAGACCCTGATGAGACAGCTCCTGCAGGACCAGTCTCATCTAGGTCTTCACTATTTACAGGTAGGTATATTGACGTGAATAGCAAGCGAAGGGTTAACACCTAGTAAAGAGTTTTTCTAAAACTCCTGAACTAGTTGTTTGTCAGTTAACCCTTACAATCCTGAATTTCAAATGGACTATTCCAAAATGCAACCAGGTCAAGCTTATTGTGAATATTTTGGGATTTTTCTAAAGAAAAATGTAACATAGCAAACCGTACAAACCCTGCTGAGAGGATTCTTCTATGAACCCTCTCATCAGGGTCTACACTGTTTGTAAAGGACATTAGTGACTTGTGTCCCGCCCTGTAAGGGAGGGTTAAGAATTTAATTTGTGTAGCTTGCAGTGCGGGTCCTGGTCAGAGGGCAAGGAATGAGAGGGTATGCAAGCCTCTGATGTCAGCTGTCAGCTTCTATCTTTCAGGCTTTATGAATTTGCAGACAGAAAATCCATTTTACTCATTCCCTCCTACTGCCGTCTTCTCACGCCTCTATAAAAGTCATTTTTTGAAAATACATGTATTGTGATAAAAAGAGCATTTGTTCCATACCATATGAACACATGCTCTATTTATCACAATGATTTAAAAACTGCACAAATTTAAAGGTTTCCTTTTCTCCAGTAAAATTTAATGTTCCATCTCGCGGTTTGGATCTAAAATCAGTCCAGTGTGGAATGGGTTAACCGTTTGCAAACAAAGTAGATCCAGATCAGACGACTTCTGTAATGGAATTTGAAAGATCAGTTAATTTACTTTCTAAAATGGCTGCAATGTTCCACCTTCCATATTTCATTATAACTATTTCGTCCATGAATATTCAGTAGGTATTTGAATTTGGAATAAATAGAGAAGGGGGAAGGGTTAAACACCACCTCGATACATTCATAAGCATTCGTTCGAGCTAGAGGTCAACGGTTAGATAACACGATGCCAGTTGAATCATCTGAATGCAGGGTACCTGTGCACTTGAATTTACAAACAATGTAGAGCCATATCGGATCTGGGTCTACACTTTTTGCACAAACCATTGAATGTGTGTCCTGCATTCAAAGTGATACAGTACCAAATAGTAATACCTTGCATTATTCCTTTTTTTATTTCTTTCTGGTAATAATTAACCCATTTGCTCCCACGATCCCATATATGGGACGTTAACAAACAGTGTAGACTCTGATCAGACGCCGCATTTTGCGGCGTCTGATCAGAGTCTACACTGTTTGCTGATAGGAATTTCAATATAAAACAAAACGAAATTGAAAATTTAGGCCAGGCACCCCTTAGATAAAAAATGGACTAATCCAATATATATGAACTATCAATATTTGTTAGTTAAATTAGTGGCGTATGTACCCATTATCTTTCGGTATTGGTAGAAACTGCATGCAGTCAAGTCTATTATAAGTTCATAAGCAAACAGGGCAGACCCTGATCAGATGGCTCCTATTGGAGCCGTCTGATATGGGTCTACTCAGTTTGCAAATGCATGAAAAGGCGTTTATATGAGGGAAAGGGTTAATATGTTATGTGCCTAAAGAGTTTGCATAAGCCCCCAGCCAATTGTTTCTTTAGGCTATAGCTTATACATTACAGTCATGCTAATGCGATCACATAATATATTAATGCGGGCGTCTGTAAAAGCAAGTGGTTGCTTAATACGGGACAAAGGTAATGCAGAAATCTCATGTAGGAGCTTGATGCATAACGCGTGTACTGCATCAAGCTACCGCCAGTTTTTTTAACCCATTCCCTGTTTTATGTGTATTCCAAATTTCAATACCTACTGATGAATATTCATGGACAAAATAGTTATAATGATATATGGAAGGTGGAACATTGAAGCCATTTTAGAAAGAAAAGAAACGGATCTTTCAAATTCCACTGGCAATCAGAGTAGACTCTGATCAGACGGCTCCTCTAGGAGCCGTCTGATCTGGGTCTACTCTGTTTGCAAATGCGTAAAAACACGTTTATATGAGGGAAAGGGTTAAACTAGAATTATACTTCTTTCGCATAAAAACGATGAAAACAAAACAATAATCACGTGTTCCACAGGATTTTGTGTCCCCGCAGTGCACACATTGGTGTGAGTTAGTCCTGGAGCACTGGCAGCCACCTTCGTCACAACACGCGCATGTGTTAAGCGTCTTGTTGAATGAACACGGACATCCGGTTTTTGTTCTGAAATATACCCGTGTTTTAGTGTGAAAATTATATCAATGAACATGCACGTGTTTAAACCTTTTCCTGTTCAATGTTTATTTCAAATTTCAATACCTACTGAATATTCGTTGATAACATAGCTATAATGAAGTATAGAAGGTGGAACATTGCACCCATTTTAGAAAGTAAAGAAACAGATATGTCAAATTCCATTAGCAAACAGAGCAGATCCTGATCAGACGGCTCCTCTAGGAGCCGTCTGATCTGGGTCTACTCTGTTTGCAAATGCGTGAAAACACGTTTATATGAGGGAAAGGGTTAAACTCTTAACTTGCTGGTCGAATGTTTAAACCTGGTTCACCCCTTCCTAAATATCAATTAAACAAAGATGCGTATAAAAACTATAACTGAAGAAAATTATTTATATGACAAACATTGCAGATTCTGATCAAAGAGCAGCACAGGAGCCATGTTGGCATTATTTACAAAGGTATTTTATACTTTAAGGGCTAATATATAATAGCGTCAGAAGTAAACGATCTGTTGTTTCTGGTACATTGTTAAAACTTTAAATAATTCACTATAGTGTCACTAATTGGACCATTTTGATATTAACCTATAATCCCATAATCTGTTTTTAGACCCAACCTATTTGAATAAATCTACTGAAAATAACATTAACTAGAGAAAAGGAGCATTTTAGAACGTTTTTTGGTAAGGTTTGAGACCATTATGACAAACCGAACATTTGCTCCTATGGAGCAAATGCTCTATTTACCATAATAGTTTCAAAAAGTGACTAATAAAGATGCGTCAACAGACGTCAATATAAGACGCATAATGATATCTAAATATTGTGCCGCCAAATGATTTTCGTCTGCAAACGTCTGGGTTTTTTTCAGAGTGGACTTTCTATCAATTTCTTGTCTATCACGTAAGTGGGTTGTCAGTTAGTTTGGATCCTAATGAGTTACCGAATTACTCGGCGTCTCTTCTGGATCCGAACTGTCATCATTTATTCATTCATAGTTTTGAATCAATACAGAAAGCAATAATTCAAATACGTAAGACATAATGGCCGCTTCACGTTTTCACCGCTAATGTCGCCAAAATCCACTGCAATCCAAGATCAGATGCCACCTTTTAAAGACAGCATCTGATCAGGGACTTCACTGTTTGCCACAACCTCTCATTCCATGTATGTGGTTTAGTCCCTTGACAATTTCATTTATTCGTCCCAAGTCTTCATTTTACAAAAGTGTTTTAACGAAAATTGAGTTGCAGACGACAACTACACATTTGGCGCCTAAGGGGATAAAGCAGATTGAAAGTAATATAGAAATATTTATTAGGGAGCTGATTACGTTTGTTTCGTTCTGCATATAACCTGACCGCCGCCTGACTCACACTTGCAAGCATCTTGGGTCCAGATGAGAGGACGAGTAACTCGGCATCTCATCAGGATCCAAGCTGTTTGACACTTGGTCAATAGTTTCTCAAACGTTTGACCAGCTCGGAAGTAGTCATATTCGCACCGGATCCAAATTTGTGTAGACACTATTTTATTTACAACTACATATGGGTCGGTTTATCTCAAAAACAAGAAGTGACTAACGTGAGTCTCTAGGGTTATTGACGTCATCAGCGCCATTGCTCCATTGCCCCTATTACCCACTCCCCCACTGCCCCGATATATTTACTTTATGAATCACCGGCATAACGCGGACGTGAGCCATTAAACAATTCCATATTGAGGTCATTCTATATTGCGTCATCCAAAAAGAGAACACGTTTTACAAAACACTCAGCCTTCATTCGTCAGTTATTCATGAAAGAGATACACAGAACCGCTATCAGAAAGTGTTCGGCGACCCTCGTTCTCTCCTTAACGTCTGTCCAAATGTCACATATCGTGGATATTCTCGCCGAACGGAACATTCTGACCATGGGAATGAGCGCACGAAATGCAGTCATTGTCATACAAACAACCCTTAAAGGAGAGGTCCCTATATTCGACGCTTTTCAAAAATACCTAAAATAGTTATACACAAACCCCATTTTGTTTTATGCTGAAAAGTAGTAATTCGCAAGAAAACCTATACAATGAACGTTGAAAATGACAAAACATCCATGTGTTTGATATCGACGATCCCGATTTTATTTTCCGATTCCGATTTAGGTTTTAGTTTCGTATCTGTTCGCGCTATGCGTCTCTACGTTAAAAACCCGGAGGGATCGGGTGATCAGCGGCAAAACGTGGAAACTTTGAACGGAAAAGGCCGATAATACTTTGTTGTAGAACACAAATTATAAGTATTAGTGAAATTGGTTTACTTTGCATCACAGGGGCATTTTTTGACATATGTTCAAATTGACAATCTTCATAATAATGATTGAGCATATAAATACATTCACGTTTTATGATATTATTGAAAAAATGCGTTCATTGAAGGGACTTACTTCCTCTTTAACCAGCATTTTGCTCTGTTACACGTTGTATACAGTTTGCCTATATGTCATTGACCCTTAGCATGCTAAACGATCTTCGTCTGCATTGATCCTAATGATTGCTTATACATTGTACTAACGTTACATTGTAAACAGCGTATAAACTACCGATATCATTTTCCTTTCTGTTCACCATTAATTATCAGACAAATGGCTAGTTTACCTCTAATGCCGTTAAAAACTTAAAATCCATCTTCAACACAGCGATATTATTCTAAGATGAAAGATCCAGTTATTGAAGACAATAGTTTTAAGACAAAATCTGTCGAAATAAGTTTTATATCCTACTCGCCGTGTCCGTTCAAGTACCTTTCTCTTCAAACAGGACATACATGTAGAATTTGATAGGACTGTTTCTTACTTTCTGAAACAATCGCAGTGTTCCGCTTTCTGCATTTCATTGTACGTGACTGTTTGGCTGTGGATTTCAGTAGGTATTGGGGTCTGGGATAGGCAGGAAAGGGTTAATATTCTCGGTTTAAGGCGGGTATTTTGGGTGGCGTTTAGAGAGTACATATTCTCGGTACAGGGTACCTATGATTAAATAGCACAGCTGCCTTCAAGAGGCTTTCTGCATGTATTTATAATGCCGGGTTTGGAAGCAGGTAAAACACTTCGAGATAGTGTGTTCATGCTTCGAAATCCTTTCAGTAGTAGTATAGCAGATTATGCCCCTTGTTTATAAAACAGACTGGAAATATGTTGTCTAATCTTTCTTAAGTTTTGCCTCGCTAGGGATTGGGTAGTGTATAGTCACGTTTATGGCAAACCTACTTTTTAAATATATGTAGATAATGTCCAGTCTTTTTTAACAAACTGCATACTATATATTACTCTCGGCCAAGCCATCCTTGTTCATCAAACTACATATAATCTGATCAATGCAGTTATGGTTTTCTTACACCCATGTTATAAGCAGTGCGGTAGTACAGTGTTTACCAAATTCAGTGTTTTACTGTTGTTTTAGTGCAGTCTTTAACCCTTCTCTTTAACCCTTCACTGGTTGCACAATCAACTTGTAAATAGTGCAGACCCTGATGAGACAGCTCCTGCAGGAGCTGTCTCATCTGGGTCTACACTATTTACAGGTAGGTATATTGACGCGATTAGCAAGCGAAGGGTTAATTATCAGATTGGCAGCGGTGGCCTGGGTTTATATTTTAGATAAATTACTGTAATATTGAAATGAATATGTGGTATGTATATGATGTCGTCTCTTATAACTCTTTAAAGAGTGGCTTTGTATATGTGCATAGTCTCTTAATATTGCTTTGTAATGGTTGTATATACATTAGTGAGACATTAATAAACTAATAAATATACACTCTTCAAAACTCTTGATATCAGCCATAACCCGTTTTGCGTAAGTAGACTAGCTCAATGCGTCAACGGGCCAATCTACTTTCCGAGATCAAACATATCCTGTTTCTAATCCTCATTTATACTACATACGGTAATTTATGTGGCCAACAGTGTATACTCCATTGAAATCTACCTTAAAACCAATTAAAACACACAAATAACATTACATAACTGATGTTTTTTTACATTTTGTTTCATTTTATTAATATAACAGAAACAATAGAGGAAAAGTGAATATTGAATAGTGAATATTACTGATTAACGATATAATATATAGTAAAACCTGACTGTACTTACAAACTACATTAAGCAAAAACCTGGTTTTGTATTGATCTATGCATGTTTATAGAGCGTCCGTCTTAGAAAGGTTTTACTGAATTCAAAATATGTGACAACTGTAATGGCTTATTAATTCTGATTCATAATGAGAAATAATTAAACAATTTAATTTGTCTAATTAATTTTACCGAAAGAGAAATTATTTTATATTTACTTTACCTAAAGATAAATGATTTTTATTAGTCTTCTGATTAACTTTGTACATGTATGAAGAAGAAACTGCTTTATCTAACCTTTAGCCTGCTGAGCAAATTATTTTTACAGACTTTTTCACCTACAAAAGTTTCAAAATTCAACCTATAATCAGTTTGTCTACCAAAATGCAATAATGGTGTCAAGCAGTTTGGACCCAGATGAGACGCCGGGTTACTCGGCGTCTCATCTGGATTTGTAGAAAGTGGTTGTTCTATATATTAGGCCACTATGAGTGATATTGAAATTGCGAATGATTTACGATGGTCATTTTAAGCATTTCCGGGGTTTAAGCCAATGCCACATATCCGGTTAGTACATTTGTACAATGAATATACACGTAGTTACTTTCATAGACTTAAAGATCAAGGATACAAAAAAACATGGCTTGCCGTGGCGGGTTCTGATTTCCTAAGGAAATGCATTTTAGTGCTGAGAATCGTTTACATAAAGAAACTGTATGGTTTGCACATAATATACGCAAACTTGTTTTAAATTCTGATAAATGTTTTAATAGTGCACCATGTTCATTATTTAGTGAATCAATATAACAAACTGAAGAATTTGTCACACAAACAATTGAACAGGGATCTATATATAATTACATATGTGCTACGAAACTAAAAACAAGTTAATGTTTGAAAAGCAACTTTCGGAAGCTATTGGAAAAGGTAGACAAAGTTACATTGTCTATTGCATTAAAGTAGTTACACATTTCTCATGTTTTGAAATTCCTGAAGCCGTATGTGCCAAGGACTTCGAAATTGTAACAGGTTATCCTATGGAATAGATAACTTCATGTAAAAAGCCACTTTACAAAGCAGGTAAGTGACTATAGCAATAAGAGCATCTCATCATAAACGTATAAACACTTTTTAATTCGCATTAACATTTGGAAAGTTTATGTAAATCTTTCTATAGAAATAGGGGGGAAATCTACTAGCTGACCGCTTTCTTTCTTATCTTATTCGTTGTAAATGACACGTTACCATAGGAGCCGTCTGATCAGGGTCTACTCTGTTTGCTAGTGGAACTTAAAAGATCTATTTCTTTACTTTCTAAACTGGCTACAATGTTCCACCGTCCACATTTCATTATAACTAGTTTGTCCATGAATATTCAGTATGTATTGAAATTTGGAATACACATAGAACAGGGAAAGGGTTAATAGTTTTCCGAAAACTTAGAGCTTAACTGTTTTATTCATCTAATTTCAACAGAAACATTTGGGGACGAAGGACGAGTTGGAAGTATTCTTGCTACCACATCTCCGTTTTAACCCTTTACCTGATAGAAGCGGCTTTTCGCGTGTTTGATTTATTCCTCCGCTGAAGAAAATAGTTCAAATTCATACAGTCATGAACATATTGCATAATAAATATTTTCTATATCCTAGTAGATGGTAGCTTAAAGCAGGCTGAAAGTAAAGCAGAATGCGCCTTAAGGCGCATTCTGCTTTACTTTCAACCTGCTTTAAGTGGTCATATGTCTTCAAAACTAGAAACAGGCTATTGGGTAAAGGGTTAAGCATAAGCGAATCGGGTGGCAGGTGCGATTTTGCTGTGATTCCATTTGGATGGGGAAATCCGAGAGAATTTGTTAAAATTCAGCCACAAGAATAATATGAACTATCTAGTGCATGCTAGCTCATACAACAGAAAATGAGACATTGGAAGAGCTTTAGGAGATTCGTGCATTCCCGACCCGATACATTGGCGTGGGAAACATCGGTTCGGACAGATGAGTTAATGCCAGATTAAACAATACAACGTTCATACATGTGACATATAACAGGAACATGTATTATAAAGTGTATTGATGCGTTAATCAGTAGAAAGCCGGCTATGTGTGCACACATGTTTTCTCATTCTCCATTATAAGCGACTAAACTTATATCGATATCGAAGAGATACGCTAGACTGGTTCGACGCCAGGGATGGCAAGTGACACTATCCTTTATCAAAGAGATCGATTTAACCCATTACCTCATAGGCTATTTTTAGATACAATCTCTTTGAATAAATCTACCGAAAATGACTATTAACTAGAGAAAAGGAAAATTTTAGAATTTTGTAGTTTTACAGAGTAGTGACTTTTACAAAGTCGTCAAAAGTGGTCAATATGAGGGAATGGGTTAATATTGACTGGACCGTTGAATCTAAATGCCTTGGTTCTACATTACCAACGACGATACGAGCCAGATTTGTCTCCGGTGGCTAGGTTTACCAAGGATTCTATACACTTTACGCGTTTTCATATATGCATAATATATACTCAATTCTGTACATGCAATTTAATCATGTGAAGCGCTTTTGAACGCACACATCCTGTGTGAAAAGAGCGCTATATAAATGTGGTATAATAATAATAATAATTTTCAAACAGGATCCATGTTGATAACTTGTATGAACCCTTTCCCTGATAGAAACGCATTTTCACGCATTTGCAAACCTCTGATCAGGGTATGCTCTGTTTGCTAATGGAATTAGAATTTTGTCCAGGAATATTCAGTGGGTATTGGAATTTGGAATACATATAGAACAGGAAAAGGGTTAATACCAGGGGCAATTGAGCGATGGTATTAACTCTTCAGACCCACATGCGTCACTTCCTGATTTGGGGATAAACCGACCCATATGTAGTTTTACATCTAGGTAAGAGTTAAAGGGTTAACTTCTTCTTGCAACGCGTTTTAAAAATATCTTAAAATCACAACAACCATTTGTTACTATGTTAAAAAGAAATATATAACACGAAAACCGACCGAAAAGCGCTGGAGAAGACAAAAGTCTGATGGCGTTTTCGGTAGTAATTTCTGCGCATCTTTATGCGCATCCAAGGTAGATAATTACCGATAGTAACTCTTCTCAAATAATGTAGTCGTATAGTAATCGGGGTATATTACGCAAAGCCACGAAACAAAAAATAAGTCAACAATATCGAATAAACGGACATTTTGCGAAAATGTCTAAGGGAGAAAGGATCAGAAGAATAAATGACACTTGCAGTTGATCGCGGAGGTCGTGATGGTGTATACAAGTTATTGACTGAAGAAGTGAATGGAAAAGTGAGGGTTACTTCAGCAAACAGAATATTAGAAAATGTATTCAAATTTTATCACCGAAATTGGATTCGAATCTGTAACCATCTCCAGTCTGTGTGTACATTGCATACATTGATAATTCTTTAATGCAAATTATAGTTCATGTTCACAGTCAGGAATATCTATTCGATACTTTCCCCGTTAGTTATGCAAGAATAACAGATCTTGTTCCACTTTTTTCAGTGGGCTTATTGACAAGGTGGTTGTTATTTAAAGGTAATTTTAAACACAAATAGAATTCATAAACTGCCTAGTAATATGTAGTGAACTAATCAGGATTATTTTATTCTGTATGGTTGAAAATGTTTCAATTTTTTTTATGAATTTCACTACTTTTTGTATTATTAGTGAAGTGGTTACCATGGAAACCACCGATTTCTATAAAAAACGTAGAGCGTCAACCTAAACCTTTTAGTGTATAATTTTTAAAAAAGTATATATTCATATATTCTTTCATAATTTCTATATATTTATATATATATATAGTATCATTTTGACAGTCTTGGCACATACAGTTACCATGGAAACTGTCATTTTACAAACAAATCTAACACGTCGACGTATATTTTTATTTTTATTTTTGAATTCACCATTACATTTTACCTACTATATCAAACATTTGGAAAATTCTGTGTTAGAAAATTTTCAATATCTTTATTTATTTGCAGAATACGTGTTTATTTTTCTCATTTTTTGTCAGATGACGAAATATGAAAAACTTATTTTGTAAAGAAAAATGTTCAGATTACTATCTTTTTCATGCAGTATAAAAACTGTAATTCATGTGTAAAATCATGTTTGTTTTGTATATCATAATGCTTTTGGTTCAGTTTTATTATATTTAAAGAAAGTGTAATCATTTTGACAGTTTTGGCACATACGGTTACCACTAAAACTGCCAATTTACAAAAAATCTAACACTTCGATATATATTTATCTTTTTATTTTTGAATAAACCATTCAATTTTACATTGTATACCAAACATTTAGAAAATTCTATGCAATGATTGATTTTTAATAAAACTGCAGAAAATGCCCTTTAATAATATCTGATACTTATCGCCGATATGTTAGTGTTTGTTAGGGTCGAGTTTTAGTTTTACTGTATCACCTGCCGAGAGGCAGTGTGTCACATAGGGATCACTTTTCCGTCGTCTGTCTGTCCGTCTCTCTGTCTTTGTGTCTATCTGTCTGTCTGTCTGTCCGTCTGTCTGCCGTCACACTTTCTTTTTTTCTTGGCTGTCATTTCTTAACTAATCATTATAGAGCTTTCACATTTGTCTTTCATATGTGTCTTCCTCTCATTGAGGATCATTGGTGTAACTAAGGTCCATCACTCTTTATGCAATATTTTTAGTTATTTCCCTTTGTTAACACGCTCTTTTTTGGTTGTCATTTCTAAACTAATGAAGGAATGAATGAATGAAAGACTTTATTTAAAGAGAGTTACCCGGTTAGTCAACAGACTAATCTACCACAGGGCCCTCTAACAGAAGCATTTCATACAAAATATTTAAGAATATATAGAAATATAATAAGAATATCTGTAATTTAAAAGACAGGACAGAGTAGCCATATAATGTACTGAAATTTGTAATCGATTAAAACAAACCGAATGCGAAGACTAGTTTGAAAAGTGAAATATGGCATTATAACTGTGTATGTCAAGAACAGAAACTTCCAAAGAAATTTCCAATCTGGGATTACTCAATTCTTAACCTCATGTATTACTGGTTTATCAACACAACACTATATGTACTCGTATATGCTATGGAAAGAATAAAAATATTGTTCACATATTTCAAACAGGACAAACCCAACTCAGAAACTCCTGCAGGGTTTTTCTGACATGGAGTTGTTCTGTTTGTTAATATACAAGATTAACTTTGTAAATCGTCATTGTTACACTTGTTGTTTTACACTCAATTACATTAGGAGAACCTTTGACCTCACAATAGAAATGATTTCGAACAACATGAAAGCTAGACATGGTACAATATTTCTAAGTTCACACGACCCCATTAACAATAATAAGTAATAAATAAGTGTAGAGATTTGTAGAGAGTGTTAAATACAGTAAAACCTCTCAATAACGGCCACTTAATCACATCAAGTATTTTGTGTTAAAGGCAGGTGGATGCTTAAAGCAAGGTGAAAGTTAAACATAACGCTCCTATAGGAGCGTTTTGTTTTACTTTCACCTTGCTTTAAGCAGCCACCTGCCCTAAATAGTAAATACCAACTAATTAATACAATTTAGCGGCCATTGTAGAGAGGTTTTACTGAAATCACCATACGATGTTTATAGATTGTGCCAAAACAGTTATTTATCATTATAGAGCTTTCAAATTTCACATGTGTCTTCCTCTCATTGAGGACCATTGCTGTAACTAAGGTCCATCACTCTGCATGCAATAAGTTTTGAATTATTCCCCTTTGTTCTGATTTCACTCCAACATATTAACAGTTTTTGTGTCAGCTGCGAGCAGGTGACACATGTGTTCCCCCGAACACTCTTGTATTTTGTTGCAAAAGGAAAACTATAAGCATCGACGAAACGGGTTATATTGTATCACAGGTGCATTTTTCGACATAGATTCAAATTAACAATCTTCATAAGAATTGTTGACCATAACAAATACCATGTTTAATGATGTTACAATGTTATTGAAAACACGCGTTTATCCCATTCCCTACTACTGACGCCTTTTGACGCCTCTGGTAAAGTCAGTGTACTCGTATATAGACCATTTTCCGTTTCTCTCATCGACCTTTTATCAGAAAGGCCAAGAACAATATGATACTGGAAATATTATGTTTAACGTAGCGTCCGCTATAACATATTCCCTCACAGACTATCTTTATCCAGTCTTTTTGAATAAATCTACCGAAAAGGAACATTTACTGGAGAAAATGTAACTTTAAGAACTGAGTAGTTTTGGAACCACTGAGATAAAGAGAGCATTTGCTCCTGTGGATCAAATATACTTACATGGTCCACACGTCTGGTCGTGCCAACTCAACACCTCCCAAGGGAGCAACATGGTACGGGTTGTTAGGAGTGGTGGCGGCAGCCGGTTTTGTGGTCTGCTTGGGTGCCTGAGTCGTTGCGGGTTTCTTCGTTGTATGTCTAGGTGGGTGGGTTGTAGAGTCGTGTGAATGGACTGAATCAAGGTAAAATTAATCAGTCAATCTAATTCTGCTAATCGAGACCTGACCGTTATTTGCAAACTGCTTGGATCTTGGTGAGACATCGTGTAACTCGGCGTCTCACAAGGATCCAAAATGTTTGCTCCTTAGACAATTGTTACCAAATATATAAGAATTACTATGCTAGTAGTTTGGAAGTTCAGATGTATTTTGGCGAGTTGGAAAAGTTGTTAAATGCGAGCCTTTTACATATCATCATGTCATACATGAATATATCTGAAGTAAATGGCTAAAATTCATTAGCAGAAATGCAACAGATATAAACGCGTGCACATAAACAAGGAATTGAAGATATATATATATACTTCTACGGCGTATGAAAACATCATCCGGCTATCCGCTACCTGACTCGCATTTGCAAACAACTTGGATCCAGATCAGATACCGAGTAAAACTGCACCAGATTCAAAATGTAAACAGACCTTGTTTGTTTCACAGTGGGGTTAGGGTTGAGGCACTGTGATGAACAGTGACTTACGACTGTGGTATTTACCTGTCCAATGTTTGTTATCCTTGGCGGGATTACACACGTGCGCGGTTGAGGATTGCTTGAATTCACCATTTCCTCGACAAATACCATCGATAAGACACGTGTCCGCCTGCAAATGGTGGAGTTTCACTTAAATCAGTCAGTGCAAAACCATGTAGAATCAGGAACGAAGAGATAGCATTATGATAGTTTCAATTAAAATTGTTATTGAAAAGTTTCGGAGTAACGAATTTCATTGATCCTGTACTTCATAGATAACGCCTTTGCAGACATAGTAGACCCAGATCAGACGGCTATTACACCAGTGAATACTGTGGTGAAATATTTTCCGTGTTAACATGTCATTGACATGCGTCACTTACTTAATACAGAAAAGCCGGTACCACAAAAAAATGGGCCTAATTCTTCGTGTTTAGCCCATTCCCTCATAGGCTAATTTTAGATCCAACCTCTTTCAATAACTCTACTGAAAAGGGGCATTTACTAAAAAAAGGAAACAAAAAAAACTGTGTAACCTTGAAACCATTGTGATAAATATTATTTAAATATTTGTCAAAACATTTCAAGACGTGACTTTTATATAGGCATCAAAATGCGCCAATATGAGGAAATGAATTAAGACAGGCGGTTAGTTTCATGCATGATGAAAGTCATGCAGATACCTCCTCTGGGAGCCTTCTGAATTTCCCGACTTTCATCCTGCATAGAGCAACTATCTGCTCTTATAAGCACAACATTTATGAATAATATGGTCGATCTAGATAGGTTCTACTATATATGATTATAGTCTTAATAAAAGACAACATGTCGACTTATAGATGGATAAACTCCGTATTTACACTGAGTGTTCCCTATACAATGGTTTATAAAATTGATAACATCGATTCGGCACCATTTTAATAATTATAAATGAAACAAAATGCAACAAATAGTGTAGATCTCGATCGTTCGGGAATTTTACACTATTTGCATCTTCAGTTTTTCATAATCGGATAAAGTAGTTCGGTATGCTCATGAACTCACCTTGATACTGCATTTACCTCCGTTCGGTGCGCAGTCTAAACACGTCGAGTTGACAATGAAGACGGGTACTGGTGTACTGTACTTAACGCCATTAGTGGACACGGAAATGTTGTAACCTTTGGCAACGGAGCCTGGATGCGAGTATAATATGATGTTAGTTTACCTTTTATGCTGGCAGTTACTACCTGTTCCCAAAGTTATAAACTTCTGAGTCTGGCATCATTCTCAATTATCTGATTGGTCAGAACGTGAACTTGCTCTCAGAATCTGACCAATTAGATGCTGCTTGAGAATGATCTGAGGCTCAAGTTAAACGTTTTATAACCCCGGGGCCTGATTGTTATTTGTTAACAGCTTAGATCAAGACGGGAAATCCGAATAATTCATCAGGACACAAACTGTTTGACAGCCGGACAGCACTTTTTCAGCAGATATACTTTAACCCTTTACTCCATAAATACATCTTTTATGCAAACAGAGTAGACGCAGATCAGACGCACCTGTAGGAGCTGTCTGATCAGGGTTTGCTTCATTTACTGATAATATAAATAAGATTATACACTTTCTGCCATTGTCAAAGGATCGTGTGTCCACGTGCAATTATGACAACTGATCTAATGGATACTCATAATGTTATTATTTCTTACATGGATATTGATGGAGTAAAAGGTTAAGGCAGCCTAAGGGTGAATTGTTTATAATTCAGTGTTACATGTAGAAACAAACAGAACACGCACAACAAAGACATTCAGTTACAGTGAAACCCCGCTAATGGGACCACTTAATAAACAGTCACTTGTGTCGTCTAAAGCAGGTGGTTGCTTAATGCAGGACGAAAGTTATGCAGAAAGCTCCTATAGGAGCTTTCTGCATAACTTTCGTCCTGCATTAAGCTACCACCTGCCTCTGCCACCCAGAATTATGCCCCTTTTTGGTGGTCGCATTAGCGGGGTTTTACTGTATATTGAAACACAGAACGGTACACGTGTCGGTGTAGTAATACATGTACATCTGGATGTACAGTTGTACCACGATATCTGAAACTTCAAAGGACCATACAAATTACTTAGAGATAATGGGAGTTTGAATCACTTCTATCTTGAATCATTTCTAACTTGGAAACTCTCTCAATGTGACAGCTAAATACAGGTAGTGTAGGAGATTTCAGCATTATTTGCGACCTGCATCAAGCTGACATGGTTTTTTATAGATGTTTACAGTGGCGAAATTTAGAAAAATTCTATATTACAAATTGTTGAAGGATCGAATTTTAACTCTCGTTATATTGAAATCGATTTATCCGAGTTCAATATATCGATGTTCCCCTTTTTACGTATATTGTAAGCAATTTAACATTTAACTAGAAAGAGGCGCTTTGTCACCATTTTAGAACTGTATAGTTTTGAAACCATTGTGATAAATAGAACATTTGCTCATATGGAACATATGTTTGCAGCCCGGAAAGGTCTGGTATGATTTCCACCTGTATATAGATAAAATTATTGGTTCGAATGCTACATGTATCTATGACTAAACTAATAAATCAAAAATTTATACCCATATTTATTCCATGCATGTTGCAAGGAAAGCAATTGAATAAAACGTTGTCATTTATGATCGAACACACGTTTCACCAAACTACCGTATAGTCCCTCTTACAAGACTAAATATGTATTGTGCAGTGAATAAAGTATTGTTTTCAAAACGAAATGGGCAAATCAAGCACTATCAAAACGCAAACAAATTCAGGGATATTCCAAGATAAATCTTGGTCTTGAAACGTTTACTACATGATCATGTTCACCCTTTCTAGACAGCTTGGATGGTTAAACTTTTCTCCACTAGTCTAGTTTTAGACCCAGCCTTTTAAAACACACCTACCGAAACGGAGCATTTATTAGAGAAAAGAGAAAGTTTTAGAATTGTGTAGATTTGATACCAGTGTGTTATATAGAGCATATGCTCCTATGGAGCAAAGGCTCTATTTTATCATATTGGTTTCAAAATTTACTTTTACAGGGTCATTAGGAGGAAATGGGTTAAACAATAAGACGATTTTATGACTACAAGCCACAGACCTGTCGAGGGGGTCACAGGGAGTCTACATCTAATGCTGTACATGGAGATATAATCTGCCCCCACTGTCAGATTGTGACCCGTGGGTACAAAGTCTGTGCCATCAAACTGAAAATTAGAGTAATATCTCTCTATATTGTATTTAAATAAAATTGAAAATAAATATCATTTATTCTTAACCATTTAATCCATAAATACGGCTTTCTACGCATTCGCAAGCAGATTAGACCCAGATCAGACCGCTCCTGTAATAACCGTCTGATCTGGGTCTGCCCTGTTTGCTTAAGATATAATGTAGATATGATTCTACAGTTTCTGCAATGGCAAAACATTAATGTTTCCATGTACTATTATAACAACTAATCTAATTAATATTCACGATGTCATTTTTTCATGAATATTCATGGAGTAAAGGGTTAATATTAGAAGTTAGGAAACAATATCTACCCAGTTATTATTACATATTGCAACAAACATTTATGTCGTTAATGAATAATACTCAGCAAAGCAGCGCAGTGAGAAAAACAAATTACTTATTTATAATACATTCGGTTAAAGTTGAGAACGAACTGATACCTCACCAATTTACAACTGTATTTGATTTAGTATAGTTATATGTAGGTAAAACTGTACATTCTTACTGTCTTATCATATTACTTATTTGATATACATTATTTGAAATATATATACTAATAGTAACCCATTCCCTCATATTGACGTCTTTTGACACTCCTGCAAAAGGCACGTTTTGAAACCACTGTGGTAAAAAGTGCATTTGCTCCTATGGAGCAAATGCTCTGTTTATCACAATGGTTTCAAAGCTACACAAATCTAAAGATTTCCTTTTCTGTAGTAAATGTTCCTTTTAGGTAGATTTATTCAGAAAGACTGTGCCTTAAACTAGCCTGTGTGGGAATGGGTTAACCCATTTGCTCCCGCGATCCCATATATGAGACGTAGGCAAACAATGTAGACTCTAATCAGACGCCGCATAATGCGGCGTCTGATCAGAGTCTACACTGTTTGCTGATAGGAATTTCAATATAAAACGAAATTGAAAATTTAGGCCAGGCACCACTTAGAGAAAAAATGGACTATTCCAATATATAAGCATGGAAGAATCCACTGGGTGCAAATTGGTTAAGCAGATAAGCTCTAGTACATGGTTGCTCCATGGTGTCTGTGGTTTACATTTCAGTACATGTACTTTGTTTTTCTTTATTTTTGTTTATATAATAAATTGCCGCCCAGTTGAACGTTATAACACCTATAGATTCACTGATTAGTCGAATAAAGAAATACATTTTGAACATACCTTCATCTCTGACAGATGACAGTGAAGGTTGCTCGAAGGTGGGATTCCATCACCAACCACAACAATCGTCTTACATGGCTTAACTGTGGTGTCGCAAATATCCGAGGTTCTGACATACGGATTTGTTCTGCAACAATTCAAACAATATCAACAAATAAACTACTCTTAGGACCATAAAGTAGATGAAGATAGAGATATGATTATTTATTCTTACATCCCTTAGCCCTTACCCCGCTGTGAAAAAATAATGTTTGCTTAAAGTAGGACCTGTTTAACTTCCAATTTCTTCCAATGATCAAGCTTTCAAAAACACTGACCAACCGCTATGACACAAGCTTTTGAGAACATATTGACCAAGTGTCAAACAGATTGGATCCCTATGAGACGCCGAGTTACTCGGCGTTTTATCAGGATCCAAGCGGTTTGCAAATGCGACTACGGTTAAGGATAAGGATTAGCCGAATACTGCATTAATCCTTTCCCTGTTCTATATTTCTTCCAAATTTCAATACCTACTGAATATTCATGAGCATAATAGTTATAATGAAATATGGACTGTGAAATATTATAGCCGTGTTAGAAAGTAAAGAAACAGATCTTCAAATTCCACTAGCAAACAGAGTAGACCCAGATCAGACCGTCTGATCTGGGGTCTACTCTGTTTGCAAACCCGTGAAAACATGCTTATAATGAAGGAAAGGGTTAAAACTGTAGTCAAACTAGCATACCGAAATTGGTATCTCATAGCTCACCTATTCTTAAGAAAAATGCGTGAATTCGTATGTCAGGATATTTTGGTGTACCTAAATGATTGGAATGTGTATTGGCTGCCACGGTAACCGAATGGTTGCCGCTGATTGATCGAAATTTAGATACTGTTCGACAATCGTCAGATATTGTTTAATTTTGCTTAAATTTAATTGGTATGTTTTTCGAAAGCAAACGTAAGATATTGTTTAATATTGCTAAACATTAATTGATATGTTTTTCGAAAGCATTGATTGCCAAGGTAACAAAATGCTTGGCTTTGATTGGTTGGAATTTAGATATTGTTCGATTTCGCTGCAAATTGGTATGTAGGGGTATTTTGGTATCTCAAACGTAATCGTAGTAGATACTAAAACGTTGATGGCCATGGTAACGGAGCGGTGGCCTCTGCTAGGTCGCGATTTAGATAGTTTTCGTATTTGCTGAAAATTAGTAAGTACTGAACCTGCTATGTTTGCTTATGAATTAATATTGGTGTGAATCTTGGGTTCTGCCATGTCCGATCTGAATATGCCAGAAGCATTAGATGTGTTCATATTCCATTATACAATAGCTTCTAATAGATATTCATATAGTCAAATTTACTTAATGAATTCGTGAAAAAAATATATACGCATTCTAAACACACCTTTACCACAAGAAATTCAATTGTATGGCGTTATAATAAAATTGCGACTCTTAAATTGTTGGGCCGGCAATAAAGAGTTGAAAATCTTGAGGGAATCTCGTAATTTAATATACAGTTGAACTTCGACCTCTCGAACTTCAAAGGACCATGTATATTACTTCGAGATAACGGAGGCTCGAGTCATCCTATTTCTAATCTGAACAATTTCACAAGTTTACAGCTTAATGCAGGTCTAACGTAATGCTGAAAGCTCCTTTAAGAACGTCCAGCATTACTTTAGACATGAATTAATCTGTAACATGTATTTCTAGATATGCGTAGTGATTCATTTAAGAACTATTCTGTATTGTAAATTTTGGAATTACCGAACTTTTACCTCGAGTTATCTCGAAGTTCATGTTATCCGAGTTCGAGATATCGAGGTTCAACTGTATAGGCTATGAGTTAACTATCAGCTATTGATATGTAGGTAATTATAAAGTGGAAATATTAATGTTTTAGCATGCTCAAGTATTTCGTGCATGATATTAATTGAGTAACTAAAATCCCAATGGTCGCCTTTAACTAGTTCACTGCCGGTAGCCAATCTGTTGACTACCCATGCATTGTTTTGTAAATAAGAATCTCCGAAAATTCAATATTGAAAATGAACAGCAAATAATACGTCACAGCGAAAGAGTTAACCATTTACTCCATAAATACGTTTTCTACTTCATTGCAAACAGAGTAGAACCAGATCAGACGGCTCCTGTAGGAGCCGTCTGATCAGGTTTTGCTCCGTTGGCTTATGGTGTAATATAGATATTACTCTACAGCTTCTGCCATAGCAAATATTTCCCATACTTATACCGGTATGTAATTATCAAAATTAATTTAATTAATATGCATGATGTTGTTATTTCTTTCATGAATAAGCATGACGTAAAGAATTAAACATCTTCCAGATAGGAGTAAAACTCCGCTACTTTCATTGCTGAACTGTGATGCCTTAACCTTGATACTTTTCCTGATTGATCACCAGTTTAAAATACGATGACTAACCATTTAGAAAGACCAGAGACATATACATGCAGTACACGTCTCTGGACAGACTCTTGGGCCTTACTTAGCTGAGTTATTTTTTATAATTAAACGCTTTGCCGTGGTAGAAACTATATTCATTGTAAGCAGATCTGTATCATCTCACAGGCAAACACAGCCTGCCAGATTTGGGTTTCTCTATTTGCATTTGCGCAAAATGTGTCGTATCAGATAAAGGGTTAATATTCCAGATTAAAAATAATCGAACCATTATTGAATTTGTTTAATATTAAATAACACTTCAAACACATTTCATTGAGGAAGACAATCCAAGAATATTAAATGAGAGGCATGACATATCATTTGATATGGGGTCTGCCATCAATATATATTTACATTCGCCCTGCAACGTCCTTATATAACCTTATTCTAAAAAGAAAGTTGCATAACCTCATGAACACCGGAAGCACGTCATTCATTTCTTAAATATAAGACATACAATGGAATATAAATATAAGAAATAAATGACGTGCTCCCGGTGTTCATGGGTTATGCAACGCATAGCTTTACGAGCAAAGATTCACGTGAAGCCCTTCGGGCTTCACTGACTTTGCTCGTAAAGCTATGCGTTGCATAACCTCATGAACACCGGAAGCACGTCATTCATTTCTTAATTGAACTTCGATATCTCAAATTCGGATAACCCAAACTTCGGGATAACTCGAACAAAAAGTCCAGTCCTTCCAAAACTAACACTATAGACTTGCTCTAAAATGTATCGCTACAGATATCTAGAAAAACATGCGACAGCTTAATACAGGTCTAAAGTAATGATGAAAGCTCCTACAGGAGCTTTCAGCATTACTTTAGACCTGTATTAAACTGTGGTCTTGACAAATCGTTCAGATGAGAAATCGGATGACTCGAACATATGTTATCTCGAACTAATTTGTATGGTCGACTTATCGAAGTTCAACTGTATATTTGCAAATATACTACCGTGAAATCTAAATATCTCGACCACGGATAACTCGAGCTTCGATACACATCGACTTAAAGCTTTGGTCCCTTCCAAAGTTTGCAACACAGAATTGTTTTAAAATTCACCACTACATATATCTATAAAGACATGCGACAACTTGATGCAGGTCAGAAGTAATGCTGAATGCTCCTACAGCAGCGTTCAAGAATACTTTCGACCTGTATTAGCCCATTTGCTCCCACGATCCCATATATGGGGCGTAGGAAAACAGTGTAGACTCTGATCAGACGCGGCGTCTGATCAGAGTCTACACTATTTGTTGATAGGAAATTTAATATAAAACATAATAAAAATGAAAATTTAGACCAGACATCCCTTAGATAAAAGATAGACTAATCCAATATATAAGCATGGAAGAATCCACTGGAAGCAAATGGGTTAAGCTGTCACATCGTGAACGTATCTAAGTTGGAAATTGGCTGGCTCGAACTTCCGTTATGTAAGACAGGTGGTAGCTTAATGCAGGTCAAAAGCAATGCAGAAAGTTCCTTCAGGAGTTTGTTGCATTTCTTTTGCCCTGTATTAAGCAACCACCTGCTTTTTTAAGAAAAAAATCTTATGTTCAGTAAATAAATGACCGCTTAGGATAGGTTCTAAATAATGACTGTATAGATAATACATTGTAATTAGCTGTAAACAAGTGTAATTTCGCATTGGTAGAAACCGTAGAATTTCATAAGCAACTATAGCAGACCATGATTAACAGCAACTAAGTCGTCTGATTTGGGTCTACTCGGTTAACAAATACAGTCGAACTTCGATATCTCGAACTCGGATAACTCGAACTTCGGGATAACTCGAACAAAAAGTTCAGTCCTTTCAAAACTTGCAATACACGAATGCTCTCAAATGTATCGCTAAAGATATCTAGAAACACATGTGACAGCTTAATACACGTCTAAAGTAAACTTTCAGTATTAAGCTGTGGCCTTGAGAAATTGTTCAGATAAGATATCGGATGACTCGAACTTCTGTTATCTCGAACTAATTTGTATGGTCCCTTGAAGTTCGAGTTATCGAAGTTCAACGGTACGTAGATATGCAGCAATGTCAGGAAAAAGGTTAACCCTTTACTCCATAAATACGCCTTTGTATGCCTTTGCAAACAGAGTAGACCAAGATCAGACGGCTCATGTAGGAGCCGCCAGATCAGGGTCTGCTCTGTTTGCTTATGAAAATAAAAGAGATATGATTCTACAGTTTCTACTGTGGCCGAAATTCCCAATCCATGTGATGCTATTATACAAAATATATTAATAATCATACTATATAATATTCATGATGTCATTATTTCTTACAGTAATATAAAGGGTTAAAGAGTATTCACGGAGTATAGCGTTTAAAGAGATTCTGCCCCATATAATACTCACGTGTCGATACCAAACAGTTGTGGTACTTTTGCTGTATTGAATTCGCATGCGTCTCCAGTAAAACCGGCTTTGCATCGGCAAACTCCGTGATAGCAAACGCCATTTCCGGAGCAGCTCGAAGGACACCGATCTGTAGTTAAAAATGCCGGAGGTAGGCCGGTGGAGTTGTCGTAATACTGTGGGTTCTTTATCGCCGTCTCTACGCAATTCATGACCACTGCCTCGACTGCAGTCTGTACGAACTCATGATTGTCCATTTGCTTTAAAATAACAAATAAACCCCTGAATAAACCTTTCAACACTGAATTTTCAGTGTGGAATAGCCATCAGTGTTAAACTCTTTTCATCTGTTTAAATTCTTAAAATACCTGTCTGTCATTTCCTTACAAAAACATTGTCAAAGTGTCAACAGCATTCCCTTCTAGACTAATTTAAACCAATCTACCGGAAAGGAACATATACTAGAGAAAAGGGAAATATTAGAATTATGTAGTTTTGAAACCATTGTGATAAATACATGTAGAGAATTTGCTCCATTGGAGCAAATGCCATATCTATTACAGTGGTTTTAAAAAAGTGACTTTTACAGAGGCATCAACATGCGTCAGTAGGAAATAATGGGTTAGAGCCAATTTTTGATAAGCATATTTTTATAGAAGTAATATATCATTATAATTTGCAAATCAAACCAAGATGTCTGCCTTCAAAGTACAGCTGAACATCATCAGTTGTAGTTTGTTGACTTGAAAGAGTGATCTAGATATAGTAGAACCTGTCTTAAGCGACCATTCATTGATTAAACACACTCAGAAATCTTGATAAGCAGGTGTCTGCTTAATCCAGAACATAAGTAATACTCATATACAAGCTTTCTACATTACTTTTGACTTGCATTAAGCTACAACCTGTCTTTAAACCCCAGAATTTTTGATGGTAGCTAAAGACATGTTTTGCTGTATAAGTACAGTATAACCATTCTAAAGAAACCACTCAAAAATATACATGGATTCCCTTTACAGCAGGTGGTTGTTTATTGCAGGATGAAAGTAATACAGAAAGCTTCTGTAGGAGCTTTATACATTACTTTTGTCCTACATTAAGCTACCACCTCTCTCTACGACCCAGAACTAGACTATTTGGGTTATCGCATTTGAGAGGGGTGTTCCGTACATGTGATGCACCGCTGTGTAGTATATGATCTTATTATCTTGTAGTTTGTAAAACATAACCCTTTCCTTCATATAAACGAATTTCCAAACAGAGTAAACGGCTAGACGCAGATCAAATGGTTCCCGCACGAACCGTTTGATCAGGGTCTGCTCTGTTTGCTAATGGAATGTAATATAATTATATGTTTCTTTAGTTTCTAAAATGGCTACAATGTTCTTCTTTCCATAATTCATTATAACTATTTTGTCCATGACTATTCAGAAGGTATTGAAATTTGAAATCAATATAGAACAAGGAAAGGGTTTAATACATATGGACAAGGATCAGGATACAGCATTTTGACCGCATTTTAACCCATTCCCGTATAGGCTATTTTTAGATCCAAGCTCTTTGAACAAATCTACCGAAAAGGAGCATTTACTACTAAAAAGGAAAATTTTAGAATTGTGTAGTGCTGAAACCATTGTGATAAATAGAGCATTTGCTTCCATGAAGCAAATGCTCTATTTATCACAATGGTTTCATAAAGTGACTTTTACAGAGGCGTAAAAAAGGCGTCTATATGCGGGAATGGGTACATGTGTTTGTTTGCATTACTCTAATATCTCAACAGGTCTACCCCATTTTTCTATGTTTTGATCGCTTTAAACCCATTACCTCATAGGCTATTTTTAGACCCACCCTCTTTTAATAAATCTACCGAAAAGGAGCATTTACTAGAGCAATGGAAACTTTTAGAATTGTGTAGTTCTGAAACTTTTGTGATAACTGTCACAATGGTTTCATAAAGTGACTTGAACATAAGCTATTTTAGATCATTCCCTCATAAGCTATTTCAGACCAATAACCTCATAGACTATCTTTAGAGCCAACCTCATTAAAACATGCATCAGGGTCGTCTGATCAAGATCTGTTCTGCTTTATTATCACATGATATAGATCTGATTCTACGTTTTCCGTTTAGTTAAATATTTCTCAATTCCAGTATTATCATAATAATACGGCTGATTAATATGCATGAGGTCATTAATTCTTAACCCTTTCCCTCATATAAACATGTTTTCACGCATTTGCAAACAGAGTAGACCCAGATCAGATGGCTCCTCGAGGAGCCGTCTGATCAGGGTCTACTCTGTTTGCTAATACAATTTGATAGATCTGTTTCTTTCCTTTCTAAAATGTCTACAATGTTCCACCTTCCGTATTTCTTTATAACTATTTTGTCAATGAAAATTCCGTAGGTACTAAAATTTGCACAAAACTTAGAACAGGGACAGGGTTAAATGAATATTCACAGAGTAAAGCGTTAAAACAACATCCACTTCCTATGTGAGATTTTCTCATTATTTTCATTTTGCTACCATTTCATTCCGTAACCCCATGTCGAATTCGACCGAAAGGAGACTGAATAGTCGTGTTAGAAAGGTTTCGGCCCTGCATTCTATAGAGAGGACTTGTGACGCCTTTGCAAAAATAGTAGACCCAGATCAGTTGGTTCATTTTACCTTTAGCCTGCTGGGCGAATTATATTTACAGACATTTTCACCTACTTCATTTTTAAACTTCAAGCTATAATGAACTTGTCTACCTAAATGCAATCAGGGTGTAAAACAGTTTGGATCCAATCTGTTTGACACTCGGAGTAAATGACAACGGCAACAGATCGGATGTTAAGCAGACCTCATAGTCATAGTAGGCAAAGGGTTAACATATATTGCTCTGATATTTTGTTCATAATGCCATACAGATATTCAGCTAACTATTGTCCACAAACTCATTACATCTTACGTGTATATTCATCAGCTACAGGGCTATGTTTAGTCAATGTCAGTGGTTTAACCCTTCACTCCATGAATATTCATGTAAGAAATAATGAAGTCATGAATATTAGACAAATTGTTATAACAGTAAATAGACTCAGACATGTTTCGGCTATGACAGAATATGCAGAATCGATATACAGTAAAACCCCTCTAAACCGGAATTCTAGTAGAGAAGAATTTAGATACTTTTAGACAGGTGGCTGCTTAATGCAGGGTGAAAGTCACGCAGAAAGGTCATAGAGGAGCTTTCTGCGTGACTTTCACCCTGCATTAAGCTGCTACCTGTTTCCATGACCGATATTTATGCTAAATTTAACGTCCGGTTGAGAGGGGTTTCACTGTACGATATTTATATCATATCACAAACAAACAGATCACAAGCAAACTGACCAGACCCTGATCAGACGCTTCCTATAGCCTGGCTGTCCCTCTATAGGAGCCGTCTGATCTGGGTCTTCTCTGTTTGCAAAGGCGAAGAGAAACGTATTTATGACGTAAAAGGTTAGTTTGTACCTTAATGTCATCCACACAGGACTCCATGTCTGCAGTGAGATCTATGCCAATATCAGCGACACACTTCTTCACGACTGGGTCGGCATTAAGGGCATCCCTACAAACCTTCTCTGCGTCTGTTTGGGTAATACCGCTCTTGGTTGGAAAGCTGTTCAACACTGGGAACCACACTGAATGTAAAGAGGTGTATGAGAAAATATTCCAACACTGGGAACCACATTGAATGTGAAAAGGAGTACGAGAAAATATTTTCAATACTGGGAACCACACTGAATAATATGAATAGCACTATGAGAAAATATTGCAACACTGGGAAGTTGGGAACCACACTGCATGTAAAGAGGAATACGAGAAAATATTTCAACACCGGGAACCTCACTGAATAATGAGAATAGGAGTATGAGAAAATATTTCAACAGTGGTAACGATACTGAATATAAAGAGGAGCATTAGAAAATGTTTCAACATTGGAAACCACACTGACTAATGAGAATAGGAGTGGGAGAAAATAGTTCAACACTGGGAACCACACTGAATATAAAGAGGAGTATAAGAAAATATTTTAACATTGGAAACCACACTGACTAATGAGAATAGGAGTGGGAGAAAATAGTGCAGCACTTGAAACCACGCTGAATGTAAAGAGTATCATGAGAAAATACTTCCAACATTTGACACACTGAATATGATGAGGATTGCGAGAAAATAGGGAACAACATCCAAATAAGCAGTTTGAACGAATCTAATTTTCATAAGAGGGATATATTCTAGAAAGTTTGTTTTAGTGTAATTATAGCACATATGTATAAAGGCTAGTTCATACCATCCTACTGGAGCCATCTGGTCTTAATCTATACGGTTTGTCCGTATTCCTACTTAAATACACTGCTCATAAATGAGTCAAAATTAGTTTGTTTGAATTATTCTTAACGGTAGTAAAGCAAAACGTCAGCTGTTGGAACATTTTAAAAGTAGTACTTTGATAAGCGGGATAAGTGCTTCAATAATAGTTACTCACAAAATCCGTAATCATAGTAATAGTTTAAAGGCCCGTCAGTGTACACATTGGACACCGCACGGCGTTTTCTCCCTGTCCCTGGCTGGCCTCCTGTAGCTGTCACAACGGTGCATCCTGCACATCGGGTCTGAAATAAATATCATAGTGATGCTCTGTGCATAACGTACAGTCCAACCTCTCTATAACGGCCACTAAATTGTGTTAATTAGTTGGTATTTTGGACAGGTGGTTGATTAAAGCAAGGTGAAAGTAAAACAGAACGCTCCTATCGAAGCGTTCTGTTTTACTTCCACCTTGCTTTAAGCATTCACCTGCCTTTAACACAAATTACTTGATGTAATTTCGTGGTCGTTATAGAGAGGTTTTACTGTATTTTGTAATTCTCTATGTATAATGCGTGTTTAAAACTCAATGCATAACGCATGTTTAATGTTCTATGTATAATGCATGTTTGATGCTCAATGCATAACGAATGCTAATGATCTTTGTATAACGCATGCTTTTTACTCAATGCATGATGCATATTTAACGCTCTTTGTATAATGCATGTTTGATGCTCTGTGTATAACACATGTTTAAGTAGCTATGTATAACGCATGTTTAATGCTCTATGTATGACTCATATCTAATGCTCTATGTTTACTGCATGTTAAATTCTCTATGTATAACGCATGTTGAATGCTCTATGTATAACGCATGTTTAATGCGCTATGTATAACGCATGTTTAATGCTCTTTGTATAACGCATGTTTAAGTATCTATGTATAACGCATGTTTAATTCTCAATGCATGACTCATATCTAATGCACTATGTTTACTGCATGTTAAATTCTCTATGTATAACGCATGTTGAATACTCTATGTATAACGCATGTTCAGTGCTCTATGTATAAAACATGTTGAATGCTCTATGTATAACGCATGTTTAATGCTCTATGTATAACGCATGTTGAATGCTCTATGTATAACGCATGTTTAATGCTCTATGTATAACGCATGTTTAATGCTCTATGTATAACGCATGTTTAATACTCTATGTATAACGCATGTTCAGTGCTCTATGTATAACGCATATTTAATGCTCTATGTATAACGCATGTTTAATGCTCTATGTATAACGCATGTTCAGTGCTCTATGTATAACGCATGTTTAATGCTCTATGTATAACGCATGTTTAATGCTCTATGTATAACGCATGTTTAATACTCTATGTATAACGCATGTTCAGTGCTCTATGTATAAAACATGTTGAATGCTCTATGTATAATGCATGTTTAATGCGCTATGTATAACGCATGTTTAATGCTCTTTGTATAACGCATGTTTAAGTATCTATGTATAACGCATGTTTAATACTCAATGCATGACTCATATCTAATGCTCTATGTTTACTGCATGTTAAATGTTCTATGTATAACGTATGTTGAATGCTCTATGTATAATGCATGTTCAGTGCTCTATATAAAACGCATGTTTAATGACCTTTGTATAACGCATGTTCAATGCTCTTTGTATAACGCATGTTTAATGACCTTTGTATAATGCATGTTTAATGACCTTTGTATAATGCATGTTCAATGCTCTTTGTATAATGCATGTTTAATGACCTTTGTATAATGCATGTTCAATGCTCTTTGTATAACGTATGTTTGACCCTTTAACTCCTATACTATATACAGTAAACTGTTCCAAGTCGAAGTCGATTGTATGGTCCCTTGAAGTTCGAGATATTAAAGTTAAACTGTATTTATTCGGCAAGGCGATTCTAATGAGTAGCAGCAATATAGAATTTGGCTGAGAAATAAAACAGTTTGAGTAATCGCTACGCTCTTCGTTATTCGATATGAATTGAGCAATAACCTACTTTTATTAAAGACATCACTATTGTTTTCTATGACTCACATGAACACCTGGACGAGCTGCTTTGCCGTCGACCCTGCAATCGACATACTTCTTCTGTTGGTCACAGTTGCAATAGTAGATGTTGTTGTTGTACTTGGGTTCAATTGGTACTTCCTTGTCGAACATCGAGGTCCCCATGGGAACTCTGAAACACTTTCTGAGTTAAAGTCGCCGACAACACGAGATGTTTCCTTAGACTCATATTAACATACAGTAAAACCTCTCTATAACGACCACTAAATTGTGTTAATTAATTGGTATTTTGGGCAGGTGGTTGCTTAAAGCAAGGTGAAAGTAAAATAGAACGCTCCAATAGGAGCGTTCTGTTTTACTTTCACCTTGCTTTAAGCATCCACCTGCCTTTAACACAAAATACTTGATGTAATTTAGTGGTCGTTATAGAGAGGTTTTACTGTATGACGTTTGGGGTATACTATTTGAGACTACAGTAGGACCTGTTCTAAGCGGCCATCTATTCATTGAAAATAGGAGTTTTAAAAACAGGTACTTGCTTAACATCTGCTTTAGAGACCCACAATTAGACAGCTTTTGGACCGCTGCTTCTGTTATAAACAACTGAACATTTTGAAATATTGTAGTAAGATCACTACGCTTGGGATTGTTCATTTAAAGCTCTAAATAAAGCACATTGTCCATCATTGTTTATGCCCCCACAATGTGGTGGCATACAGAGTTGCTCTTGTCCGTTCGTCCGCACGTATGTCCGTCCGTCCGTACGCACATCTAGAAGAATTTGTCCGGGCTCTTTCTTCGAAAGTATTTGTCTAATCCACACCGTTTGTTGTCATTATATCTTGGTCAAGTTCGATAGCCATGAAAACCGTGTCTGTTGTTTAGGAGTTGTGGCCCTTTATTTTCAAAAATGACTTTAAAACATTTTCCGGACTCTTTCTTTGAAAGTATTTGTCAAGTCCTCACCAAACTTTACATACATGTTTGAGGCCGTTATATATTGGTCAAGTTCGATAGCCATGTAAATCGCTTCAGTCGTTTAGGAGTTGCTGTCCTTTATTTGCAAAATTGACTTTAAACTATTTTGTCCGGACTCTTTCTTTGAAAGTATTTGATAGCCATGTAAATCGCTTCAGACGTTGCATACTTAACATACATGTTCATGAGCATATATAAATTTTATGATGATTATGGCCCTTATTTTCCGTGTCAAAAAATCTGAAGTGGGGGCATCAGTGTCCTATGGACATATTTCTAGTTAAACTTGTAACGAATATCAGCTTTATTCTAGTGGTTTAGTAATGGCTAAATTACCGTGTTCGTATGTCATCAGGAAACTGGCAATAGCAATAGAAGAAGCTGAAGAATCAAATATATATTACTCCGTAAGTAAACAGAGAAGTCGCTGATCAGATGGCGCATATAGGAGACATCTAGTCTGGGTCTACTCTGTTTGCAAATATTTTAAAAGGCTATGTAGTATCTATGGAGTAAATTTTTTACAAAAGTAGCGAAAGTTATTCCCGGATGCCGAGCCCCAGGATTTTGTTTTCACTATTTTCAACTATTTTAACACTGAAATTTCAGATTAATTATACAGTCCAATCAGTGTGAAAGGCTTCCACTTGCTTAAGGATTTTGAATGACAAACAGTGCAACCCCTGATCAGAGGACTTGAGCAAAAGAACCATCTGACATGGGTCTACACTGTTTGCAAATGACGTGTCTGGCATTCAAATGGTTACATTATCTCAGCAATTAGTACCTCCAAGACTCTACGAAAGAATCGGGCTTGCTGCTCCATCGATGCACCGTACCGTCTTTGCCGGTCAGGTCGTCAGAGATACGCCTGTTGAACGTGCCACACAATCCCAGTGTGGCGCCATAGTCTTCCTCCGGAGCATGGATATAAATGCTCATTGATGCCTTACTACATATAGCCTTGACCCAAGCCCCGGACGGGAAATCAATCTGAGAGAGACAAAATAAAGGAAATAACAATATACATACACTTAGAAGGGGTGATAAGTTGGGACTGATACGACTAACGACTAAAGTGGCGGTGGTCTAGTGGTAACGCGCTTGACTATCAGTCCGGAGGTCCGGGGTTCAATTCCCACCCGGAAATTTCAGAGATGTTTTTCCGTGTCTCCCACCCGCACATACTCTCCACCCAGGGGTTAAAATGGGTACCTGTGAGGGTCACTCGCCGGTACTGCGGCTGCATGATTGCGCCATATGTTAGCAGTGCTCAATATTGTAGGCCAATGACTCAATGACCAGGGGAGTAAATGTACAGTCGGCTGAGCGGTCATTACTAACATGTCTGAGGCCATACACGATGATTACCTGTTCCCAAGGTTGACAGGACGGCCTGACGACATACATAGTATAAATTTTGTTCCAACAGTTATAACCACAGGACAGCCTGACGACATAGTACCAGTTATAACCACAAAACGACCTGACGACACGCATAGTACCTGTTCCAGCGGTTATAACCATAGGACGGCCTGACGACACACATACATTAACGGTGCCAGCGGTTTTAACCACAGGACGGCTAGACGACAAATAGAGTACCGGTGCCAGCGGTTATAACCATATGACGGCATGACGACACACAGAGTACCTGTGCCAGCGGTTTTAACCACATGACGGCCAGACGACACACAGAGTACCTGTTTCAGCGGTTTTAACCACGGGACGGCCAGACGAGACACAGAGTACCTATTTCAGCAGTTATAATCACAGGTCGACCAGACGATACACAGAGTACCTGTTTCAGCGGTTATAATCACACGACGGCCTGACGACACACAGAGTAACTGTTTCAGCGGTTATAATCACACGACGGCCGGACGACACACAGAGTACCTGTTTCAGCGGTTATTATTATTATTATTATTATTATACCACATTTATATAGCGCTCTTTTCACACTAGATATGTGCGTTCAAAAGCGTTTCACATGGATGAAATCACTAACCGGAACGATCCGCATGATTGTCTATCCAGACAGTGAAAGATGTACAATATATATGAAATCGCTAGCCGGAAGGAACTACATGATTTTCCATCCGGTCAGTGAAAGATATGCCAAAGATATACAATAGATATGAAATCACTATCCCTAAGGAATAGCATAAACTGTATTAACAAACTTGATACAGACAAGTTGACTGAAAGCCATACTCATCAATATCACAAATTAGAATAATCTGTATTAACAAACTTGATACAGACAAGTTGACTGAAAGCCATGCTCATCAATATCATAAATTAGAATAAATGGGCTGACTGAAAATCATTCCATTTATATGACTATTGGGTCAACTGTTATCTTCATAGGTTGGCTGAAAGCCATTCCTATCCTGAACTCAGTTGCCACTGTACGTGACCACTGGGTCAACTGTTAGCTTAATAGGTTGGCTGAAAGCCATTCCCATCCTTAGCTTAGTTGCCACTGTACATGACTATTGGGTAACCTGTTAGCTTAATAGGTTGGCTGAAAGCCATTCCTATTCTGAACAAAACTGTCCTAGTAATAAATGTTGAAAAAATGCGTTTTCAGACACTTTTTGAAACATGCCAGTGACCTTGCGTCACTAATGCTTGAAGGTAGAGCATTCCAAAGTTTTGGAGCTGCATGCATGAAATTTCTCTCACCATACTTTACCTTACGACATTTTGGCACAACCAACGACAATGATCTACTTGCCGACCTTAACTCTCTGCGCGGCCTGTATACGTCAAGCATGTCGACAATGTACTTGGGAGATTCATTGTGCATGGCTTTATACGTAAGAGTCAGAATTTTGAATTCAATCCGATGTTGAACCGGAAGCCAGTGAAGTTCCTTCAAAACCGGCGTGATATGATTATATCGAGGAGTTCTGGTTATGATGCGAGCTGCTGTGTTTTGCACTCTTTGAAATTTCCGCAGTGAGTTTTTTGAAATTCCATGCAGCAATGAATTTTAGAAGTCTATTTTCGGTGTAACAAGAGAGTTTACCAAAGTCTTGGTAGCATCAGGTGAGAGGTACTTTCTTATATGGCCTATTTGTCGGAGCTGTGCATAACTAGACCTACACACGGAATTGACATGTGGTGTCATATCCATTTGTGAATCGAGCCATGCACCGAGATTCTTTATACTCAAAGATGGCCTGATTTTAGAGGGTCCTAATTGCACACTAACCTCTGCAGGTGATTTTGTGTTTTTTTGTATGAAACAGAATGACCTCAGTCTTGTCAGTATTGAGCATCAGTATGTTCTGATGCATCTAAGACACTACTTCTTTGAGACAGTCCTCAACTCGCGATAAAGCCTCTTGTTGACAGGAAATGCCCTTGGGCGGTTACAATCACAGGACGGCCGGACGACACACAGAGTACCTGTTTCAGCGGCTATAATTACAGGACGGCCAGACGACACACAGAGTACCTGTTTCAGCGGCTATAATCACAGGACGGCCAGACGACACACAGAGTACCTGTTTCAGCGGCTATAATCACAGGACGGCCGGACGACACAGAGAGTACCTGTTTCAGCGGCTATAATCACAGGACGGCCAGACGACACACAGAGTACCTGTTTCAGCGGCTATAATCACAGGACCGCCAGACGACATATGTGATAAAGCCTCTTGTTGACAGGAAATGCCCTTGGGCGGTTACAATCACAGGACGGCCGGACGACACACAGAGTACCTGTTTCAGCGGCTATAATTACAGGACGGCCAGACGACACACAGAGTACCTGTTTCAGCGGCTATAATCACAGGACGGCCAGACGACACACAGAGTACCTGTTTCAGCGGCTATAATCACAGGACGGCCGGACGACACAGAGAGTACCTGTTTCAGCGGCTATAATCACAGGACGGCCAGACGACACACAGAGTACCTGTTTCAGCGGCTATAATCACAGGACCGCCAGACGACATATGTGGTACCTGTTTCAGCGGCTATAATCACAGGACGGCCGGACGACATATGTGGTACCTGTTTCAGAGGTTATAATCACAGGACCGCCAGACGACATATGTGGTACCTGTTTCAGCGGCTATAATCACAGGACGGCCGGACGACATATGTGGTACCTGTTTCAGCGGCTATAATCACAGGACGGCCGGACGACATATGTGGTACCTGTTTCAGCGGTTATAATCACAGGACGGCCGGACGACATATGTGGTACCTGTTTCAGCGGTTATAATCACAGGACGGCCAGACGACACACAGAGTACCTGTTTCAGCGGCTATAATCACAGGACGGCCAGACGACACACATAGTACCTGTTTCAGCGGCTATAATCACAGGACGGCCAGACGACACACAGAGTACCTGTTTCAGCAGCTATAATCACAGGACGGCCAGACGACACACAGAGTACCTGTTTCAGAGGCTATAATCACAGGACCGCCAGACGACATATGTGGTACCTGTTTCAGAGGCTATAATCACAGGACCGCCAGACGACATTTGTGGTACCTGTTTCAGCGGTTATAATCACAGGACGGCCGGACGACATATGTGGTACCTGTTTCAGCGGTTATAATCACAGGACGGCCGGACGACACACGTGGTACCTGTTTCAGCCGTTATAATCACAGGACGGCCCATTCAAAATAAATGCCAACGGTAAAAATTATTTTACTCACGAGAAATTGGTTGCCAGCCTTGTTCTGGTGTACCACTGTTCCTTGTGACAGCTGACCCTGGTGCTGAATGTTCACCTTTGGGTATGCGTGCCCGTAAGTGCCATGACACAAATCAATGGTAACGACGTCATTTCCTTCCCTTGCTGCTACTGCGCAGTTGCACGACACTCTCCCACAATGCCAGGTTCTAGCTTGTACCTTTTGAAATATATTTTTTTTCTAAGTGATTATTTGCATTTATTGCTGGAGTTTATTGCATTCTTCAGAAGGTTCTAACTTGTACCTTTTTTAAATACTTATTTTAACCCTTCGCTTGCTATTCACGTCAATATACGTACCTGTAAATAGTGAAGACCCAGATGAGACAGCTCCTGCAGGAGCTGTCTCATCAGGGTCTGCACTATTTACAAGTTGATTGTGCAACCAGTGCACTCCACAGCAGTGATTGCACAGCGAAATACGTGTACACAGTGAAGATGTATGTAATTATACAACAGGGCATGTGTAAAAAAGGAGAGATGTGTTTTAAAATTCAGAAAGCGAAGGGTTAAAGTGATTCTTTGCATGTATTGCTGGCATTTATTGCATTCTTTAGAACTATTGATCTGTTTGTTTCGTTTCATATATGGTGGGGAAAAATATGTTGGACTTCTGGTTCCGGTTTGTATGAACATGGTTTCTTACATGTTGCTTATAAAACAGTTGGCTGTTTTCTTTAAAGAAGAAAAGGTTCGGTCCTTCCGAAATTTATGATACAGAATTGTTCAAGCATGTATCACTACGCATATCAAGAAAGGCACGAGCCAGCTTAAAACTTGAGAAATTGTCCAAGATTAGAAATCGGATGATTCAAATTTCTGTTATCTCGTAGTAATTTTTATGATCTCTTTTAACCATTTCCCTCATACAAACGTGTTTTCACGCATTTGCAAACAGAGTAGACCCAGATCAGACGGCTCATAGAGGAGCCGTCTGATCAGGGTCTACTCTGTTTGCTAATAGAATTTGATAGATCTGTTTCCTTGCTTTCTAAAATGTCTACAATGTTCCACCTTCCATATTTCTTTATAACTATTTTGTTAATGAATATGCAGTAGGTATTGAAATTTGGAATAAACACAGAACAGGGAAAGGGTTACACAAAATAGAGAAGTTGACGTTCATTGACAGTGGAACCTCGATACTACTTACCTCGAAAGGACGGCTGGTACTCTTGTACATTGTAAACTCCCCTACTTTGTAGTAATTGTATTTTCTGAAAGAGACGGAAGTCAAATATGAGCAGGAGCGAATCTAATACTAGCAAATCAAATAGTAGTGGTAATAACCACAACAGCAGAGGTGACAATGGTGCTGGTGTTGTTGATGATGATGATGATGATGATGATGATGACGGTGGTGGAAATGGTGGTTGTGGTGGTGATGGATGGTGGTGGTTGTAGTAGTATTAGTAGCAGTAGTAGTAGTAGAATAGTAGTAGTAGTAGTAGCAGATGTATTAGTACTAGTAGTAGTAGTAGTAGTAGTAGTAGTAGTAGTAGTAGTAGTAGTAGTAGTAGTAGTAGTAGTAGTAGTAGTAGCAGCAGCAGTAGCAGTAGTAGTAGTAGTAGTAGTAGTAGTAGCAGCAGTAGCAGTAGTAGTACTACTACTACTAGTAGTAGTAGTAGTAGTAGTAGTAGTAGCAGCAGCAGCAGTAGTAGTAGTAGTAGTAGTAGTAGTAGTAGTAGTAGTAGTAGTAGTAGTAGTAGTAGTAGTAGTAGTAGCAGAAGCAGCAGTAGCAGCAGTAGCAGCAGTAGCAGTAGTAGAGTAGAAGTAGTAGCAGTAGAAGTAGTAGTAGTAGTAGTAGTAGTAGTAGTAGCAACAGCATCATCATCAGCAGTAGCAGCAGTAGCAGTAGTAGCAGTTGTAGTAGTAGAAGTAGTAGAAGTAGTAGTAGTAGTAGAGTAGTAGTAGTAGTAGTAGTAGTAGTAGTAGTAGTAGTAGTAGTAGTAGTAGTAGTAGTAGTAGTAGTAGTAGTAGTAGTAGTAGTAGTAGTAGTAGTAGTAGTAATAGTAGTAGTAGTAGTAGTAGTAGTAGTAGTAGCAGTAGAAGTAGTAGCAGTAGTAGTAGTAGTAGCAGCAGCAACAACAACAGTAGCAGTAGTAGTAGTAGTAGTAGCAGTAGTAGTAGTAGTAGTAGTAGTAGTCTTACGCATGTCCGGTGAGCTGGGCGTCCATTGTTCGACAGTGGGGGTCTCCTGTACAGGAGCAGAGGGCCGTGTCCTTGTCCTTGGTTTGAATCTGTTGTAAAAAGAAACACATAAGTCGCACAACGTTGTTGGATCCGCCGGATTGGGACTTCAATGCAGACTTTTTTATTTTGTGAACATGACCTGGTTTAGTCGATAATCAGTAATCAATTTATGTACTTGTTCTGTACAGCCAATAGGAGACTTTTTGGGCAATCCCTTTGATTTGCATTAAGCTACCATCTGTCTAGCAGGTCCATAATTAGACACTATTCATTGCTGCTTTATGGTTACTGTATATTCCAATGCTTTATTACAGTTGCGGAACCAGGATTTCAGATTAGGGGGCGTAGAAATTGTCTTGGAGGGGGGGGGGAGGGGTGCGTAGGTTTTTATGTTTGATGACATAAATAAAAAGTGTGTTTGTAATACATGTTGAAAAAAAGCTGTGTTTAAGGCAGGTGGCTGCTTAAAGCAAGGTGAAAGTAAAACGGAACGCTCCTATGGGAGCGTTCTGTTTTACTTTCACCTTGCTTTAAGCAGCCACCTATTCTAAATATTTCAAATGCATAAACCCTTTACTCCATGAATACGCCTTTCTACGTCTTTGCAAACAGGGTAGACCCAGATCAGACGGACCCTATAGGGTCTGAAATAATATACAGTAAAACCTCTCTTAACCGGAATTCTAGTAGAGAAGAATTTAGATATGTTTAGGCAGGTGGCTGCTTAATGCAGGGTGAAAGTCATGCAGAAAGCTTTAGAGGAGCTTTCTGCATGACTTTCACCCTACATTAAGCTGCCACCTGTATCCAAGACCGATATTTATACTAAATCTAACGTCCGGTTTAGAGAGGTTTTACTGTAGATCTAATTCTACAGTTTCTGTCATGGCAAATATTTCCATGCCCATGTGCAATTATAAAACGTAGACTAATTAATATTCATTATGTCATTATTTCTTATATGAATATTCATGGAGTAAAGGGTTACATCTTTGCACGCTAGGTAATTGTTTCCTGCAGAGTTACTCATCTGCTTCCATTCTGAAAGGTAATACAGTAAAACCTCGATTATTCGAATTTTCGGTATAGAAGAATTTAGACCCTTTTAGGCAGGTGGCTGCTTAATGCATGGTGAAAGTCATGCAGAAAGCTCCTCTAGGAGCTTTGTGCATGACTTTCACCATGCATTAAGCTGCCACCTGTCTTAAAGATCGATAATAATACGTATTTTAGTGTTCGGATAATCGAAGTTTTACTGTATTCCATTCGGTTTGTTTTTTCTTAATCGTTATCTATTCTAGATCTAAACTGTTCGCATCGGTTATCACAACTTTGCCTTAAGCCTTATTTTTCATACTACAAAAGGGAGCTTTCCAAAAGGAGCTATCTTCATGAATTTCATTCTGCATTAAGCTACCACCTATCTTTAAGACATGTTTTGATACTAATGTGTTCGTCCGGTTAAGAGGAGTTTTCTTGTAGTTCAGATTTTATAAAATGCAACCATCATACCGAAGGTATTATCAGGGTATTATCATGGATCGAATCCAGGCTGATTTAAAGGCATTTACCTGAAGTTGATGTTGCAAATACATTCAAGAAACGGTTATTCATTTATGTATACCACAAGCAATTAATTTAAATATGTTTAATTTATTCTTTGATTGGCTCTTAAATTTTGTGCATATCTTTACGTTAGAGGGAAGTCTGAGGGGAAGCCCACAATGGGCTGTATTTCTGCCAGATTTCCATGCCCTTGGTTTTTGGACAAGCCAAAAATTAGGAGTATATTATTGATGTGTAGATATTCATAATGTCAAATTTAACACTTTCCCTCATATAAAAGCGCTTTACGCCTTTGCAAACAGAGTAAACCAAGATCAGACGGCTCCTGTTGGATCCATTTGATCAGGGTCTGTTCTGTTTGTTTGTACTACATGTATTATGATAGATCTGAGTCAGTTTCTGCCAATACAGTACAACCTCTCTATAACGGCCTGGTCCACTAAATTGTGTTAATTAGTTGGTATATAGGGCAGGTGGCTGCTTAAAGCAAGGTGAAAGTAATACAGAACGCTCCTATAGGAGCGTTCTGTTTTACTTTCACCTTGCTTTAAGCAGCCACCTGCCTTTAACAGAAAATACTTGATGTAATTTAGTGGCCTTTATAGAGAGGTTTTACTGTACTAAATATCCTGTGTGCATATGTCATTACATGTATAAAAATTCATGTCGTTATGTCTTACATGAATATTCAACAGGGAGAGGGTTAAAGGTTTATCCTGCTTATGTGTTTTGTAAATGTAGTAAACGCGACTTTGCAGCATGTTATCTGTCTATAATCAAGGGAGATTTTCTGTAATTATTGCCATCTCTTCTTCGGAGGCCCATCCTCCACTGGCGCTATACCGTCTACAGCCGTTCCCTTCATGAATATTCATGTAAGAACTAAGGAGCGTTCTGTTTTACTTTCACCTTGCTTTAAGCAACCACCTGCCCAAAAGTACCATAGAGAGGTTTTACTGTAGTGTCACCTATGAAGAGGAAACACGTGCCACCATGCTATTGACAGGCCGGGCTGATCAGAGCCTGCACTTTTTGAAATAAAACTATAATCTAATCTTAATTTACAGTGTCTACCCATACTAACTATACATGTGTACATATGTCATTATGAAAATTAATCTAATAAATATTCATAAAATATTTTTTTCTTACGTGAATATTAACCCTTTTCACCATAAATATTAATGATAGAAATAATGAGATCAATAATATTAATTAACATTATTTTTTATAATGACATATAAACACATAACATGTACATATACCATAAGCAAACAGAGCTGACCCTGATCAGAGGGCTCCTACAGGAGCCGTCTGATCTGGCTCTACTCTGTTTGCAGAGGCGTAGAAAGACATAAAAAATGGAGTAAATAATTAAAACAGGGAAAGGGATAAAAACAAACTTCACCAACTTCATTTACCTGCATATACGGTATCTGGTAGTTGTTAAAGACCGGCGGGGCGTCAACACTGAATAACGGTCGAAAGTGCAGGTCCAGCAACTTATCGCCATCTTTTTTGTAATCTCGTTCAGCGAGGATTTGGAAAGAGGTTGCAGCCTGGTTTGTCTTTGGGTCCCAGTCTGTGGGTTTCAGGGTTTGGGTACAGCTTGTCGTCTGACGAGTATCGTCTGCCGGAACACAATTGTAGAAATATCTCTTTACGCAATTAGCTCAGCAGAGAGTCTTATAGAAGAACATGGAAAAGGGGATGTTTTTTCACCAGGATGGAAACTTTAAAATCAGATCTATAAAATCCCATAAGCAAACAGAGCAGACCCTGACCAGACGACTCCCATAGAAGCCGTCTGATCTCGGTCTACTCTGTTTGCAAAGGCGTTATATGAGGAAAGGGGTTATGCCATGGTCTAAAATATCTGTGTCCATGTGCTATTATAGCAGATAATCTAATTAATATTCATGGCGTCATCATTTCTTACGTGGATATTCATGGAATAAAGCGTTAATACAGGATGAAAATAATGTAGAAAGTTCGTTAATTTTATTGTCATTATTATTATTGTTAATATTATTAATTTTAATGCCCCGCCGTTCGTCCGTCCGTCCGTAGGTACGTCCTGTAAAATCTTCGTCAAAGAATTCTTGGCGTTTGATTGCTGGAATGATTTGATATTTGGTCTGAAGCATAATCATCGTGAGTTGAACCGTTTCTCATGGACACATTTTCTTTTATTTCTTTTTAATTATTATTCTAATATAAATCCAAACCTTAAATAAAAAGCAAAATGCAATATGCAAAACGTAGGAAATGTTTTACCAATTAGTATAGCCCACCGGCTTTCCATAGACATCATTTTTCATTATAGCTAAAAGCTTTAGCAACCACCAAACATACTTCATTCATTATCAGTGTATTTAGCAAATTCCAAAAAGTAGCTATTAATTAGTAAATTGCCAAAATGCTCTCATCAAAAAGCGTTCAGGTATTGCCAAAATGCATTTGTCAATTGGTATAATTTATGGAGAATTGGGCGAGAAGCAGTAAGTTACAAGCATTTATCTCATGAATATTTATATAACAGTACATGCGTTCATCAATATTCACTGATATCGTCTCTATATGGCTACATACATTATTATAATGACTATCGTTTAGCTATCGCAGAATTTTTAGGATCTTATGTACACGCATATCATTCCCTAAGAATACTTGCATATCCTAACCAGACGACTCATATGTGGGCTATATGATCTTAGTCTACACTGTTGTTTTCGCTAACTTACGGTTGTTAGGATCCAGGTAAACCTCGAGCTTACACGTTGCCTGGGCCGCCTTGGAGCACACTATAGGAATGGTGGAGATCAACTGGACGGTTTTAGGTTTCTCGTTCTCTCCAACTGTTAGTCTTGGGGTAGACAACTAAAATGACGCAGTCACTTACATAACAACAGATAACGGTGCGTACTTAAATACTAAAACCGTAATTTCTTCATCAAACCCTATCTTGTGACCACTCTTTAGAATCGTTTCTTTGCGAGGGTTATTTTTAGAACTGTTTTAACCTTTAGCCTACTATGGGCGGATGAGTGAAAACATATGCAAACAGTTTGGATCCAGATGAGACGCCGAGTAACTCGGCGTCTCATCAGGATCCAAACTATTTGAAACCCTGATTGTAATTTGGTAGACAACTTGATTATAGCTTGAATTTTGAAAATGTAATAGTAATAAACTTCTTTAAAAATAATTTGCTCAGCAGGTTAAAATTGAACTGGAACTGCATCAAGTACAAAGGATTACATACACTACGTTGCGAATATGACAGGTAACATCGTCGACCGAATTGTACAACACTTTTTTCTCAGTGTCTAAAATTTCACAGAGTGTGTAAATTGTAATGTCATGCCAAGAGGTGAAATTTTAGACACTGAGAAAAAAGTGTTGTACAATTCGATCGACGATGTTACCTGACGTATACGTAATGCTTTGTACTAGATGCAGTTCCACCATATATGTAGGCGAAACGGAGAAAGAATTGCGAACCAGACTGAGTGAACATCTCAGGGATATTAGACTCGCGAAAGAGAAACCATTTAATTCTCATTTTGGAAGACTTGGTCATTCTGAGAAAGATGCATCATTTGCCATCCTAGATAAGTTATACAATGCAGAGAAAACAGAACGTCAATTAAAGAAAGCGTTTGGATTCAAAGGTTAAAGACTGTCAAACCTGGTGGATGCAATGTCAAAGACAGTTACATGTATCAGTATAGTGGCATAACGCCATAATGGCGTCATGTAATATATAGAGGATCTTACATGAGTGTTCTTGATTATTGGATTTATTAAATTCGTCTTTTTAAAACGATAAAAAAAACTCGCTAATGCTCGTTTTTTATCGTTTCAAAAAGACTCATTTCATAAATCCAATAATCATGAACACGAATGCAAGATTCTATTTATAACATAACAAACACAAATGTTTTTGTAGCCAATATTTCAGCAGTAACGTGGATTGTTATAAATTCTCCTTACATATAGAAATGATGAAAGAAAGGTGTTATTAGGTTCGCTAGGTAACGGGGACAAAGTAGGTCCAAAATTTCCAACTGTTTTTTTTACTTACTGTCATATCAACTAGGATCTAATTTAGACCTCTCTGGTACTCAATTTAACTGCGATAGTTTATGGTACGAAAACCCACAGAAACACGTCAAAATAATTTTTGAGTTACAATTTCGACATTTCAACACGTCACATTATGACGTCACTGTACACGACATGTATCTGTGTAAAGCGCGCCATTTAAATGAAGACCCACATACAGTTCGCCTACACGTCTGGCACTCACTGTCAATGGGATTCAAAATGCGCCTTCGTTTTGGTATATTAAGCCCTTCATCAGTGTTGTATACACATGGACATGGACATTTCTACCGAGAAACAAAAATCTCGATTCAAATTCAGTGAAAAAGTTTATTGAGATGGACAGAAGATGCTGTACGAACTGCTGCATAAAATGCGTTGGAACAGGAGGAAGGTTTTCGTGATCAGCTGATTTGGAGTATAATATATTTGAAATATGTCTGTGCTGTGCTGGATTCAGATGACTATACCTGTTGAATGACGAGATATTTTTGTGAGTATAAATCTGCATTAACAAAAGGACATGCGGTGAAGCAAATGTTTTGTGAAAGCATTTTTATGTAGAATGGATGGTTTGCGTCAGAGAACCTTGTAGGTCTTTTTTGGCATACATGTTGTAGATATTTACTGACAGATGAGATATTTACTTTACAGTTTGTATTGTTTTATCGAAAATAAGGTGCAAGTTCCAATAGTCCTTTGCCATCTATCGTGAAATCAATCGTTGACATGTAGGTCACCGTCCGCCAGTTTGTTTGTTTTGACAGCGCGTATGAATACAGTTCGGTCGTTCGAATGTTATTCACTAGTGAATATATGCCCGTGAGTATCAAAATGTATATGAGTGTTACGTCACGCTGAAGCCACGAGTTATGTTATAAAAACAATTCTATTATGGTGCTTAAATGCTAAACATGTAGTGAAGTTTTAATTACGTGTTATTTCTTGAAAAAGGCTACGGCCGAAATATTGAAAACTGAGTTATTTGTGTATAATGTTAGAAAAAGTATGCTTTTTATGTTTATGGATGCCATGTTATTAAAGGCCTTTTGTATCCATCGAATAAACATCAATAAATTGTACTATTGTGTCCGCAAAGGTTACTAGGATATGTCTACACGATAAATCGGTTCCATTGTATTTTATTGCTTACGCAAAGCTTGCGCAAAAATACAAACAAATCGCATGCTCTTCAATCCTATGTCTGATCGGCTTATCGAAATAGGACGAAAATATCCGATTTCTTGTTAATTTAAGTACGAAGCATTTACACAAACTAACTAAAGGTTAATTCTGGACATACCTTTATTCCCACCCAGTAGGGGTTACTAGGCACTGGTGGTCCTTTTCTTCCAGGGGATTTCAAGAAGTAGGTCTTAACCGCACAGGTAAGCTGTCGAAAATGAAAAAAGCATCTAAATGCTTCATACAGTAACAATTTGATAGAGCGGTAACTCCAAAGAATATGGAAAAATAGTCAAACAGGGAGAGCCACACACGAAATGACACCGCACCAAACACCATCTAACAAGAAACGGTAAAGCCACAAGACAAAACATAACAGGACGCATATCATGACGAAACACATTAAACATTAAGTATATTAAACAACAAAATTGACCGTAGGCTGAAAGCAGGAGTGCCGCCTTGGAACGGCCAGTAACCAAAATAAGCTACTGGGGGACTTAAACCTGGTTTACGGGTACAGTACAGTATAGCCTGTCATAAGCGGTCATTCAGTTGTTGAACATTTTTTTTATAAACCAGGTGGTTGCTTAATACAGGACAAAAGTAGTACAATAAGCTCTTATATATAGCAGCTTTCTGTATTACTTTTGACCTGCATTAAGCTTCTACCTGTATAGCAGACCTATAATTATACCTGTTTTGATGTCCGTTTAACTCATTCCCCCTAGGCTATTTTATGACCCAACCTCTTTGAACTAATCCATCGAAAATGAGCATTAACCACAGATTTTATTTTAAGAATTGTGTTGTTTTGATACCATAGTGATATATAGAGCATTTGATCCTATGCTCTATTTATCACTATGGTTTAAATAAATGAGTTTTACAGAGGCGCAAAAAGGCGTCAGTAGGGAGGGGGCGGGGAATGAGTTAAGACAGATTCTACTGTACATGCAGTAGTTTAATGTAGTACTGTAGTTAACCGTCTTCCTGCATTTAACTATTTCCCCGTACACATATCTTTTCCCGACTTTGCAAACAGAGATGGCCCAGATCAGACGGTTCTTATTTGCTAATGATACATGTAGTTTCCAACAATAACACACATCCTATGTACATTTGTCAATAAAAAAATGACGATAATAAATATCCTAGAGGAGCCCTCTGATCAGAATATGCACAGCTTGTCATTCAGAATCCTCCAGCAAATTTCAGTCTTTCATACTGAGTGGACTCTATAGTTAAACACTGATGGACTATGTCATTCTAAAAACTCAGCGTTGAAAGTTCGATAACACCTATTCCTAGCAGGGACCTAATAAATGTACTGCAACATCGATATCTCGAACTTTAAGGGACCATACACATTATATCGAGATAACGGGAGTTCGAGTCAGCCTATTTTGAAATTCCTACAGGGTCTTTCAGCATTACTTGCGACCTGTATCAACTGTCACATGTCTGTATAGATAAGTGCTGTGGTGAACTGCAGAGCAATTCTGTTTAACCCTTTACCTCATAGGCTATTTTTAGACCCAACCTCTTTGAATAAACATATCGAAAAGGAGCATTTATTAGAGAAAAGGAAAAAATTAGAATGGTGTAGTTTGAAACCATCGTGATAAATAGAGCATTTGCTCCTATATTTATCACAATGGTTTCACAAAGTGACTTTTACAGAGTCGTCAAAAGTCATCAATATCAGGGAATGGGTTAATAAAGTTTCGAATGAACCGAATTATTTTTAACTCAAGATATATCGAAATTCGAATGATCTGATTTTGATATATCGAGGATCCACAATAATATATACAGAAAAAGATATGATGGTTGCAATGACTAACACTTCACGACTTTTAGTACAGTAAACCCTCTCTAAACCGGACTTTAAATTTAGTATACATATCGGTCTTGGAGACAGGTGGCAGCTTAATGCAGGGTGTAAGTTATGCAGAAAGCTCCTCTAGGATTTTCACCCTGCATTAAGCAGTCACCTGCACAAAAATATCTAATATCTTCTCTACTAGAATTCCGGTTAAGAGAGGTTATAGTGTAGACATTCACTGCTTACATCCTTTCCAAGGTGATCCTCAAGATATTTTTGGTCGAGTTGAGCATCTCGATGAGTTCCGGTCACTTGTGTTTTGGGGACGTTAGTATCGGCTTTCCCGCCAAACAACCACGTGACCTCAAAACCCACATCGGTTCGTGAAGGGTCATATGGAATATGGCAGTTGAACTCGAATGTGTCCGTCTTTACAATGGGGTTAGACAGATGTGGACTCTGTGTCATTTTGGGATAAGCGGCTGAAAGAAGATGTTCATAGTTTAGTATTGAATCCAGGTCATGCTACATTTTATATGCCAATATTTGTTAGATAAAAACGAAGAAAAGTCTGCTTTGAATATTTGATTATGTGATATGGTGTACAGAAGAGAAATAAATTCTGGGTTTTTAAAATGGCGAACATGACATGTTATTCCAATGTTATAGTGTTTATTCATCATCTGACATTGCCCAGTCACAATTATTGTATGGTTTTAAAACTTGTGTCGTGTTTGACCGCGACATTGTCGCCTCACAGAACGTCAGAAACATTTTAAAAAAGTTCGGGTCTTGTCATTGGGACATCACCCAGAGGTCGGGTCTTATCATTGGGACATCACCCAGCGTCTTAACAATTCCTTCCTTGCATATTAACGCCTCTTCATGCCTTTGCAAATGAGTAGACCTAGATCAGATGGTCCCTGCAGGAGCTGTCTGACCAGGGTATGCATTGTTTTCTTAGTGAATTACAGTAAAACCTCTCTATAACGGACACTAAATTATATCAAATATTTTGTGTTAAAGGCAGATGATTGCTAAAAGCAAGGTGAAAGTGAAACAGAACGCTCCTATAGGAGCGTTCTGTTTTACTTTCACCTTGCTTTAAGCAGCCACCTGTCTTAAATACCAACTAATTAGCACAATTTAGTGGACGTTATAGAAAGGTTCTACTGTATTAAAAGCTGACTACAATTTCAACCAAGACATAACAATCCTGTATACAAGTGTCATTATAAACATTCAGCTAATAAATATTCGTGATGTTATTATTTCTTACATGAATATTCAACACGGAAAGGGCCAAGGCCCAAAACTCTTTATATTTCGGATGGTCACTTAGAGAGGTTTCGCTGTATACATATTTTCAGTGTTTGATGATTCATCGTCTGAAAAGCTTAGGCTAACTGTTAGTGTATAAAGGCCTGGTGTTAAGTGCCAACAGTTTGACACCTAATGAGACATCGAATTACTTGGCGTCCCATCTGGATCCAAATTGTTGGTAAAATTCATTGAAAATAGTCTGAACAGTACAACATGCCTTCAGCAGTTAAACGTGCACCACCTATTCCCTTTTTACACTAGTATAAAGGTATCTCGACAGGGCAAAAGGAATGTGGATCCTATAATCTATTCATTCGACTGACAGATAAACTTACGAATACATCCGGGGTCGAATCCTGTCGGGGACCATTTGTCAGGTGGACACGGGGTACCAGAGCCTGAAAATATAACACAGCACTCTCTTGCACTCGACTATACATTAAATAATTATACCTCTGCAATCTCCGTGCAGAGTTGTCGTTCGTTTCTCTCACATTCACCTCTGCGATGGGCTCAATGACAAGAATCTTGCCAAAAAACCAATGGTTTGTGTTTTATGAGTCGAAAATTTAAATTAAAATAGCCTGAATCAAGAACAAATAGTTTTTATTTTATCATAAAACTGGTAATACGGTTTAATTTCAGAGAATATTTGATGACATATTTTCATGCCATTTTACGCTTCGATTATTGCACACATGTAAACAAACACAATGGAATAATATCTGCTCATTTTTTCGAAAACTTTCTAAAAATCGTAGATTCTGAACTGGTTATAAGGGCACTAAAATTCTGCTACAGTGCTCCCTCTCTACAACGACACCCTTTGGGATACGAATATTGTATGTGTTGTTCAGAGGGAGTTGTTATAGGGAGGGAAAATCAAACATAATTAGCTTGTTTGCAGATCCCCAGATAAGGTGTATTTCGAGACCTAAAACCGTTATGCCTCAATCAAACCCTATGTTGTGACCACTCTTTAGAATCGTCACTTTGTGACGATTCTAAAGAGTGGTCACAGCATAGGGTTTGATGGAGGCATAAAGAAAATACGATGGAAAAAAGTTGTGTCTGGAGCCTTGTTGTTTCGGAAACAGTGACATGCGTTGTTGTAAGGAGGGAATCGTTATTGAGAGGGTCGTTGTAGGGAGGGAGCACTGTATAACCCAAAAGGGCACACAACTTATTGGGAAATCCCCCGCCTTTTCAAATTCTTCCATTGAACTGTTAGTTTCGCTCTTTCGAACACAATGGCATCGTGTGATTTCGGACTACTTTCTGCGCCAACGACAGGGGTATATGTAATGTATAATCGTGTACTAGAGAGTGATACTAAGAGAGTGGATTGTTGCTTTTTTCGAATTACAAAGTTCCAATTCGGTATCTATTTGCAGTTTGAAAGTGTTTGTGAAACAACTATGTTGTCGACATTATTGAGTATATAATATTATGTATATTCAAAGTGTATATTGTTGTGTATTACAAATAACTCCGGTATGAACCGATGGGACTCACCTGCGCAGTAAGCCGCCGAACATCCCGCGGTCGGCTGAAGCTCGTATGCGAAGAAAGTACCGCAGTGTTTAACCCTTATCGTATTTTTGTAACCACAGCAACCTTGTGGGGTGTGGCCGCAGACCTGGATGCTTACGATGCCGTCGGCGGGACTCGGATGGGCGCCGTGAAGCCATAACGGCACGTGTGTGCCGCACTTATACATGTCAGGACACGACTCTGGTATTTTATTACCTGTGTAATATGATGAAAATACAGTAAATCCTCTCTATAACGGCCACCAAATTGTGTTAATTAGTTGGTATTTAGGGCAGATGCTTGCTTAAAGCAAGATGAAAGTAAAACAGAACGCTCCTATAGGAGCGTACTGTTTTACTTTCACATTGTTTAAGCGGCCACCTCCTTTTAACACAAACTACTTGATGTGATTTAGTGGCCGTTATAGAGAGGATTTACTGTTTGTAAAAGCCTGAAGAGCGTTTGTAAAGTGATGAGCGAAATGGTTGCAAAGAAATACTAGAAAATCGCTAAAGCTGGCTAAAAAGATATTGGAATGCGAAGATGCGTGTTTATTTAAATGACTCGACGTCTCATCTGATCATCTGAAATTTAAAAAAAATGAACACAAATGAAAATTGAAGCAGACGATAAAGTTCGCAGACGACAATCCGTAGCTTCAAAATATTTTTAAGTCTTGAAGTGTTAACGGTTGCTATAGTTACCCCCTGAGAACTTGTACCAGCCAACCGGAATTAGGCGGTCACAAATCAGGTTCTCGTAGTCTTTGTCCTTCACCTGATACCCAGTACTCCGGAGGGGCTCGTCTATCAGCATGGCCGTGGCACAGGGGTCCGCCGAAAACACTTCTACAATTTCAGACATCAAACTAATATACAGTAATTTAACTCATTCCCTCCTACTGATGCATTTTGACACTCCTATAAAAGTCATTTTTGAAACCATTGTGACAAATAGAGCATTTTCTCCATAGGAGCAAATGCTCTATTTATCACAATGGTTTCAAAACACAATTCTAAAATTCTTCTTTTCTATAGTTAATGCTCATTTTCGTAGAGTTTGGGTCTAAAAATAGTCTATGAGAGAATGAGTTAACCCTTTCCCGCATACAAACGCATTTTCACGCATTTACAAACAGAGAAAACCCAGATCAGACGGCTCCTACAGGTCTACTCTTCGAAATTTTAGCAACGAAGAATTGACTGCATGTCTTGAAAGACAAGTATGCTTATGTATGAAATTGTTGTATTTGAGGTTGTTTATGTTATTTGAGCTCGATCTACTGATTACAATAAAACCTCTCTATAACGGCCACTAAATTGTGTTAATTAGTTGGTATTTAGGGCAGGTGGCTGCTTAAAGCAAGGTGAAAGTAGCCTTGGTGTAATTTAGTGGCAGTTACAGAGAGGTTTTACTGTAGTTGGTTGGGAAGGTTGCTTGAATGTTCAGAGTGGAAAAGCTCGCAATAAGAGACCACTCAATATAAAATGCGTTGACTCGCAATAAGAGTCCACTCAATATAAAATGCGTTAACTCGCAATAAGAGACCACTCAATATAAAATGCGTTAACTCGCAATAAGAGTCCACTCAATATAAAATGCGTTAACTCGCAATAAGAGTCCACTCAATATAAAATGCGTTAACTCGCAATAAGAGTCCACTCAATATAAAATGCGTTAACTCGCAATAAGAATCCACTCAATATAAAATGCGTTAACTCGCAATAAGAGACCACTCAATATAAAAATGCGTTAACTCGCAATAAGAGTACACTCAATATAAAATGTGTTAACTCGCAATAAGAGTCCACTCAATATAAAATGCGTTAACTCGCAATAAGAGTCCACTCAATATAAAATGCTTTAACTTGTTAGAGGATTTTGAATGACAATCAGTGCATACTCTTAGAACCCTCTTATCTGGGTATACACTGTTTGCAAATATCAGTACATGCGTGCCCCGCACGGACAGGGTTAAAACTTGCAATGTATACCAAATGTACAGTAAAACCTCTCTATAACGGCCAGTAAGTCACATCAAGTATTTTTGTGTTAAAGGCAGGTGGCTGCTTAAAGCAAGATGAAAGTAAGACAGAACGCTCCTATAGGAGCGTTCTGTTTTACTTTCACCTTGCTTTAAGCAGTCACCTGCACACAATACCAACTAATTAACACAATTTAGTGGCCGTTATAGAGAGGTTGTACTGTATATTAAATTCATCCAGGGTTGGCGTCTCATCTGGATTCAAACTGTTTGTAAAGACCATAATGAGATCACCACTCACATTGTAGTTACGACAGTCTTGCCTCCAACCCTCGATATCAAATCAATTCCTTGACTTCGCTGATATGTACAGAATGTGTGCTTATCCCCGTAATTTAACGAGATTAATACATTTCGGGGAGGTGATTTACTAAATTCTTAACCTGTGCTACACACGTGTTTGACATCCTATATGTTCCTCCTTTAGCTTTTCCTGGGGTAATGGTTTCAGGGTGTTTCGGCAAGGTATACGGATTTGTATGACGGTTTTGGCTTCCTATTTCCTGAGCGAGAAGCGCGAAGTAAATACGAAATCCAAAACCGTCATGTACAAACCTGTACACCCTGCCGAAACACCTTGTAACGAATTTATTTCCAGCCTGAATACATGCATTACTTAACACAATTTTGTAGATTTAACCCCTCAAAAAGCCTGTTTACTTGCAGCGCGTGCGATATGGCACAACTATCAATAAAGTACTATTTAAAATACTTATTTAAAAAAATACGTCACTCAAACTCACGCGCTGATTGGCGGATTAGGCGAGACACAAAAACCAGATTCTCTGAAAATGCTGTACTAATCCATTTGATAACAATATTTCCATGTGTGTAGATGCTAGACAGTTTTTTATGAATTAATTTCCTTTATTTTATAGAAACTAACCACCTTATAAACACAGAAATTGAGTTTGTTTACGCGAATTGATGACGAAACAGAACTGATCAGTCACGTGACAAGCTTGATTACCGAACACATTGGATCAAACGGGTGTACGGTTTCTTACACACCGTTCACGTGGCTGGTCTCAGCCAATCATATTCCCAGAATTTATGATGACTGAAAATAAAGTTGCTGCTCAATCAACACCAAATGTATACATTCAATTTTCCCCACAATATATAAACATGTATATACAGTTGAACTTCGATATCTCGAACTTCAAGGGACCATACAATTTACTTCGAGATAACAGGAGTTCGACTCATCCAATTTCTAATCTGAACATTCACTTAAGTTTACAGCTTAATGCAGATCGAAAGTAATGCTGAAAGTTCTGGTAGGAGCTTTCAGCATTACTTTCGATCTGCATTAAGCTGTCACACGTGTTTCTAGATATGCGCTGTGATACATTATAGAACAATTCTATATTGTTAATTTTGGAAGCACTGGACTTTTAGTTCGAGTTATCCATACGTTCGAGTTATTTGAGGTGGAGCTATCGAAGTTCAACTGTACTCAGTTAATAAAGATATCTGAAATACTGCTAAACCTTTAAAAAAACACGCCGACTTTTTAAGAGTCGGAAAACTTCGTCCATTGTTACGAAAATCAACGGACATGTCTGGCCAGGCTCCTATTGACTCCTAATCGATTTCTGAACAACCTTTTGAATATTAATAACAGTTCAATAACAATCACTGGTACGAATCAGTTGAAATTGATAAAATGCGAAGTAGTTATGGTTGATCTACATGTATACATGTATAAATGTGAGTATGTGTTCATTAGGATCCCTTAGCGAGGTTGACCTACATGTATATAGATGCGAGTATGTGTTCACTATGCTCCCTTGGCGAGGTTGACCTACATGTATATAGATGTGAGTATGTGTTCACTAGGATCCCTCAGCGATTTCCGTTAGACACACCTGCATTCGTCAGGGGCTACCTGATGGCTATTTGAGAAAATCATTTGCGTATTCTTAAATTTGCGAACATAATATTTAACAGCCGCACATGTCCTTCCACCCGATACTTCTGATATATGATTGGATTGTCGACATTATACGAGGATTGCCGTAAAGCGTGCGTCCGGCACACATTATTGATTTTACGACATATTCCGTTGAACGACAAACTTGTTTCCGTAGTAATTAAATGTTCTCATATATCAGTACAAAGCAACCCATTCCTTATTATGCTCTTTAGAACCAAGTTTCAAGTTTCATAAATTCCTATTCTGAAATCATTTTATTACCCATAATTTGCGAATATATGAGTAGAATGCATCTTCAATTATAATTTTATACAATAGTGTCAACAGCGATGTTTTACTTAGTCATGATTAAATATTGCCATACGTGTGTATGTGACCTTTTTCTTTTAGCGATAGTCCCTACAATAAACGCATATTTTCAATAGCATAATAATTGTTGGTATTTGTTGTCTTCAAACATTATTATGAACGTATATCGAAACATATCCCTGTGATACAAAATAAACTGGTTTTATAGATACTAATAGTTTTTGTTTTACAATAAACTATTATCGGCCTATGACGAACAGTTAACGGAACTAAAACGCAACAGAAATAATTACTAATACATTGCCGAATAATATCGGGTCTTTCATGTCAAACATATGGAAGTTTTGTCTTCTTTGGCTTATTGGATTAGCTTCTTGTAATAACTTTTTTTCAGCATATAACAACTAATTTATGTAATGTTTAGGCAGTTTTAACTCTTTCGGCGCCTATGTCGCCTATTGGCACCATTGAAAACAGTGCAGTCCGAGGTCAGATGCCGCCTTTTCAAGGCGGCATCTGACCTGGGACTTCACAGTTTTCTGTATTATTTCAGCCCAAGCATACAGGTTTTTTTAAAAACAAATGTTTTACCAACATACCTTTATTATTTAGTTTAGAATTATATTTAATACGAAATTATTATTGCAGAAGACACTTTTAAATTTGGCGCCAAAGGAGTTAAAACACGTTGCGAATAGAGACTATCACTGTCCGTCTACTAATGAGTTAATGGAACCGTTCATAGGTAAGCAGTGTAGACCTAGATCTGAAGGCTCCTGCATCAGTCTTGTTATCAGGATATGCATTGTTTGCTTCACAAATTATTTTCCAAAGTATAAATCGGAAGAATATGCGTCTCTTTATGTAAAATTAGATTAATATTCATATCAAGTAGCCAGGTGCACTTAGACAAATAAGTAAATTAGGCAGGAGTCTTAATTTGGAACTTTAGCAGTGGTCTATTTTTAGAATATTAAATTGGTATACTTATTTCACTCCCTACATACCCAGGACACTATGAATAATATCAATGGGTGATAAAGGTCACTTTCCCATTCTCTATCCCGTAACCTCCCAACGAGGTTTCACCCTGCACTGTCAGTGACGAATCCCCGAATACCTTTGTGTAGCCGGGTAAACAGTTTGCCTCCAGATGATACATTGAGTATTGTGTTTCGGACAATAGTACATGACAAAACAGAAGATATTTTATTTTCCGACTTTCTGATTATTATTATTATTATTATTATTATTATTATTATTATTGTTATTATTATCATCATCATCATCGTCATCATCATCATCTCCTTCATCATTATTATTATCATTATTACATGTGAATTATTATTAGTAGTATCTATACATGAATCGTCATTGGGGTAAAGGGTTATTTAACCACATACATGTACTCCATAAATATGCATTTCTACGCCTTTGAAAACAAAGTAGACCCAGATTAGGCGGCTTCTATTGGAACCGTCTGATCAAGGTCTGCTCCGTTTGCTTATGATATAATATAGATATGATTCTAAAGTTTCTCCCAAGGCAAGTAATTCATGTGTATTCATGGAATAAAGGGTTAAGCTTCTAAAGCTTTTGAAAAGCTCTAAGGTACAGTATTTTAAAGGATCACTTTATGTATAGACATAATACTTTTATCTTAAAGACAGGCGGTAGCTTAATGCAGGACGACATTTAAGCAAAAAAACTCTTATGGGAGCTTTTTGCATTACTTTTGTCCTTCATTAAACAACCAACTCATTTAAAAACACACCAATGTCTATCAGTTAAGTGGTCCGCTTTTGAGCGGTACCACTGCAACATCGCATTTCATAGTTCATTTCTTTCTCATATAAGGACATATAACCATTAGTCCTCTTAATCAGAAATTAAACGACGTCGGCTGAAACTCTTAACCCTTCTCTTGCTGAATTTTAATATACATTTCTCCTTTTTAACCCATGCCCTATTGTTATAATTCATATATCTTCACAATGTACACGTATTTCGTTGTGCAATCACTGCTGTGGACTGCACTGGTTCCACAATCAACTTGTAAATAGTGCAGACCCTGATGAGACAGCTCCTACAGGAACTGTCTCATCTGGGTCTTCACTATTTACAGGTAGGTATATTGACGTGAGTAGCAAGCGAAGAGTTAAAATGAGGCAATTTTACTATTTCTTAATTGTTCCAACCTTTGAGAAAAATTGAACGACATGTAAACCCGATTGACTCCAACAGAGACGTGTCGTCACTGGATATCTGATCTGGAGCCAGACTGTTTGTAAACGTCGGCCATGTTGCGCGAAGCTGGATAACGGTTGTATTATCATCGTTCTTTAACCCTTTACTCCATGAATATTTATATTAAGGGATAAACTGTGTTTCGAGACGTGTCTTATATACTATAGAACCACCGCCATGCGACCCGGAAATAATTCTAACCCTGTGATTTAAAGGACAGGATGTAGCTGATGCAGGACTGAGTTATGCAAACCGCTCCAGGGTGTTCTGCAATGTTTTGTCCTGCCTTAAGCAACACCCTGCTGTCAGTGAATTTTATTTTGAGGTCGCTTTAGAGGGGTATTTACGGTACATGTAACCAGGAGCTTTAAAGTGGCCAATTTATATCAGTGGAACACGAAAATATATTAACGCTTTACTCCTTAATTTCGCCTTTTTACACCGTTACAAACAGGGTAGACCCATTCTGCTCTGTTTGCTTATATAATGATATTGCTCTGATTCTACAGTTTCTGCCATGAAGACTGTTCCTGTATCAGTATGTAATTTTTAAAAGCCATCTAATGAATATTCAAGATTTAATTAAGTCTTACATGAATATTCATGGAGCAATGACATCATCATCTCCAGTGATGTAACACATGTACGCAAAATACTTACCGACGACCACACAGGATATTACCACGAGTTCTCGAAGACCTAACATGTTTCCTCGTCCTTTGTTCACAATAATAAACTCCTGACACTAAAGTATGCCACTATTAGTACATACCAATTTTGTCCCCCACAGCTTTTGCTGACCCCTACGTTTACACTCAATTTAGAGATAACGTAAAGGGGAGAAAACTAGGTCAAAGTAAATGTAAGCTAACATTTGTAATTTCAAAACTGGCCTTAATTTATTAAACTCTTTACCTCGTAAATAGTTATTACATCAGTAAAAAAAGGAAAAACATATGAAGCTAAAATCAGTTAGAATTATTATATAACAAAACAGAGCGGACCTTGATCAGACGATTCAGACCCATATCAGACAGCTCCCGAAGGGTCTGATTTTCAACTATTTTCAATGACAATGAAAGTCCCTGTTTTACTAATTATTTCAATTGGTATATACAGTAAAACACCGCTAATACGACCATCTAAAACGGTTATAATTCTTGGTGCTATATGCAGATGCATGGTAGCTTAATGCAGGACAAAAGTAATGCAGAAAGCTCCTAGAGGAGCTTTCTGCATTACTTTTGTCCTGCATTAAGCAACCACCTGCTTATAAAGACACCCATGCTTATTCATTAAGTGGTCGCATTAGAGGGGTTCTACTGTACACGCAATAACAAACAATCAGACGTTGACAATTCTATGAGATCGTGGGATGTATAGGGTTGAATAACCTATGCCCCACCACTGGGGCCATCGAGTGATTTGTGAAAGTTGTAATGACTTGGTCAACACCGTTGTAAAATATATAATTTGAGACTAAATGCCATTGGGTCAGTCTTATTAAGATCGTTAGACCTCGGTTATTGTAATGGCTACTACATGTATCCGTATATCCGAAACCAGTGCGCCTTTAAGCCTTTCCCTGTTCCATATTCATGGACGAAATGATGACATCATGCATATTTATTAGCTGAGTTTTCATCATGTAAACTTTTCCAAGAAATGCTTCGCTTTGATAAAAAAAACACCTGTTGAATCAGATCTATATCTTGTCAAAAGCAAACAGAGCAGACCCTGATCTAACGGCTCCTATAGTAGCCGACATATCTGGATCTACTATGTTTGCAAATGCATGAAAAGGTGTTTACATGAAGGAAATGGTCCAATATGTAGCACTTAGGACTAACTTCGTACGATTTAAATTATGGTAACTTCTAAATACATGTACGACTATCGCAACTTATGATCATTTTAGTCGTACAATCTCTAGTACGACAGACCCCTGTTCCTCAAAATTCTCAAGTTATCGTTCAAACGTTATTAATTGATCATCAGTGCGATGATCACGTGACAATCAGAGTAGAACTTGTAACCATTATCTGATAAGGTTATATTGTCTTTTTCAAGGGAAAACTTCATTCTCCTCCCACACTGACCTTTATGTCAATTATCTAAATCATGTCAGGGACTAGTGGACCGCTTTGTGTCCCCCAATACTGTAACATCATTTAAGGTGCACCAGCCTATTCGATTATGATAGAAACTTTTTACCATACAGTATCTGCATTCAGTGCATTAGCGTAGAATGAATGTTATAATAACACTAAAAATATTACATTTGATAACATGTACGGTAATTTTACACTTGCTCAATTTCATGATATACGTGTGTATAAAATTACGTAAAAATATGCGTCTTGCAAAAAGATATAAATGCGGACACAACGAATTATATAAACTAAAAAAGTTTAATGTCAAAGAATAGCGAACCAGTTCTGTGGCGTACAGTAGCGACTGCCCATAGTGACCATATCATGGCTAAACACTGGACTCTATAAGAGCAGGTGCTTGCGTACCCTTTACTCCATAAATACGACTTTCTAAGCCTTTGCAAACAGAGTAGACCCAGATCAGACGGCTCCTATAGGAGCCGTCTGATCAGGGTCTTCTCTGTTTGCTTATGATATAATGTAGATATGGTTCTGCAGTTTCTACCATGGAAAAAAAATCCTGTGTCCACGTGCTCTTTATAACAATTAATTTCATGAATATTCATGCTATCATTATTTCTTTCATGAATATTCATGGTGTAAAGTTATGCTGAAACCTCCTACAATAAGTTAAACCTTGTTCTTAAAGACGGTAAGGTATATTAAAACGTAGAAGTAGAACTAAACTATATTTTAGGGATTTGACGTAGACTGGTTTTACACTGTGTTAGCAGACATGCGACTTTGGCCAGACATCTCCTTCAGGAATTACCTGATCTGGATTTACTCCTTTTGCAAAGGTGTAAATGGTGAGCTTCTCAAGTTAACACTATCTGATAGAGATACATTTACAGCGTCTTTGCAAACACTGTAGACCCATGTTAGACGGTCTTTGTAGGAGCCCTCTGATCAGGATCGGCTCTGTTGGCTGTTATAGTATTTAAGGTTTGATTCTAAACTATTTGCAAAAGCAATGTTTCACTTGTTTTATATTCACGTAGTCAATTAACATTCATTGTTGGTGGATTATTTCATGAAAAATAAAGGTAAAAAGGCTGACACTGTACTGACATTTGCAAAAACTGTGTTGACCTAAATCAAAGAGCTTAATGAGCCCTATAATCAGGGTCTGCACTACTTGTCATTCGAAATCCTTGACAAGTTTTAATCTTTTCTAACGGAGCTGACTTCATCTTTAACCCTTTCCACCACAAACAGAAAATGCCCAAATCAGAAGGGTCCTTTAGGAGCCGTCTGATCTGGGTCAGCCCTGTTTGCTTATTAAATAGTATAGATATGATTCTAGTTTCTGCCTTGGCCAAACATTTGTTTGTTAATGGACCATTATGAAAACTAATCTAATTAATATGCATGGTGACATTATTTCTCTGACATGAATATTCACAGAGTAAAGGGTTAAGCAAAGATGAACCAATTCATTTTTTGTAACTTTTTGCATTTCAAAGGTTACTTCCTTGTTGATTTATTTACAGGTGAACCTCGGTATCTCGAACTTCAAGGCACCATAGATAATCTGGGTCCATGCTTATAAAGCTTTTAGTTGAGTTTGAGTTTTGTTCTCAAGCTTTTGATTGGTCAGATTTGAGTTATCAAGCTTTTGATTGGTCAGATTTGAGCCAAAGGCTCAAATCTGACCAATCGAAAACTTGTGAACGAACTCAGACTCAACTAAAAGTTTTATAAGCATGGACCCTGAACAATATCTCAACTTCACAACTTACTGCAGGAGCTTTCAGCATTACTTTAGATCTGCATTAACCCATTACCTCATAGGCTATTTTTAGATACAACCTCTTTGAATAAAGGTACCGAAAAGGAGCATTTACTAGAGAAAAGGAACATTTTAGAATTTTGTAGTTTGAAATCATTGTGATTAATAGAGCATTGGCTCCTATAGGAGCAAATGCTCTATTTATCACAATGGTTTCACAAGGTGACTTTTACAGAGTCGTTAAAAGTCGTCAATATGAGGGAATGGGTTAAGCTGTCACATGCGTTCTAGAAATTCAAAGTGATACATTTAAGCACCATTATGTATTGTAAAGTTTGGAAATACCGAACTTCGAGTTATCCAGTAGGTCAACTTATCCGAACTATCGAATTTGAACTGTATTTTTAGATTGACATATCCAATCCTACTTCCTTGTTTTATTATTTGCGTTATCTTATTTCAGTACACTTGCTTCAGTACGGTAACCTTTATGATGCCAAGCTAGACCTTGCTCGCATTTGCAAACAGTTTGGATCCAGATGAGACGTTGAGTTACTCTGCAGGGTCTGTTTGATCTGGGTCTACTCTGCTTGCAGTTGCGTGAAAAGGCGTTTATATGAAGGAAAGGGTTAACATAAAACAGTGATAGAGTGTAAGTGTGCATTAACCCTTCGCTTGCTATTCACCTCAATATACCGACCTGTAAATAGTGAAGACCCAGATGAGACAGCTGCTGCAGGAGCTGTCTCATCAGGGTCTGCACTATTTACAAGTTGATTGTGCAACCAGTGCACTCCACAGCAGTGATTGCACAGGGAAATACTTGTACACAGTGAAGATATATGTAGTTATACAACAGGACAAGGGTAATGAAGGAAAATGTATTCTAAAATTCAGCAAGAGAAGGGTTAAAACGAGACGCCGGTTAACCTGATCAGGATCCAAACTGTTTGTAAAAATACAGTGTTAAAAATACAGTAAAACTCGATAGTTCGAACTTTATGTTATGAAGGATTAACCCTTTACACCATAGGTTATTTTTAGATCCAACCCCTTTGAATAAATCTACCGAAAAGGAACATTAACTAGAGAAAAAGATATTTTTAGAATTTTGTAGTTTGAAACCATTGTGATAAATAGAGCATTTGCTCCTGTAGGAGCAAATGCTCTATTTATCACAATGGTTTCACAAAGTGACTTTTACAGAGTCGTCAAAAGTCGTCAATATAAGGGAATGGGTTAAAGAGTGTTCGCTGCTTTATGCAGGACGAAAGTTATGCAGGAAGCTCCTAGAAGAGCTTTCTGCCAGACTTACAGTTTCTAAGGGGAGTTTTCTGCACGACTTTCTCTCTGCATGAAGCTGCCACCTGTTCTTAGAATGATAATGATGCTTGTTTTAGTATTGGAACTATCGGGGGTTTACTGTAGTTCGTGCAGATAAGTCACGGATGGTTAGAAAGGTGTGGCTAATGTCACTTTCAGAGTCTTTTATCATTGGTCGCTTTATTAGCCCTTTCTCTCATGTAAACACCTTTGCAAACAGAGCAGACCAAAAACGAGGACCCACGTGCGAGCCATCTGAATAGGGTCTAATCTGTTAACAATGTAGACCTGACTCGCAGTTTCTACCACAGTCAAAATTACCTTATTGATTAGAGGGGTCACCAATGACCCGGAAAAGAAATACAGTAAAGCCTCTCTATAACAGTCACTAAATTACATCAAGTATTTTGTGTTAAAAGCAGGCGGTTGTTTAAAGCAAGATAAAAGTAAAACAGAACGCTCCTATAGGAGCGTTCTGTTCTACTTTCACCTTGCTTTAAGCACCCACCTGCCCTAAATACCAACTAATTAACACAATTTAATGGCCGTTATAGAAAGGTTTTACTGTAGTATACAAGTAACTCTTGACCTGACACTGACGCTTACTGACGACATTACATACAGAGTAGACCCACACCACACTGTAGTCGCAGCTGTCTGCTCAGTCTGCTCTGTTTGCTTATGGAATACAGTGAAACCTGTCTTAAGAGTCCATAAAAAGAAGTTATGAATATGTGAGGCAGGCGGTGGTAACTTAATGCAATTTAACTTAAAATTAAAAGAACCTCTTCACTCCCCCCCCTCTCTCTCTCTCTCTCTCCCTCTCGCTGTCTCTCTCTGTCTCTCTGTCTCTCTCATCTCTCTTTTTATTTTTCTCTCTCTTCACCCTGTCTCTTCTCTTCTCTCACTCTCTCTCTCTGTCTGTCTCTGTGTGTCTATATCTGTGTCTGTCTCTGTCTCTATATCTCTCTGTCTCTCTCTGTCTGTCTGTCTCTCTGTCTCTCTCTCTCTCAATACACATATCATGCAAAATAATTTCAAAACAACCATGTCCTTCTAATTCTTCCACTTTAATATATAAGTATGTGCTGCCGGGTTTTATTTTGGTTTGAAGTCACAGAGGTTGTTTCCAAATAATCATGTTTAAACAAATTAATATATGAAAAAGAGCACGTGTGATTATGTTGTTGTTAAGTCTAGGGGATTTGTTGGTGGATCCCTGGATTTTAAGATCGGTCCCGAACTTGTCTAGCAGATCCAGAATGACTCCATTCGTCCAGCCAAACCCTTCCTGCAAGATAATGATACAACAAGAAATGTTCCCGTTACCTAACTTCATATGGTAAACTGCCAGTATTTCTATTTTCTTAAATATTTATTTTGACCGTATTTATTTTTTTCAAATGATTTTATAGTCGTTATTGGGTATGTTCCCAATGGCAAGTATGTTTTCTCCCCAATTTTATTGAAACATTCCCTATTCAGAGGTAAAAGTTTTTAGCCAGAAAATTTAGTCAGACCAAAAAACTAATAGCAGGCCCAGATCAAAGACAGCTCCTAGAGGAGCTGTCTAATCTGGGTTTATGTTTGTTTATGAAGTTTAGAGGTTTTGGTCTGACTGAGTCTATTGTGCTTGCAATGGGTATTTGTAGGAGGGAAATTGTTGAAATCTTCTTACAGCTAAAAACATCCCAAATCAGACAAAATTCCCAACAGTATATGTGACCCACATAACAGTGTAAGGGTCAATGCATGGCGAACCTAATTCAGAAAACACCCTGCATAGAAAAATCGCCTGCATAAAACGCTTTTAATGTCCCTTTACTAGACGTTCGGATTTATCGAGATTTAATTCAAGACGAAAGTTACTATGAAAGTTATTGCTTTATTTTCAATCTGCTATCAACAACTGCCTGCTTTAAAGCGGTAATCTACTTTCAGTACGTTTTATAAATAGATCTACTTAAAATCTACTTAAAACTTCTATAACTCATTCGATTATATGCTAAACATAATACATCGCAAGCAAAATAACGAATAAACATCGAAGAAGACAAATATTTCATGTGTTTGATGTCGAAAACCCGATTTCTGTTCTCCAATGTATTAGCACAGTATAACCTCTCTATAACGGCCACTTATTTACATAAAGTATTTTGTGCTTAAGACAGGTGGCTGTTTAAAGCAAGGTGAAAGTAAAACAGAACGCTCCTATAGGAGCGTTCTGTTTTACTTTCACCTTGCTTTAAGCAGCCATCTGCCCTATATACAAACTAATTAACACACTTTAGTGGCCGTTATAGAGAGGGTTTGCTGTAGATCTATGTATTCGTGTTGTGATTTAATCTAGTAACTGTTCGACATGTGTCTATCTATCTTCGGTTACTGACTACCCTCTTTCGAGTGTTACAGTCGTCAGGTATTACTGGACTGCCTTTATCATTGTTTTAAACACACTGGACGCTTAATTTTTAAAGGTTAGGAGTGTGGTATTAAAGGGTGCTTTGTGCATTTACCTGCTGTATATAATGCTTTTGATAGTGCAATTTAAGATGAGCTGTGATAGTCTCTTATAATTCAATTATGAATGACTTTGTACAAATATGTAAAACTGTGATATACACGAATTGTAATGCTACTTTGTTGTACAAAGAAGAGAGAGAAATAAAGAAAAATACATATACAGTCAGGATGACGATAATATCATGTTGTACAACAAAAAAAACTATACGTATCAACGGACACAGTTTATTTTTTTATACCTCAATTTAATCTACAATGTAATTGTTAATCTCCCATGGGCCACTGTGACATAGAAATACTGTCAGACCCAGCGGGATAATTTACTGTCGGAAAAATAAGTGTCCCCCGCTACCATCTAGGCACGGAACATCTAGATGAGTGAACACCCGATTGACGTCATCGACTGACGTCATCTGACCCTTGCAATTTGATCAACAAATGTCATTTTAACAATTGTTTTTGTTTAAATATTTGAGAAATGTCTCGTTATACGACTATTTCAGAGAAGGATCTGTCAAAATTGGACAGTGAAAAGGACACCGCCAGTACTTATAGCGTGTAATGAGTAGAAATCTGAAGCTGTTCCGCGATTTTTAAGCACCGAGTATAACTTTTGTTTCAAAATGTTTATTGTTGTCATTGAATAAATATTTTTGCTGACGAAATTGATTGTGCTGTTTGGTATAATAAAATAAATATTACATCCTGTGAAGAGCGACAGTACGTATTGTCAACCCTCGGTATGGTAATGTACACATCGGCTAAAGCCTCGGTGAACATTACCAACCTCGGGTTGACAATACGTGTTGTTGCTCTCCATAGGGTGTGCCGTTTATATATTATATCACAGTTTCAAATTGACAGTCCTCATAAAATAATTAAACGTCAAATACAAAGGCTTATCATGTTATTGAAAATATGCGTTTATTGTTGGGTTTATCACTTTAAGAGACAGCGGCGTGTTCTCCCGCATTTGTAATTCTCATTCAGCATATGGTTTTCACGGTATATGTTCTTATTAACCAATTCGTTTGGTTCTAGTTATGCGCCACAAATGAATATTGGCACAACAAAAGAGGGGTTCTACATTAACCCTTCGCTTGCTGAATTTTAAAATACATTTCTCCTTCTTTACCCATGCCCTGTTGTATATTTACATAAATCTTCACTGTGTATTTATATAAGTATTTCGCTGTGCAATCACTGATGTGGAGTGCACTGCACTGGTTGCACAATCAACTTGTAAATAGCGCAGACCCTGATGAGACAGCTCCTGCAGGAGGTATATTGACGTGAATAGCAAGCGAAGGGTTAACCATTATCGTGCTGAAAAAGTTATGTCTGCCAAAACTCTGATCTGTTGCATATTTGTTTTATTTTGAAAAACTGTTGACCGAGTTTCAAACAGCTTGGATCCTGATGAGACGTCGAGTTACTCGGCGTCTCATCTGGATCCAAGCTGTTTGCAAATGCATGTTGGCATGATAAAGGTAAATGTTAATTAAATACCCAATTCCTCTGTAAGTGATCAATGAAAACAATAGCTCGCAGTAATAACAAAATTTCCAAAATTATTTTGCAATTATCGTTTTGTAAAAAAGATTATCAATGATTGCTCTTTGTAATTGTGTGTTCTAAATCTTTATCAAGTGCTTGCGGAAGTAATTATTGTATTTTAACCCTTTACCTCATGAATATTCGAGAAAGAAGTAATGACACCATGCATATTAAAACGTTGAACTTTGATAACATATGAATACAGGCAAATATACTTCAGAAACAGATCTATACAATAATTGCATATGCAACTAGAGCAGATCCTGATCAGATGACTCCTATAGCAGCTGTCTAATGAGGGTCTGCTCTGTTTGCTAATGAAATAGTATTGGTCTGACTTTTCTGTTTAAACGATTCCCTTGTGTTTAATATCTGATGCAATATTTTCTTACATGAATATTCATCAGGTAAATGGGCTAACCCTTATCCTGCAGGATGACATTCAGTCGAAGTCTGACACTGAGGGTGACAAACAGTCGCAGTCTGATATTGAGGGTGACATTCAGTCGCAGTCTGACATTGAGGGTGACATGCAGTCGCAGTCTGACATTGAGGGTGATATTCAGTCGCAGTCTGACATTGAGGGTGACATGCAGTCGCAGTCTGACATTGAGGGTGACATTCAGTCGCAGTCTGACATTGACGGTGACAAGTAGTCGCAGTCTGACATTGAGGGTGAAATGCAGTTGCAGTCTGACATTGAGGGTGACAAACAGTCGCAGTCTGACATTGAGGGTGACATGCAGTCGCAGTCTGACATTGAGGGTGACATTCAGTCGCATTCTGACATTGAGGGTGACATGCAGTCGCAGTCTGACATTGAGGGTGACATTCAGTCGCAGTCTGACATTGAGGGTAACATGCAGTCGCAGTCTGACATTGAGGGTGACATGCAGTCGTAGTCTGACATTGAGGGTGAACTGCAGTCACAGTCTGACATTGAGGGTTACATTCAGTCGCAGTCTGACATTGAGGGTGACATGCAGTCGCAGTCTGACATTGAGGATGACATTCAGTCGCAGTCTGACATTGAGGGTGACATGCAGTCGCAGTCTGATATTGAGGGTGATATTCAGTCGCAGTCTGACATTGAGGGTGACATGCAGTCGCAGTCTGACATTGAGGGTGACATTCAGTCGCAGTATGACATTGAGGGCGACATGCAGTCGCAGTCTGACATTGAAGGTGACATGCAGTCGCAGTCTGACATTGAGGGCGACATTCAGTCGCAGTCTGACATTGAGGGTGAAATGCAGTCGCAGTCTGACATTGAGGGTGACATGCAGTCGCATTCTGACATTGAGGGTGACATTCAGTCGCAGTCTGAGATTGAGGGTGACATGCAGTCGCAGTCTGACATTGAGGGTGACATTCAGTCGCAGTCTGACATTGAGGGTGACATGCAGTCGCAGTCTGACATTGAGGGTGACATGCAGCGCAGCCTGGTATGCAAGGTGGCATGCAGTCGCAGGCTGACGTGCAGGATAACATGCAGTCGCAGGCTGACATGCAGACTGACATGCAGTCGCAGGTTGACATACAGGATGACATGCAGTCATAGGCTGACATGCAGGAGGTAAGGGGTAACACGTACCTGGACGTCATATTCTCCACCACCTCCTCGCGACCCCGTCGTTGTCACTACATACTGAAACAGCAAAACATATACAGTACATATATACATATACAGTAAAACAAACGACCAAAGAAAGAAATACGAGTTCGTTATCAAGCTTTTGATTGGTCAGATTTGAGTTCTCAAGCTTTTGATTGGTCAGATTTGAGCCTATGGCTCAAATCTGACCAATCAAAAACTCAAAAACTTTAGAACGAACTCAGACTCAACTAAAAGTTTTATAAGCATGGACAAAACTCTATCTGCTTATGATTATAATATGATATACATATGATTCTACAGTTCCTGTCATGGCCAAAAGATCCTGTGTCCACGTGCCATTATAATCTAATTTATCTAATTAATATTCATGAGGACATAATTTCTTACATGAATATTCATGGAGTAAAAGGTTAATACTGGCATTGATACTTATTTGAAATTCCTGTTCAGAGAGATTTTACTGTATATGTTACCAACATTACAATTACAGTAAACCCTCTCTAAAACGGCCACTAAATTGTCTTAATTAGTTGGTATATAGGGCAGGTGGCTGCTTAAAGCAAGGTGAAAGTAAAACAGAACGCTCCTATAGGAGCGTTCTGTTTTACTTTCACATTGCTTTAAGCAGCCACATGCCTTTAACACAAAATACTTGATGAATAGTGGCCGTTATAGAGAGGTTTTACTGCATATAATAGTAATGCTGCACGATTACAACGAGCTTCTTGTGACAACCATTGTCCACTTACCCATAAATTATAATGGTTGAAACTTCTATAAATAGAAAAGTGCAGTCACGGCTCAGCACTCGAAATCGAACTATACAATTACACATGTTTATGTTTTGTATACCTTTTCGAACATTTTCCCTGTTCGGACCCATCCTTTATAATTACTCTCCACCCATTCTTGCGCAATCTGAAGCGCCACCTGTCGGCCTTCTTCATCAGAGTGAGCAAGGGCAGTAATTACTGCATCCTGCAATGGAGGCCATGCGTTGGGGAAATCCCATTGTTGGCCAGAGTCTGTAAGTGATGTTGGAATTCCACTTTGATAATCAAGCACGCCCATGCTCTGAAAGAAATGACAGAAATGCTCTTAGGATAAAAACATTAAATTAATAGTCCGTTCTTTCCCTCAAGCAAGTTAACCTGATAGTCTCTACTTGCAACGCGTTTAGAAAATGTCTAACAATTAAGTAAATCGCATAAATGATAACTCATTATCATTTGCTGAAAAGAGATACATCGTAAGAAAACCAATCGAGCAAACGCTGTAGAAGACGAGACTTCCATGTGTTTGATATTGAAGACCCGATGTTATTCACCAATGTGTTCGGGTTTACTCGGGTCGTGTTTTCGTAATTGTTCGACATATGCCGATAATATTTTGCTGCGCAATAAAAATTGGTAAGTATCGACGAAAACAGTTTATTTTGAATCACACGGGCATTTTTCGATATAGATTGACAATTTTCATTATAATGATTGAACTTAACAAATGTTATGGTGTAACTGAAAATGTGCGTAATAATAATTAGGGACAGTATTAGAGCTGTGTACAGATAACGATGCGTACTCAAATACTAAAATCGTCACTTCTCCACCAAACCTTATGTTATGACCACTCTTTAGAATCGTCTCGAAGATTCGAAGAGACGATTCTAAAGAGTGGTCATAACATTAGGTTTGGTGGGTCGGGAAATCTGCGAATCGGGAGTTTGAACCATTGCGTTCTCGTTAACGCTTATGCATCAATGGTTTTCTTGTTTGAACACTCAAATGTTCGATCTTCAGGACATATGGCAGCTTAATGCAGGATAAAAATCATGCAGAGCTTTCTGCATGATTTCCATCCTACTTTAACCAGCTGACTGCCTAAAAAGGTCTGGATTCTTTTATATTGAAATTTCAAATTATCGAGCGTTTACTGTGTTTTGTTATATTCCACTACACGATTCAAGTTCCTGTGGTTTAACTTTAACCCTTCGCTTGGTAATCGCGTCATTATACCTACCTGTAAATAGTGAAGACCCAGATGAGACAGATCCTGTAGGAGCTGTCTCATCAGGGTATGCACTATTTACAAGTTGATTGTGCAACCAGTGCACTCCAAAGCAGTGACTGCACAGCGAAATACTTGTACACAGTGAAGATATATGTAATTATACAACAGGGCACGGGTAAAGAAGGAGAAATGTGTATTAAAATTCAGCAAGAGAAGGGTTAAATGTTCATGTGGTTTACCTTTAAATAACGTAAAATGTGTCTCTCGTATTTCTCCTTTTCCGTTGAGTGGTAACAGCCAGTAAACAGGGGAAATAAATTTGATGGGTAAAAGTTATCGTTCTTGGTTTTGTCACTTGCTCGATAATCAAACCACGCCCCTCTCGTTGAGTCCCAAAAGGTATCTGCCACTACATTCACATGTTCCAAGAATCGGCTGTTCCATTTGTTGTACTCGGACAAATTGCCTTAAATAAAAAACAATACATGCAGTCTAATAGCGTACAAAATAAGATACAGTTAAAACCTTGCTAATCCGAAGCTCCATTTGTAGGATTAACGTTATTTGTCTGTATTGCAGGTGGCACTCTGAACACCCAAACAGGTAGCATTGGCGTTATTTGTTTATAAAATCACAATAGATAGCATTGACGTTATTTGTTTATAAACACCCAAACAGGTAGCCTTGGCGTTATTTGTTTATAAACACTTAGATTGGTAGCATTGACGTTATTTGCCTGTATTGCAGGTGGCACTCTGAACACTCAAACAAGTAGCATTGGTGTTGGTCAATTTTAAGACCAAAATGCTGCGATTACAAGAGTATGCAATCCTGTATACTATGTTCAATAAATAAATGGCCGCTTAGTGGGTTCTCATTTCTGGATACAGTAGAACCTGTCTTAAGCGGCGGCATTCGAAAAGAGGATTAAATATGTGTCTGTAAGGCAGGTGGTAGCTTAGTGCAGGTCAAAAGTATGCAATACTTTTGCCCTGCATTAAGCAACCACCTGCTTTGTAAGATTCCTATGTTCAATAAATTAATGGTTACTTAGGACAGGCTCCGAAGTACATTTTTATCATATTTTATGGAGGACGATTAACGCCAAAAATGCATCATACTTTGTGGCATTTCAGTTTGCTTCATGTTCAATGCATCACGTATAGTGGCATTTCAGTTTGCTTCATGATAAATGCATCATGCATTGTGGTATTGAACAGTTTGCCAAACGACTATTGCATGTTAAGATGGGCTTCCTTCTTTCATTGAAATTTCTTCCAAAATCCTACATTTAACGAAAATGCACCGTGCATTGTGCCTTATTACAAGAACGTATTCGAAATTGCATGCGGGGCTGTGCTTTATTTAACAATTAAACTTCTTTCACCATCCGTAGATCGTCATTATGCCTGGTGTTAATCTCCTTTCTACTTCTTTGCAGTCATTTTGGTGTATTCTACAATGACACATGACCCAATGACACATGATCTAATGCGGTAAGTCCCTAGCAATAAGCATAAAGTCGAATGCCGAAGGCATAATGCACTTCAACCGAAACTTGCCAAATAAGTGGCGCTGCATAGACCAGATAATCAAACTACTGAAAGTATTGAGGATGGATTCAACGTTGATCGAATTAAATTTTTGGTTTGTTTTTTTAATGTAATTTTGAGCGAAAAATGAACATTATTGAGAAGGGGGTGGGTATTCTTTACAAAACGATGTTGCAATTTTATTTTGTATGTCCGTCTGATCAGGATCTGTCCTGTTTGTTGATGATATATCATTATAGATATGATTCTACATGGTTTGCCCTGGTGCTATTTTAACATTTTATTGTTTCACTGTTCACGATGTCATTATTTTTCACATGATTATTCATTGAGCAAAGGGTCAACTGTGTAGTACCCTGATCGCCGATGTGTGATAGACCACGTGTGGCTCATTTTAGAGGCCGTCTGATCAGGATCTGCTCTGATTGCCAATGGAATTTCATTCATTTATATATTTAGAATTTCTGAAATTACTGCAATGGTCCGCCTTCCATATTTTCATTATAATTATTTTTGTCCATAAATGTTCTGTAGGTATTGGAATTTGGATTAAATATAGAACAGGGAAAGGGTTAAGATTATAAATATGAACATGTTTAATATAGCATAAAATAACATATATTTATTAGAATTATATTGGTTTGAGAAATAGTCGGCATGCAGCATTTAACCCTTAACGTCATAAACTCACATTTCTACGCAACACAGAGTAAACACGGGTCAGACAGCTCCTGTGGGAGTCGTTGAAATCACGACCGGCTCTGTTTGCTTACGGTATGATAAAGATATGACTCTACGTTATAGCAACTTTCCCTGTTCAGTATTCATGTAAGACATATTGGAGTCAATAATATATATCAGGTGATTCTTGTGGTAGTGTGTCACATAGGGATCACTTTTCCGTCGTCTATAGATATGCCTGTCTGTCTGTTGCGTTTCCTTTTTATTATTGCACTTCCCCCAGCAGGTGACACATCTGTTCCTTTAAACACTCTTGTTTATAATGTATAATGGCATTGGTATACCGGTTTTTGTGTCACCTGCCGAGAGGCAGTGTGTCACATAGGGGTCACTTTCTGCGTCTGTCTGTCTGTCTGTCTGTCACACTGTCTGTCACACTTCTCCCAGTGGGTGACACATTGTATTTTTTGGTAATGATAGAAACCAGGTATTTATTCTAAGTTCATAAGCAAATAGAACAGACCCTGATTAGACGGACTTGAAAAAAAAACAATGAAATAGGATTGCAACAAAAGTAACATCCTTTAAAAAATTAACCCTCTTCCATTTTTTCATAATCTTCTGCTTTAAATTAAATGTGATGCAATCAGTTTAAAATTCTATTATTTATTTTTTTAAAATACTTCACCCTTTTCCTCATGATATTCTGTTTTAAATTAAAAGTGATGCCATCAGTTTAAAATTATATTTATAATTGATTTAACACAGATACGCATGGCCTATCATACATCGGCGATCATGGTTCTACACAGTTGACCCATTACTCATTGAATATTCATTTGAAAAATAATCACATCGTGAATATTAATTATATTGTTAAAATAGCACATGGACACAGGAATGTGTTACAATGGCAGATTTTGTAGAATCATATCTGTGAATATTGATAGTACAAAACATTGCCCTACCTAACGTCTTGTACAAGTTTGCAATGATCGCCTGGTTCCCACACAAGATACTGTTCAAATCTACAGGGACTATGTCCTTAGTTGTGATATGATCAAGCCATCTTGACTTCACGAAGTTCTTGAAATCTCGCGAGAACCAACGGGTAGAAAAATCCCAGCCAGATTCGGCAGCTGATGCGATGTTAGAGTAGAACTCTTCGCGTCGGCCTGAAATGACAAAATTTACAAAACTGATACAATAAAACCTACCTACAGCGACAGCTGAAAATAAGGCTTACTATAAGTTTGTAAGACATGCAGTAGCTTAATGCAGGGCGAACGTAATGCAGAAACCTCCTCTAGGAGACTTCTGCATTAGTTTCGCCTTGCAATAAGCAGCCATTTGCTCTTATAGACTCTCACTTTTGGTCAGTATATGTCCGCTATAGGCAGATTCTAATATATACAGTATACCAACATGTAGTCGGGTAGAGATTGTGGTGAATCAGTTGATAGGCTTTACTGTGTGGCTTGGTGCTCAGTCGGTAGAGTGTTGGCATGGTAAGCCAGAGGCCCTGGGTTTGAGTCCCAGTCGGGTCACAACTTTTTCAACATGTTACATTTGGTGCCTAATGTAAATAACCCACAGGGTGATTAATATGAAGATTATATGAAGACAATTTGTAATAAGAAACTCGTAGAGTGTTCTTTGAGTAAGAATTCGGGACAAATTCTTGTGTAGAGGGGGTCTGTATAGCCGGGTAGAGATTTAATGTGTGGCGGCCGTAAAAATCGCTCCGTACTTCATTCTCAGTGTAGTAATATTTTCTGGTCCTTCGGGGTCATTAATTTTCATGTCATTAGTTTTGAAAATTGAATACTGCTTAAGCCGGTGCTAGGGGACGTGAGTAGTGTTGCACTTTTAATTACTTCCCATGAACAGACTCAATAAAACCGAGTCTGCAACTTTCTCTTTTTGCATTTCTACTTTTGCTTTCGAAGGATCACCCATTTTCAGAATATTGGTAGCTCAGTTGGTAGAGTGTTTGCATGTTAAGCCAGAGGCCCTGGGTTCGAGTCCCAGTCGAGTCACAGGTTTTTCACCATGTTACAAACATGTCTTATGTGACCATTAAAAGAGAGGTCTAATTACTGGTCTTTAAGGCACGTGGCTGTTTAGTGCAAGTCAAAAGTAATAAGGCGCTTTCTGCATTACTTTTGTCCTGCATTAAGTAAACGCCTGCTATGTAACCCTTTCCCTCATATAAACACCTTTTTACGGATTTGCAAACAGTGTAGACCCAGATCAGACGGCTCCTAGAGGAGCCGTCTGATCAGGGTCTGCTCTGTTTGCTTATGGAGTTTGATAGATATGTTTCTTTACTTTCTAGAATGGCTATAATGTTCAATCTTCCATATTGCATTATAAATATTTTGTCCATGAATATTCAGTAGGTATTGAAATTTGGGCTAAATATAGAACAAGGAAAAGGTTAAGACTCCTATTTTCAATAAAGGAATGGCCGCTTATGACAGGCTCTTCTGTGACCCTTTTTGACCCATTTGCAAACAGAGTACAACCAGATCAAACAGCGCCTGTAGAAGTAGTCTGGCCAAGGACTGCAGTGCTTTTATGGAATGATATAGATCTGATTTTACAGATTCAGTCATTGCTAAAATCATAAAATTTCTGCCATGTTATTCATGAAACCAGTGATAAATAGAGCATTTGCTCATATAGGAGCAAATGCTCTATTTATCACAATGGTTTCAAACTACAAGATTCTAAAAAAAATCCTTTTCTCTAGTTATTGCTCCTTTTCGGTAGATTTATTCAAAGAGGTTGTATCTAAAAATAGCATATGAGGGAACGGGTTAAACAGCATTTGAACACATTACATTCAGAGCCATGATAAGAGTGTGTATTCATTTAATTCTTAAATCCACATTTCTATAAACAACCTATGTTGTCGCCACTCTTAAGAATCCTCTCTTCGAAATGCATGTAAAGAGTGCTCGTAACAATAGGGTTTGGCGAAGAAAAACAGTGATATTCCTGAGGAAGGAAACCACTACCCATCAACACTTTGCCTATAACCTTGTCAGAATAGGCCATTGTGAGCCTTCTTTCTTTCCAACTCTTTTAGCATAAGAGTCATTTGCCCTTCACATAATTATACTGAACATTGTCGATCATATTTGCCCATAAAACCCCGTGATTCCATATTGTGGGGGAGCATATGCAAACAGTGTAGACCCAAATCAGAGGGTTCCTAAAGAAGTCCCCTGATCAGGGTCTGCACTGTTTGCTATAGCAATCAATGTCAAAATTATCATCATGGCATTTATTTCACAGAACCCCTCCGCTATGAAAAATGGACGGGTTTAAAACATTAATTTGGACGGTTTTACCTAATAATTATCATAAATGAGTTGGCGATTATAATAGCTCGGTCATAAGAGCACTTTAACGGCAAAAGGATGAATGAATTGTAAACTACGTATGACACTTTTAGACAGTATATTCAGACGGGAATCTTCGGAATACCGTATTTCCTGAGGCGTCAGCCGAAGGAAATACGTGATCTAACCCGGTCATACCAGCCCGTACACCCTGCCAAATTACCGTGTAATGAATTTATTACCAGTCAGAGATCCGATTTACCTAATTAAGAAACGAACAACTCTTATTTTTGCTGACATTATATCTCTAATTATATTACGACATGACAAGGAAAAGATGACGTCATCACAGACCAAATATGACGTCGTCTCAGAGCAATTTCGAAAGAGGAATTCAACCTTCACTTGTAAACATTTGAGTTTAAACGGTTACACGTTGTACCGAGAAGTTGCTAGTGTCAAATTGAGGAACATACGAGGAACAGTTTTTTACGATTATTATCGATTATTTGGTCGTAATCCGTCCAGAATTAATGGACTAAGGACGATATGAAATTTCGAATCGACGCTAAAAATAAAAAACAAAACGAATGACGTCACGTGTCAAATTTGAATTCCGTATTCTCCGTGGAAGCCGCCGAATACGGTTCTGTACACCCCGGCAGTTTTTAGCAAACTGACCAATCAAATTCCAAGGATTTACTCTGACTGGTAATAATAATAGTTACACGGAAATTTGGCAGGGTGTACGGGCTGGTATGACCGGGTTAGATCCCGTATTTCCTGGGGCGTTACCCGAAGGAAATACGTGATCTAACCCGGTCATACCAGCCCGTACACCCTGCCAAATTACCGTGTAACGAATTTATTACCCGTCAGAGATCCGATTTACCTACTTTAGAAACGAACAACTCTTATTTTTGCTGACATTAGATCTCTAATTATATGACGACATGACAAGGAAAAGATGACGTCATCACAGAGCAAATACGACGACGTCTCAGAGCAATTCCGAAAGAGGAATTCAAACTTCACTTGTAAACAGTTGCGTTTAAACGGTTACACGTTGTACTGATAAGTTGATAGTGTCAGATTGAGGAACGTATGAGGAACAGTTTTTTTTTAAGTTTATTATCGATCATTTGGTCGTAATCCATCCAGAATTAATGGAGTAAGGACGATATGAAATTTCGAATCGACGCTAAAAACAAAAACAAAACGAATGACGTCACGCGTCAAATTTGAATTCTGTATTCTCCATGGAAGCCGTCGAATACGGTCCTGTACACCCCGGCAGGTTTTGGCAAACTGACCAATCAAATTCCAAGAATTTACTCTGACGGGTAATTAAAAATAGTTATGTATCCTTGAAAGTACCTCTCTGGAGTGACCATTGAATAAATATAGGATCTGTCACGAACTGTCACGTGAAATAAACTTTTCTTATAGCGGTTTAATAGTATACACTATGTTATTGCACTTACTTGCCTCTTCAGTTACGTTTGTACCCAACTCAAAATCCTCTTTATATGACTCTGGTCTGTAAATACATAATGATGCTGCTTTGGTCAATGCAATTGTCAAAACCATTACACAGATATACAAAACATGATACAGAGACAAAGCCTTGGCCTAGGTACGAAGTTAAGACTTAACGCAGAGAAACGCCATGCGATATACACATGTATATTAAAACCACGAGATTGAGACAAGGCAATTACACTGAGACAAAACAACACTCCAATGATAGCTTGGTTAAAACCTTGAACAAATCGGAAGTAAAATAAAAGTTGCAACATTATACAGTTGTACATCGATATATCGAACTCGGATAACCCGTGCTTCGAGATAACTCTAATTAAAAGTCCAGTCCTTGCTAGAATTGTTCTAAAATGTATCACTACGCATATCTAGAAACGCATGTGACAGTTTAATGCAGGTCGAAAGTAATACTGAAAGCTCCTACAGAGCTTTCAGCATTACTTTCGACCTGCATTAGGCTGTGAACTTGAGAAGTTGTTCAGATTAGAAATCGGATGACTCGAACATCTGTTATCTCGAATTAATTTGTATGGTCCAGTGAAATTCGTGATATTGCATATGTAGTTTAATCTTATTTTCATCAGGATAAACTTTGAAAAGGCTCCAATATTTTACCTCGGTGTGGTAATTGGCGAGGCATATCGATAAAGCTGGGTCGTGTTTCCGATCTTGACGTTTCTGTGACTGAGCCAGAATTCATTCTCTTTCACTAGACTGCCCATATTGTCTCGTAGAAACCTCGTATCCCCTGTAACACTGACATACTGGTTCACCATGGCTGCCAATAGAGGTGGTTGCGAGCGGCGCGTGTAATAGATACGACCACCGTTTGGTATTAGACCGTACCTTAAAGAAAATACAGTAAAACCTCTCTATAACGGACACTAAATTACATCAAGTATTTTGTGTTAAAGGCATGTGGCTGCTTAAAGCAAGGTGAAAGTAAAACAGAACGCTCCTATAGGAGCGTTCTGTTTTACCTTCACCTTGCTGCTTATAGGAGCGTTCTGTTTTACCTTCACCTTGCTTTAAGCAGCCACCTGTCCTAAATATCAACTAATCAACACAATTTAGTGGCCGTTATAGAGAGGTTTTACTGTATATGCTAGCAAAGTATCTGTCAATAGGAAGTAGAATTTCTCCTAAATGGTCACTTAAACAATCCCTCGTAGGCTACTTTTAGCCTCACTCCCTCATATACTATTTTTAGATCAAACCTCTTTGTATAAAACTACTGAAAAAAAGCATTTTTTAGAAAATGGAAAATTTTAGAATTGTGTAATTTTGAAACCGTTTGTGATACCATAGGAATAAATGCTCTATTTATCACAATGGTATCAAAGAGTGACATTTACAGAGACGTCAAAATGCGTCAATATAGGGGAATGGGTTAATGAATAGAACATGGGTGTATATAAAAGCAAGTGGTTGTTTAATGCTGGACGAAAATAATGCAAAAAGCTCACATTGGAGCTGTCTGCATTATATTCGTCCAGCGTTAAGCTACCACTTTGAATCACGAATATGAATAAGACCTCTTTCGTCTTTTGTTGTGCTCGCTTTAGAGACCTCTTTCGTCTTTTGTTGTACTAGCTTTAGAGACCTCTTTCGTCTTTTGTTGTACTCGCTTTAGAGACCTCTTTCGTCTTTTGTTGTGCTCGCTTCAGAGACCTATTTCGTCTATTGCTGTGCTCGCTTTAGAGACCTCTTTCGTCTATTGCTGTGCTCGCTTTAGAGACCTCTTTCGTCTTTTGCTGTGCTCGCTTTAGAGACCTCTTTCGTCTATTGCTGTGCTCGCTTTAGAGACCTCTTTTGTCTTTTGTTGTGCTCGCTGTAGATATGTTTCACTGTATATTGCTATGCATATATAGCAGCCAAGGCAATCGAAGTAAGCTGGTGGCATTCAAAGCTATTTAATTACATCTTGGTATTTAACACAGGGTCGATCTGTTCCATTGGCTAAAGTGTCACAATACTAAATGTTTATCAAACGACGATTTAATACACACAAAATTGATAATTATAAAAACAAACAACAGGATTAAACAAACTGATTACTCATTTAATTATATCGGTTATGGCATAGATTAACATGAAATATTATTCGTATTTATGTTGATTTTCATTCTTAGTCTACATTGATTCGTGTAACTGACACAAGTCCCATACATACTGGTCCGAAAATAAGCATATGCAATCTCACCTCTGAATAAAGGAAATCAGGTTTTCTAGCATCCCTTTTACCGTGGTTGACATACCACACGTCAACAGTCCTTTCATTACCCAGTACGAGTCCCTGTAATAATGTAGAGCAGCAGATAAATGTGTGTACTCGGATTTCTCCACCAAATCCTATGTTGTGACCACTCTCTTCAAGACGATTCTAAAGAATGGTCACAACATAGGGTGAAAATGCGTGAAAAGTGTGTAAAGAAAGAAAGGGTCAAACAAAAAAGTATTAATGAATAAAATGTATAAATTATTTTTTATGACAAACAGTGCAGACCATGATCAGTCTTATTCTACACTGATTGCGATTGTCTAACGTGCTACATTTACGCACATTAAGCTTGAAATGCCTGACGTAGAGACCATGATGAAACAATGGCTCTTTTGCACATGCAAATGCGTAGAAATGCGTATTTATGGAGTAAAGGCATTAAAGAAACATCTATTTTGAAACATAAAACAGGTGATAATATTAGCAGACGAAATTCGTTTGGAGGGTAGGGGTTATGTCAAAGCACAGCCATAAAACATATACTGCAGCATCATAGTTTGATTAACAGAGCAATATGAAAGAACAAAAATCATACAAAAGTATCTCTCACCAATAGTAAATCTCCCGGAACCTGCCTCCAGGCACAATGAACGGATTATTCAGGTATATAATAGAATATCTCCCCGGAGAGTCTCGTACATCCCTTTTAATCTACATAGAACATAGTGTATATAAGAGAATATATATCTACATAGAACATAACTATTGTATGTAAGCGAATATCTCTGTGGAGAGTCATATCAATCTACTTTAAACTACATAGAATAGATTGCAAGTGCGTATCTCTCTGAAGAGTCTTGTACATCCACTTTAATCTACATAGAACATATTGTATATATGAGACTATCTCTTGAAAGCCTTATACACCCGCTTTAATCTACATAGAACATATTATGTATATGAACTATCTCTTGAAAGCCTTATACATCCACTTTAATCTACATAGAACACATTGTATATATGAGAATATCTCTTAAAAGCCTTATACATCCACTGTATTCTAAATAGAACATAGTGTATATAGGAAAGTATATCTATGGAGAATCTTGTACGTCCAGTTTAATCTACATAGAACATGGTGTATATAGGAACGTATCTCTCTTCATAGAACATATTGTATATAAGAGAGTATCTCTCTTGAGGTACGTGTACATGCACTTAAATTAACATAAATCATATTGTACATGAAAGAGTATCTCTTTGGCGAGTCGTGCACAATCGCTTTTATCTACACAGAACATAGTGTATATAAGATAGTATCCCTCTTCATAGAACCTATTATATAAGAAAGTATCTTTCTGGAGAGTCTTGTACATCTGCATAGAACATATCGTACATGCATCATACAGTAAAGCCTCTTTTATAAAGACCACATGAGAGAATACAAATTCACTTTGTGTGATACATGTGATAGCTTAATGCAGGACGAAAGTAATGGAGAAAGCTCCCACAGGAGAGAAAATAAAAATAATAAATACCTTTCGACCTAGACGAGACCATATCTGACACAACTTGGACCCAAAATCTTTGAGCTTTGGATCTGTTATGTTTTCCAGAAAGACCGGACTAGTAGAAAAAGAAAATCAACATGTATAAGTTATCCCATTCCCTCATAAACTAGTTTTACATTCAACCTCTTTAGATAAATCTACAGAAAAGGAGCATTTATCACAGAAAGGTTTTTTTAAAGAAAATCTGTAGCTTTACAACTATTGTGATGAATAGAGCAATGCTCTATTTATCACAATAGCATCAAAAAGTGACTTTTACAGAGACGTCACAATTTGTAAATATGAACAGAACAATATGAACGAATTTGTTTATATGAATTAATGGGTTATACATGTAACTAGTTCAGCTTTACAAACCGGTGGAGAGGATGTAAACATAGGTACAGTTGAACCTCGATATCTCCATCTTCAACCCTTCTTTTGCTGAATTTTAAAATACATTTCTCCTTCTTTACCCATGCCCTGTTGTATAATTACATATATCTTCACTGTGTACAAGTAGTTCGCTGTGCATTCACTGCTGTGGAGTGCACTGGTTGCACAATCAACTTGTAAATAGTGCAAACCCTGATGAGACAGCTCCAGCAGGAGCTGTCTCATCTGGGTCTTCAAAATTTACAGGTAGGTATATTGACGTGAATAGCAAGCGAAGGACCATATTTCGAGATAATACAGTGGAACCTGATATCTCGAAATTTAGAGGACCATACAAATTACTTCGAGATAACGTTAGTTCGAGTCGTACGATTTCTAAACTGGAAACTTATCCAGGGTGACGGCTTAATGTAGGTCGAAAGCAGGAGATCTTAATATTATTTTCAATCTGCATCAAGCTATAGCATGTCTTTATAGATATGCGCAGTGGCGAAGTTTAGAACAATTCTGTAATTACAAATGTTATTCTAAAAATAGTATTATTAAAGTTTGAGTTATCCGAGTTCGAAATAGTGAGGTTCAACTGTACTGTAATTATGCTAGTTCAGATGCTGATCAATTTGGAAAGAATCGAAAGGAATAATCTGTTTTAAAGATTGACTAATTCCCTCCTAGACTATTTTTAGACCCAATATCTTTGAATTAATATATCGAGAAGGAGCATTAACTATGGAAAAGGAGACTTTTAAAAGTGTTTGAAACCATTGTGATAAATAAAACATTTGTTCCTATGGAGCAAATGCTAAATTTATCACAATGGTTTCATAAAATGAGTTTTACAGAGGCGCAAAACGGAGAGAGTATGTTAATTATCTCTTTTTGTTAACGGAGACCACCTGTGTAAAAAGTTTGGATTCGGTTGAAACGCCACCACTTGGTTTCTCATTACGGTTCAAATCGCTTGACAATCTGAATCTATAAATTCTCATATAACCATTTACTCCATAAATGCGCCTTTCTACGCCTTTGCAAACAGAGTAGGCCCAGATCAGATGGCTCCTATAGGGTCTGCTCTGTTTGCTTATGATATAGATACGATTCTACAGTTTCTGCCGTGGACAAAAATTCTGTGTCCATGTACTATTATAGCAAATTAAAGTGCATGACGCATTATATCGTACATGAATATTCATGGAGGAAGGGGTTAAAGAGGAATTCAGCAAACAAAATAACCATCACCACTAAACGAACTATGCAAAGGAGTAGAAATGCGTATTTATGGAGTACAGGGTCAAACTTATTGTTTTCCTAAACTTTTCTAAGTTGATGTTTCTATAAGAGTGTTAAACAATTTAGACCCCGGCGACACGAGTTACTCGGCATCAATTTAGACCCCGGTGACACGAGCTACTCGGCATCAATTTAGACCCCGGTGACACGAGTTACTCGGCATCTCATTCGGATTAACCCTTTCCCTCATATAAACGTGTTTTCACGCATTTGCAAACAGAGTAGACCCAGATCAGACGGCTCCTAGAGGAGCCGTCTGATCAGGGTCTACTCTGTTTGCTAGTGGAATTTGAAAGATCTGTTTCTTTTCTTTCTAAAATCGCTACAATGGTCCACCTTCCATGTTTCATTATAACTATTTTGTCTATGAATATTCAGTAAGTATTGAAATTTGGCCTAAATATAGAACAGGGAAAGGGTTAAATTGTGAAATGTCATCAGGAGCTGGGGATAAGGTGGGTAAAGTGAACCATTTTCCAGAATAACGTCTTTATTTCTCTACCAAACACTATGTTACTTCTTTATTTCTCTACCAAACACTATGTTGTGACCACTTCTCGAACTCTTTCCAAGACGATTCTAAAGAGTGGTCACAACATAGGGTTTGCCGATTTTAGTATTTGAGTACGCACATTTATCTGTTGCTCTGACGAGTTCAGTAAACAATTGTATTTATGACAGACATGCGCTTCATCTGCTAACCCAGAAACAATCTTTAAGTTGTCCTACGTTGATAATTATTTTAATTAGTTTAGTTGTGCGAGTTGTTGGCGACCCCGATGTGGTGCAGCGGGTGGAGATGTGGAATAAAAACGGAATACTTATTACTCATTTCTTTTTTTTTTGTTTAGTTATTATTTGTAATGTTGTGTTTTTAGAATATTGTGTGTATTTGAGCTCAAGCAATATTTATATGTTTAAACACGAATATCTGCTTTCAATGGGGAGGACCGTTTTTAATGTTGTAATAACTTCTGGTCCAACCCTTTTGCTATTGCTTTACATTTATGTATGAATATGGAATATTGTAATTATGGAAAAAGGCAAGCAATAAAATATGATTAAACTAAACAGACATGCGCTCACCTATTCATCTCTTTGTAAACTTCAAAACTATGGATACAAGCGCCACAGTGTCCTATTGCGTTTGCTATATTTGCTGTGTGCATGGGTTGTACTTCTTCATTCAGTTCTACAATTATTTTCAATTAGATCTTATTAATCTATAATCATTCTTATGACAATTAATCTATTTGATTTCATTTATTCTCTCCATAATCCGGTTTTTACAATATGTATCGACGCACTTTTGATTTTTCTCCTAGCCTAATATACAGATTGTCATAATGTCTATTTGTCCGAGGGTGTTTTTTGCGACTCATGTGGTTGTACATGTATATTGTATACATTATGCTTCCAAGGTGCACGGTATTTTAATGATGGGTGCAGGCGTTAAACCCTTTACTCCTTGAATATTCATGTAAGAAATAATGACACCATGGGTATTAATTAGATTACTTGTTATAACAGAACATAGACACGTGAATTTTGGCAATGACAGAAGCTGAATAATCATACATTTATCACATCATAGGCAAACAGAGTAGACCCTGGTCAGTAGGCTCCTATAGGAGCCGTCTGATCTTGATCTATTCTGTTTGCAAAGGCGTAGCAATGCTTATTTATGGAAACAAAGGGTTAAAGCATTATTGTTTTAGTAACGAATTTGGTCAGACACATATAAATGACAAGCACCGTCGATGATTGGCGTAAAATAGTTCAGTGACGTGTATTGACGCACACTATTGTAGTGACGCGTATTGGCACACACTGTTGTAAGGACGCATGGTGGTGCACACTGTGTTGACTCACACTGTTGTATTGACGCACTCTGTTGTAGTAACGCGTGTTGACGCACAATGTTGTGTTGACGCACACTGTTGTATTGACGCACACAGTTGTATTGACGCACGCTGCTGTGTTGACGCACACTGTTGTAGTAACACGTAATGACGCACACTTGTATATAGGAGCCGTCTGATCTTGATCTATTCTGTTTGCAAAGGCGTAGCAATGCTTATTTATGAAAAAGGTTAAATCATTATTGTTTTATTAACGCATTTGGGCAGACACATATAAATGACACGCACCGTCGATGATCCGTTTTGGCGTAAAATAGTTCAGTGACGTGTATTGACGCACACTATTGTAGTGACGCGTATTGACACACGCTGTTGTAAGGACGCGTGGTGGTGCACACTGTGTTGACTCACACTGTTGTATTGACGCACTATGTTGTAGTAACGCGTGTTGGCGCATAATGTTGTGTTGACACACACTGTTGTATTGACGCACGCTGTTGTAATAACGCATAGTATAGTAGTGACGCGTGTTGCCGTTCAGTATGTTAATGACAGACGCGCAATTTTGTGGTGACCAATAGTAACGCACTTGCGTACGTTATTGTAGTTACGCGTATTGGCGTACAGTATTGTATTGAAGCGTGTTGATGTCCGTTATAATAGTTGGTTTTTGGAGAGAACAATGACTTAACATTACCAATGTTTTATTGTACAGTTTTATAGTAACTATGTACATGTAAGGTGACCTGTAAGTTAGAATGTATTGTGAATACAGTTGGTGTATGTTGAAGGTTGCTTGTTCACATAGTATTTAGATTTACTTGTTTGTGAAAAAAAAAACTATATAAGTAAGTGATTTAGAAATATTATACTTTTCCACGAAATCAGTAGGTGTCCAGTTTTCAAACTCCGTGTCTGGTCCGTCGAAATAAGTGTCAATAAACGCCTGTAGCTGTGACTTTGTAGGGGTGCCTCCATGGCTTAGATTGGCATAGGCTGATGATACGACAGCTGGAAACAGAGAAAGTGCAAACGTCTACGATCAGTCGAACTAGTACATGTATTTGAAATTGTTTGAAAATGCTGTACACGTCTCTTGTAAGGTATTCCGTGCTGAATGGAATGTTAGGCAGTCTAAGCAGTTAAACATTACTAACATTTAGAATCTAAATTTGAAATACAAACTTTTAAAACAATCAAGTTTTATTTATAGAAACTATCAGCTATATTTCCCCTT